>JAMWET010004298.1:0-150000 GCA_024036415.1 Prochilodus magdalenae
TCTCTATTAGCTCTCGGCTCCTCTTCTCTCATCAGTTTCTGTCTCTCTCTATCTCTCTCTCTTCTTTCTCTCTCTCTCTCTATCTCTCTCTCTATTTATCTCCCTATCTCTCTTTGTAGTCTGCAGGAACAGACAGCTAATTGTCTCATGTAACTAATATATTAATATATCATACAGCCTTTTCAGTTTTACCCAGAACACATCACTCATTTATAGATTGATAGATAATAATAATAATAATAATAATAATAATAATAATAAATGTTTATTTATAGAGCACCTTTGATACTGTTGGCAGCTCAAAGTGCTTTACAGACACACACACACACACACACACACGCACACACATACACACACACACACACACACACAACCACACCACACACAGATCACCAACACACACATATACAACACACACACACACACATACATACACACACACAAATCGCACAACACACACACACGCCCACACATCGCACACACTCATAACACACCACACACCCACACATGCGTGAACCACACACACACCATCCACAACCAGCACAGCACAGATACACACACCCCACACATACATACACACACACCACACACAAATACACAACACACACACACCAAACACACCACACAATACTCACTCACACACACAGACAATAACAAGCACACACACACACACACACACATTACACATATACAACACACACAAACTAAAACACACACTACATTATACCCTACACACACATACATACACACACACACACAACAAAACAAACACACACACACACACACACACACACATCACACACACACCCCACACAAACACCACACACACACCACACACCACACATACATACACTTACAAACACTACCCATTACACACCACACAACACACTACGACACACTACCATACACACATACACAAACAACACAACACACAAACACCACACAAACACACCACGAAGAAAGGTAGCACACGCACTACACATATACACACACACACACACACACACTACACACACACACATCAATATACACACCCACACACAAACACACACAAAACCACAAAAACACAAACACAAATACGTACACACACCCACACACCCCAACACACACACACACCACACATACACACGATATACCACCCACACACACAACACACTCACACACACACATACACTTAAATATCATGTTAAGGGTAATTTTAACTGAAACGCTAAGTTTACAGAGATACGTCTCTAGTGTGTATTAAGAATGTGGTGTTTCTGAGCTCGACCTGTATCTAATAGATGCTTTAATTTGAGCACCTCCACAGTTTAACGAAAAAGGCCTCTCTCCAAGTTTTCTGATATTATACCATGAAGCTATTAGCAGTAATGCCAACACCTGCTATCATCTAAGATCACGAGCTGGAACCAGAACGAGAGAGAGCTATCTGTGACTGTAAGCAGGTTAGATTATTCAGAATCCCTTATAGCCCAGCAGCAGAACTTTTTAAAGCCTCTTATAATAGTCCCAGGCAGCCAGTGCAGCTCTTTCCCCAGAACAGACAGTGTATAGAGATCTTTGTGTTCTCGGTGCCTGTTAGGGTTCCGAGCTGCTGCCGTTCTGTACGAGTTGGCAGGGGATTTAAGAGTTTACATTCCAACATCTACCGATACCATGTTCACCACGTTTTTCAGGTTATACAAGTCCCGAAGCATTGATCCTTGGGGCACTTACTATGTCGGCAGCCGTGGAACTCATATGTTTCACATGTCCCGTGCCAAATGCTTTTAGTAGCACTGTGGATCCTTATAAATCTTCCCGTCCAATCGAGCTCAGCGGCCACATCACTTCAGTGAATTTTAGGCAACTCAAACGTGATAGACGGTATTACGAAGCCTTCCCGTTGTGTCTGCTCGTTGTGTTTTGACGGTCAATTCAAGGTGTTGTGAATCAGCTGTCTCACTGAATGCCATTTATTACATGCAGAATTCCCTACGACGACCCCGACGGTGCGAGGCGCGCTGGCGACCGCTTTGGGGGGAGTTTGCCCCGGTTTGAAAATGAGCTTATTTTCAGTAACACGGAATTCAACTGAGAGAAAAAAGAGCGGAGGAGAGAGAGGAGATGAGAGAGGTGAGGGACTGGACGACAAGATCTTAATTAATTCATGCCTATAGTTATTTCGCCCGTGGGGAGAGGAGCCTCTAACGCCGTCCATGGCTTATTCTGGCATAATTAGGCGGTATATGAATGCTGTGTCATCCTGCCAGGAAGTATAATGGTGTGCTTCTGTTGTGTGGAAGTTCCATACCGAATTACCTGACCTATAATAATCCAGCAGTCCATGGGCATCATCCAGCCAAATGGCCCCTAAATGGTGACTCTTAGGCAAGTAACATAATGCATTGCCAACGCTATTCAGATCCCCAGTATCCCGCCTCGCTTGGTGAATATGAGGAAGCGTGAAGTGCGAAAGCGAGTTCCGTACTGGAACATTCTCGTCTTTGTTTAAACACGCGCTCGGATTTTTCATTATTTTATTAGCACGCTAATTTGTAGCGCATTCACGTTAGCATGGAACCACTGTAAATGCGATGTGATTGAAGGCTCCCAGAGCCTGAAAGTCGTAAACAAGTACAGGGTGTTGCCTTCATCATTAAAAAGGCATTATGTTTTCCTCGGTTATTCCGGGTTGGGAGATATCGGAATTTCTTGAGTTGAGGATGAAGAATAGAGTGCAGATGGAGTGCTGTATTCCTGTCAAAGAAGAAGCACCGGAGCAGTCTAAATCATGTCATTGCTGTATCTAACTGCATCTGAATCTCAACTGATTATGCCAATGTTCTGTAGCTTTTCATTTTAGAGACTTACACACACTCTTGACCACTCATTGTCAAAGATTAGCTGCACCCAGGAGGACCGTGTGGTTTCCAGTGATGTTGGGTAGGAAGATCATAAGGCGGGGTGACCCAGGATCAATGAATGATGATACATTTAGACGGAGAATGATCAAATATTTAGTGAGCTACACATACAGGGGAAAAGTCTCTCCGTATGGTGTTGTGGGCCGCCTAGGTTTGCCGAACCCAAACATGCCCAGACGTCTCGGCATACATAGGCGACTGTAGCAGCGTTCGTTTAATGTGTGATACCTGTGATAATTCCATCCGCATGCAGCTTGAATATCCTCGCAGGCGTCGAAGACTCCTGCAGCATGGGTGTGGTAGGGGTGGAGGTTGAAATTACACACAGGGCACATCTGGATGTGTAACACTGTGACAACAACCTGATTCCTTGGTGCGCTGACCCACGGTGCCTTCCACACACGGATTCATTGGTCTCCTCCACCAAGACTATAATCGGGTAACTCGTCTCATGAAGTATGACCCTCTGCCCTAACCCTGCCCCTCTTCTGATTCACATCACATGACAGTCCTGGCATGCACACACACTGCAGTCTTTGGTGACCGGTGACATGGTGTTTTAAGGACAGTCCGTGTCATCGTAACGCGTGTGCATGGCATGTAGTCCAGAGTTGGTTGCATGCAACGTCATGGCACTCGATGCTGACAAAATTATGGTCCACCCAACCCACCACATTTCGTTCCCTGTGTGATTCCTGCTGTGGTGGTGGCAGCTATTACTTTTGACAATGAGTGTGAAAAGATGCTTTTGTAGCGCCACCTGGACGTCGAGGAAAGTAGGTAAGCGGTAAACTGGGACAAGAAGTGCTGATATGGAGTATAGCAGCATCCTGAAGGTGGACGTGACTGCTAACTCAATAAAGTGTCCTTTTAGGGAAACATTGACCGTTTCGCAAAACAACAGACCTGGCAATCCCTGGCTAGCTTGTCGAGGCTCCAGGTGCCTGTTTTGTATCCATGCCAGTGGCATTGTTGTGCAACACCACCAATGATGCAAGACGCCGGCTGGCCCACGATGCCTTGACGTCGCAAGCAAATAGACGCAGTGCATTCGAGGACAGGCGGGAAGTGAGTAGAGCGCGGCGCCCCCGCGACCGTCGTCCGAGGAGAGGTGGCGGCGATAAAAGCCTGAAAGACGCACCTCCATCCCAGGCCACCTCGGAGCTCCAGACAGATTGTTGCTGCCGGCTCCCGACTGCCAAAGCAACGGCATGGCCATCAATATTAACGAGACCGCCGCATCTTTGTGCCAAACGAGGGGGTCTCAAACCTGGTCTTTCTTTTGATGAGACGGGAGCAGACATAAAAGAGCGGAGTTAACTCCGAAGAAGTCATAACTAACATTGCTTATGGCAGCGGCCGTGTTACTCCCAGACAAATGCAGCAATTTGATCCCAGTACAGGCTAGAAAAGCTCTTTTCTCTCAGATCGATTCCCCCTCAGTGTACTCCCGTGAGTGGGAACTCGGAATTTTAAAAGCAGACATCAGAGTCCAGCCTCCGTCTCGGGCGTGCTCTCGAATGCACCAATCACGCCCGCCTTTTTTATTGAATTAGTTCAGGACTCCGTGGGCTTCTTGGCCTTTTCAAGTCGGAATGAGTGAGTGCGTATCCCGAGCACGTCCGCGGTCGGCTTTGTTATCTGTTTCGTGTTTGTGGGCGTGTGCCTGTTGGCTAGTCGTGATCTTCACCAAGCCAAATTAACGCTGGATGCCTGTTGATGTTCAGTAAAGCCACACTTTCCAGGCAGCCAGGCAGCGTTAACGAACTACAGGCCACACTGAGCCATAACCAGGCATGACTGCGGAACCCTTCCTTACCACACTCCCAGAAGCCGAGCAATGGAGTAATCCTACCTGGATACGGTTTTCATGTCCAGCCACTGGGGTGCACTGATTAATCGACTTAGTCGACTAAAATCGATGACCAAATAAGTTGCCAACTAATTTAATAGTTGATTATTTGGTGATGTCATTTCCTTTATGTAAATTTAGATTGTGTTTTTTATTTACTTGTTTAAGGGAAAATGAGTTAATCTAGTTTATTGTTAGATTTTATTGCTTGTATGACATCACAGAATAATCAACTATTAGAATTAGTTGCCAACTTATTTGGTCGATTAGTCGATTAATCGGACAGGAAAAGATATTTGAGGTTTAATAAACGAGTAAATAAGGCAATTATCTTTATATAAGGCAATTGTCTTTATCTAAAACAAGTGGAATTATTTGATTTAGTTAACAAATGGATTAGACAACTTAAGATAGATTTTATTTTGTTCATTAATTGATTAAGGGAAAACTAATTTTGTGTGCTAGAATGAATTGCTTTTATGGTTTTAAAAAAAGCAAAAGATGTTGGATTTTTATAAGAGAGTAAATAAGGTGCTTATCTTTATTGTCATCATTGGTAGACAGCAAATGCATAAAACATCCCCAAGCTAAATGTAAAAGCTGCTGGCTACAGAAGATTTATTTGAACAGTCGAGCAATCTAGAATTCGAATAATCGATTATTTGTGTTAATAATCAGATAATCTGATACTCAGAACAGTCACAGTCCTAGTAAACACCTATTCAATTTAGCGTAGCAACTACTATGTCTCAAACCTTGCTCTACAGGCGGAACCGTCGTTCTTTACCTGAATTCCACTGATTTTTCCAAATCAATGGCGTGTAATAATGCGGCGGTTGAGGTATACAGTAAACAGAATAATTGTTGTTAGTGGCTTAGGGGGAAATGCATCACAGACAGTTCCAGACACTCTCAGTTCTTTACAGTGGTGGTGATGGGAACCAGGGGTCACCGTGTCAACAACACAAACAGAGCTATTTTATTTCCTCACAAAACCACCAGTGAACCTACACGTCCCTACCGGACCTACGCATGCCTTTTAATACGGATGGTGGTTTTCTTAGAGGACCTTTTCACCATAGAACACCCTTCCTGTATCCCTCTGCTATGAGTAGGTTCAAATAAATATGCTAAAATCATTTATACACCAAAACTATCCAAACCAACCACCTCTGTTTCTATAGAGGTGGACCTCTGGCTACCATCACCTTCACTGTGGATAATTCTGACCTGCTGAGCTTCTCTTGTTGCTCACCAAACCACACTCTGAATGATTCTGTTGACGTTTAATTATGCATAAATTTTGAGAAATCAGTAAATTATGGAAAGAATTTCCACATAATTAAATGGCTTTCTTTCAGAATAAGGCACACATAATCGAGGCTATTAAAATGGGATGATCTTAATCTGTTGTCGGATTTCCAGCTCATTGAAGTTCACTGTGCTTGGTTTAATTGTGTTGATATAAACCAGTATTGGCCCAACTTATCTTACTGGAGGTGGTAAAACAAGTGGAATTATTTGATACTACAATACATATACATATATACTCAGTAATATATATATATATATATATATATATATAAACAGTGGGGTGCGAAAGTTTGGGCAGCCTTGTTAATTTTCCTGATTTACATTTATAAAGCATTGATTGTTTGGATAAAAATTTTTCGTTAAATATATCATATAGGGGACAAACAGTGATATTTGAGAAGTGAAATTAAGTTTATATGATTTACAGAAAGTGTGCAATAATTGTCTAAACAAAAGTAGGCATGTGCATAAATTTGGGCACCAAAAAAAAACCTTTAGTAGAAATAACAGCCTCTAAACGCTTCCTATAGCTTCTAATGAGAGTCTGGATTGTGGCTGAAGGTATTTTAGACCATTTTAAATAAAGGTAAACCAGGAAAATAAACAATGCTGCCCAAACTTTCGCACCCCACTGTATATATGAAAAGGGCTATACATATAGTGTACAAATATATATATTTCTGGCAGGCCCTGGCCTAAAGTGGCTTAATGTTTGTACAGCTGTATGTTGGATAAACATCTAACAGCACCCCAACATTTATTGATTACATGTCACTTTCATTCTTTGATTGCCAATGAAATTAGAATTTTAATTTTTTTTAACTTTTGTTTTGTATTTATACATATAACAAAAAAAAAATCCTATTTTATATATATATATATATATATATATATATATATATATATATATATATATATATATATATATATATATATATATATATATCTATATATATATAAAGAAATTCCCTTTTTATTTTATAGTTTTTATTGATTTGGTCTTAGATAAGCTAAAAGAATAACTGGAGTGAAGGTTATTTTTCTGACATGGAACATGTTTCGGTTAATGGAAGCATCAGACTTTTAAAAGAATAAAAAAATCGTCAGCACTGAAAGGTGACAAAACCGTCCGCCCATATAAGTTTTCTCTTAATAAATTAAATTAAAGGACACCTGTTAGGATTCTCACCTATTTCTCCTTCCATTAGTGTGTTATTGAGCTTTTTGGGCATGTAAATGTTCTGCAAAAGTAAAAACCCCAAAAGTAAATGCCAGAGGCAGAAACACAGAACATCCAAATTTCCACAGAAACCAATTTTCTCAGCTGTTGGAAAACACCGCGTTGGAGTTCCAGCCCTTTTCCCAGTTACATGGTGATGTCACCTGGTAACACAGTCCTTAGCCTGCCCTCACACAACACACAGTGAGCCAAAACAGTAAAATTGACCACTCTGAATCGGCCTGCTCTAGTCTAGCTTGCAAAGACAGATCTACCGGCTTGTTCTACCGGACTTTTAGGAACTAGGATCGGACTCTGGCTCAAACCAATACAGCAGAACCGATGCCACTGTAAGAACAGCTACTGTATTGTGGGGGTGAAACTTGTAGCAGGGTTGAGCTCTCAGATTAGAGTGGGCAGACTGACCAATCAGAGCACATTAGCTTCACTGGAAGGCGGGGCTAAAGACACAGAAGTTCTAATTGAGCTTTTCTATTTAACTGTGAATGGAGACATACGGTATGGGAAAAATTTAAGTATGTAAATCTATTCAAGTAGAACCCAAACATAAAATTATGAACACTACAAATGACCATAATAACTTACCTTTAAAAACTGCATCATCATATATCACATCTTACATCCCAATAGCATTGTCTTCTGACACTTCCTTCTAGGGGCAACCGTTTTTCTGATTATGAGTGTATGAAATTGAAATTCACAGTAGTGTGCAGTGTGTGTGGAGGGGTGTGGAGGGTGTGTGTTGTGGACAGTGGGAAGTGCTAAGTGCAGAGTGTGCAAGGTAGCTACTGGGGCAAACTGGGTCATCCCGAGTCCTGAGGTTTACTCGGAGGCCGGGAGCAGATTGTGTTATTTCAGTGATCTGGGCAGTGTAGTATGCTTTATTGCTTTTGGGGAACACACCTGATCCCTCTTTAGCAGGGCGTGCTTTCTGCCCTCAGAGCAGCATGCCTGGGGCAGGCGGTGGGTTTCTCTGTGTCCCTCAGTACCAGCCTCGAGACAGATCACAGGAGTGCGCTCGTGTTCTTTCGGATGGACTGTAGGTTTGGAGTGCTGGTCCACACGGATACAATCATATCATAACTGCGAATGCCAAAAGGACCTCAGCAGTTCAGATGTTATATGAATAAACACTATTCCTGAAGTTCCTCTGAGACATGGCTGTAATCTTGCTTTTCTGTATTCCCATAAGATGGACTTCGGGATTTAGGACACCATATACACTCATCGCCAAAAGAATAGCTGCACCCAGAAGGAGGTGTGGGGTAGTAGTGGTGTTGGGAAGGAAGATAAAGGTGACCAGGATCAATAACTGATGATACATTTAGACTGATATGATCAATATTTATTGAGCTACACATACAGAAGTCTGTCTCTCAGTATGGTGTCGGGCTGCCGTGTTTGGTAACCCAACATGCCAGACGTCTCGGTATGGAGTTGTAGAGGTTCCTAATGGAGTCCTGTGATAATCCATCCCATGCACCTTGAACATCCTCACACAGTTCCTGCAGATGGTGCGGTAGGGGTGGAGATGTAGTGACACCAGGCCTTTTGGACATGTGACCCGTGACAACAAACCGCTCACCTGACCACGGTGCTTCCACACATGGAGAAAACACACAAGACAAAAGCCGGACTCGTCACCGAAGATGGCCCACTGCCAGTCTGAGTCACTCCATGACAGTGTTTGGCGACACTGACGTGGTGTTAAGGTTCTCAAGGTCGCCGTAACGGGTCTGCGCCCATGTAGTTTCCTCTCTCTGTTCTCTTTTTCTTAATCCTGTAAAAAACGGGTGAAATATTAGCAGTGTTTATTTCTGAGGGCCGGAGTGAAGCGCTGTTCTGCGCTAGAATAGCTTGGTGTCATTTCCCCACTTAAGCTGTCAGCTATGTTAACTGCTGGGCCCTGATTAAGCACAGTGCTGGCATTTAAGGATCCTCACGCCAAGCTTGGCTACTTCTTCCGATCCTTCGTCCCTGTTTTTCAGGGACAGGCTCTCGCGCTCCTGTCCCGTCTTTTGAAACCCGGCAGCGCTATCTCTCTGGTTGCGTCCTGTGTTTTTTTTGGAGCTGAGTAATTGTGGCTCAGGCTCAGCCTGTGTATGGTGTCAGTGCACGGTGACTGCCTTCCTTTGTACTGTCTGTTAAAATGTGTAGCTTATCTGGCAATAGCCACACAGGCGCATGCTTAATTGCCTCGGACTCTCTTTGTTTCCAATCCCGGAGACGCCGCTTTATGCAGAAAGGCAGGTTAATTGGCCTCCCGTCTGATAAAGTGGACGCCTGAAAGAGCTCAAAAGAATCTGACTCTGTCCACTTTAAACGCGGGGCTTACCGTTCGCTCACGTGCCGGACGACGCTGACTAATGACGGGTCCGTCACTTTAGACTCCCTTTGTTATTTACCCGGGACACTGTAGCGGTATTGATTTTTGCTAAGTGGAGATTGTAAGCTTTGTCAGACATGCCTCGTCTTCATCCCAGCATGGATGTGACAGGAGGAGATCGGACCTGAGCGTTACAACATCAGCCTGTTGTTGGTAGTGCCACATTTCGCTTGTGACTGTACAGAATGTGCCAGTCAGGCTGTTAAACCACTTGTTGTTACCCCTAGATCTTTCTCTGTCCAGCTGGTGTCACGAACTAGGCATGATATGCCTGGCACTGAGTTCAAAGATGGTGAAAATGACCATCAGGCTTTAATCTGACCCCATCTGAAAGCTCAAATTATGCAACCTATCATTATGTCATCTATGTGAGAATATACACGATATTGCCAAAACGATTCACACACCCATCCAGATGATTGAATTCAGGTGTTCCAATCACTTCTATGGCCACAGGTGTATAAAACCAATACAGACATTCGTGAATGAATGGGTCGCTGTGGTGGAGGGGGGTTACGGTGTGGGGTTGTTGTTCAGGAGTTGGGTTCATCCCCTTAGTTCCAATGAAAGGAACTCCTAATGCTTCAGTAGACTCTGGACCATTTCATTCTCCTGACTTTGTGGGGACGGTTTGGGGACGACCACTTCCTGTTCCAACATGACTGCACACCAGTGCACAAAGCAAGCTCCATAAAGACATGGATGAGCGAGTCTGGTGTGGAGGAACTGGACTGGCCTACACAGAGTCCTGACCTCAACACCTGTGGGATGAATTAGAGTGGAGACTGCGAACCAGGACTCCTCGTCCAACATCAGTGTCTGACCTCACAGATGCGCTTCTGGAGGAATGGTCAGAAATTCCCATAAGCACATTTCTAACCCAGTGGAAAGCCTTCCCAGAGGAGGTGAAGCTGTTATAGCTGTAAAGGGTGGGCCGACATTTACATTTACCGCATTTAGCTGACACTCTTATCCAGAGTGACTTACAAGGGTATTCATATTACAGGTGGGCCAATGTAGTGTTAGGAGTCTTGCCCAAGGACTCTTATTGGTGTAGCACAGCGTAGTCACCCAGACTGGGATTTGAACCCCACATGTGGTGGTTGCTCTCCGGTGGGTAGCGGTGTTAACCGCTGAGCTACACCAACCACGTCATCATATTACACCCTATGGATTAGGAATGGGATGTCACTGTATAGTCTATCCTGTATGGGTTTATTAAAAAGTTGGTAGGAATGTTGTGGAATGCAATGAATTCATCTTAATTTTATTAGTTTGAGATCACATTGATATGTTAATGTAGGAACAGATTTGAGCCTAGCTTTAAGGACTTTTATTTTGTAATATTTGAGAAGAAACTCATGTATGACTCATATAAACACACCAAGCTTAACTGAAATGAAAAGTTTACGACCTGAAATGAGTTTACCTCCGCTTGAAACACGTATTAGCCGAAGTCTTCTCTTTACCTGGAACGTTATGGACTAATATGGCACTGTTTTTATGGAATGACTCATCTAGACTCCAACAAGTTCTTTCTGGTTTAAGCAAAGAGAAAGATATCTACTGGAGATGAGTCATCGTGGGGGTATGAATCTCTGACCACCCAGTGATTTGATTCAGCGCATCATGGCATCTGAAATGCCTCTACGATTCAGTTGTAAGATTTCTGAAATATTCCAATGATTAAAATGGAATTATTTATACAGTAATGGACCACAAACGATAAAACCATTGCAGATTATTCATACTGTTTACATTTAAAGGTACCTTGAAGAGAGCTAGCCTCGCCGTACGGAATGTTATTATAATTGATCATAACTGATTGTTGCTAATTTAATGCAGTAGGATTCCTACCTTCAGGTCAATGAATCAATGCATTTTTACAGCCCTGGTCGTCCATCTTGGGCCGTGTCCTTGGCTTAGTTGGACGGGAGTGCCCTCTTGGGTAGAAGGCCTCCTCCTCAGAGTTCTGCATGCCAAGCTTATGTTTTATGTCTTCCTCCACAGCTCCTTTGCTTGGCACGGATACTTATCCCTTTGGACCCTAATGATGTTTTGACAGACTTAATGACGGGCCAGGTCTGCCCCGTTCTGTTAAGAGGGAATATGTTTTAGACACAATAAGAAATGGCCCGATCAATCTTTTCCATTTCACTAATTAAAGACTGAGGATGAGTAATAGATGGAGGAACCTTTCAAAGATGCTAGGGGAAAGAGGTGAGAGTAGATAGATAGATAGATAGATAGATAGATAGATAGATAGATACAGATACACACACATACATATATATATATATATATATATATATATATACAGGGTGGGCCATTTATATGGCCATTAAATAAGTTTGATGTGTCACATGACCCTCTTCCCATTGAAAAAACTAAAGTTGGATCCAAAATGGCCGACTTCAAAATGGCCGCCATGGTCACCACCCATCTTGAAAAGTTTCCCCCCTCCCATGTACTAATGTGCCACAAACAGGAAGTTAATATCACCAACCGTTCACATTTTATTTAGGCGCATCCATATAAATGGCTCACCCTGTATATATGTAAATAGACATAGATAGATAGACACACTGATATGATCAACGTTTATTGAGCTACACATTCAGATGTCTCTCAGTATGGCATCAGGCCGCCATGTTTGCAATCGCAACATGCCAGACGTCTCGGCATAGAGTAGTAGAGGTTCCTATTACCACGTTAGCTAGTACCTTTAACTGAACACACAGGGATTTAGCAGCAAGCATAGTAATGCAATCGAAAACATGTTCTATGGTTATTACAAGAAAAGTCATCAGGAGAACCAGCACACCGCTGTTTTCGGAATCATTTCGGAAACAAAATGGCCCAGACCGACTCAGGAAAATGTCTGGTTCTACTGACTAACAGCAGGACGGCAATTCAAAGTTAGCAAGGTTTTGTTCCGACAGCAGCAACAGCCAGTCGTTAATACGCTGGTCACCACCATAGCTGGTATATGGTGACTTTTGGGTGTTGACCCTGCTGGGTGACCAGTAAATCCACCACCAGAGTAGAGCTTCAGACCAGAATGGAGCTCACGCACAAGGTATTTTCTACTTGATAGACGATACGCCAACATGGCAGCTTGTCCAAACAGATTACATTTCCATTCTGATCTGGAAAACTAGGCTGGAGTAGTTAGCAGTATAGCCGTGCTATGTCAACCAGATTTGCTTTTGTTGGAGAATACAGATTTCTCGATTTTCCCGAAACCCTGAGGAACTCATCTGGGTGATCTTTGATTGGTCAGGACTAGGATTATTATAGTCAATAGCAAAAATGAAAAAATGATCGTCCGGTTTCCAATAATGTAAAGGCTAAATCTCAAATGTCCACTGCAACCCAAATGAGAACTAAGTAGCTTCATGGTAGCTAAGTGACTTCCATAGTCCACTGTCATGTATACATCACCATAATTCCTTAAGACTTAATTACTTTAAAGCTGACAAAGTATTAATACATACCATAATATGGAAATCTAAAACCGAAATGACACTAACAGTCCAAAGTTTAGGCACACCCAGCTAAAGGGATGTAGCTGGTGATCTTAAAGACTCTACAGTCGTACACTGAACAGCTCCAACTGATAAGAGTCTGAACCAGTCCATATCCTGATACACCACATCTACTCCTGATGTACACAGTATGATACTCCTCCATATCTCCACCTCTAATATATATTTAGTGGTGTAAAAACTTTGATCTTTTTCTGCACAGTGTAAAAGCTCTAGTTCTCCTTTCAGGTTAGTGAATATTCATGAGGGACAGACCAATAGAATCGCTCCAAACCTGCTTAGTAATAAACCTTGTTCTATCAGCTCCACTGCAGGGTCAGAAAGCTGGTCCATCCTCCTGTAAAGGTCCACTCTGGAGGGTTTTAAGGTGGACTGTATAATTCCATGAGGGCTATTTTACAGTTTGGTGTCTTCACCTTTATTCTAAAGTAAAGAATTGAGATAGCCATAAGGAGAACCTGCTATGAGGAGCCGTGTCTACACTGGTAGTGTAAAGAGGATAAGAACTAAAACTGCTATTGCAATAAAATTCAATCAAGTGTATTTTTTATAAAACTAATTTGTAATATTTCAGTCTATTTGAGGCTCATTTGCATATCGCAGCCATTACCGCAGCAGTCCTGTGATGATAACAGGGTACTGTGCAGCTGTAGCTCCTCGCTACCCGCCGTAAGACGGAGCAGGAAAGCGATCTCGGAGCGGCAGAAAAGGGCAGCTTTCTCCCTCCACTGCAGCTGGCACCACCCTGACCTGCCAGAATGAGCCTGCGGAGGGAGAGGGGAAACACAACAGGGCTTTCTGTCTGTGTCTGGTATTTAAGAGCCCAGAGGAGAATAAAGGGAGATTGATGTTTTGATGGATAGTCATTGACTTCTAACCTTTTCCCCCCACGTTCCAGTGTGGCGAGCCGTTGTCAAATGGCAGAGGAAATTTGCAAAGCTATTACCAGAGTGTCTTTCTAAATCATATGCCTCCGAGTGGCGATGACTCCTATAATACCTGCCATTTACAGGCCAAATTATCTATTATATTCCAGCCCGGTGTGTGGCCAGGGTCGTCCCCGCTTTCCGGGGGCAGGCTGCGGGGGCTCCAACGAAGAAGCAGCCAGGAATCATTTCATAGCATGTGCTTTCCAAACTCTGGATGCACGTCTCTGACTGTATTTCAGAGACTGTAGGTTTGATATTATTGTTATTAGATGTGCGATATATTACATTCTATATTTCGGTATTATGTCGTTATTCGTTTAACGCTGATTTGTTGGCGTTGGTAGGGTTGGATGATGGCGTCAGAATCATATCAGTATCCAAAGATATTAGTTTTAAAAAATACCAGGTTTTAAACCAAAAACAGTGAGTTTGTGCAGAAGTTTTGGCACCCCTGGCAAAATAACCTACTTTGTTGATTTTCTGAGTGTAGATATAGAAACACATCCTCAACACACCTCCACACCTTTAAAGGCACAGTCAGAACACTGTGTATGTACTGAATCTAACATATTAGTTATGACATGTTTGATAAGCACACTGGACAAAACACGAGTCACCTTTAAGTGTGTGTTTAAGGTGGTAGTAACTTCAGGCTCCTGCAGGTGGCGCTGCACGAGGATGATGAGGCTGTAAATACTTGCGGGGTGTGAGTGACGGGATCCATAGATTGAGAAGAGGTGGTACAGTGCAGGGAATGTCTCGTTCCATGTGTGGAAAACGCTCCAGAGTAGATGTTAATGATTGGCTAAGAGGAGTGACTGAGCATTTGGGCGTGGCTAAAGACCATAGTGTGAAGGAAGTAGCTGAATCTGCAGGTGTATGGAAGCGTACAGTCTACCAGCAGTGGCTAAAATCCCAGTCTACAGGGAATTCTCCTCGGAATCGGGCCAGGAAAGGCATCCACCAAATCTGGCCCAACTGTGCAAGTCTTTGATGGAAGAGTGTCTGAACACTGACGTGGCCTACATCCATGTCCAGTCCATGCCAAATCCAGCCACAGCTGTCACTGGTTCTTGTGGAGGAATTCCATTCTATTAGGAATGAAGACATTAAAAAATCAAGCCTCTAACCGTCCAATGGATCTGTTCTTACGCCGGAAAAATATTGGATGTGAGCATTGGCCCAGAATTCCCAAATCAGTACATGGCTAATTATAGTTGTTTGTAAAGAATGCAAGCATTGCTGTATTAATGGAGAATCACATTAGCTCTTCTAAACAGCTTTGAACTCTTCCAGAGCAAAAGGAATCGCTGGCTGTGAGCTTTAGCTAGGGGTGCGCTGATATGATAGGAGGGATAAAGGAAGTGTGGGGTTGCGGTGCTGTTGGGAAGGAAGATAAAGGTGACCAGGATCAATAACTGATGATACCTTTAGACTGATATGGCATCTCTCATTATGGCCTCGTCATGTTTGCTAACACATGTGGTGCGTGACTACAAATCGTTCATCATGGTGCTGACCACGGTGCCTTTTGTCTCCGCCAAGACAAAAGCGGGACTCGTCACTGAAGATGACTCGCCCCGCCGCCATTCTGAGTCACTCCATGACAGTCTGGCAAGACCCCATGGTGTTGTTATTGGCAGTTGCTGTAATGTTCATGCATGTAACAGTGCTGGCGCTAATGGAGGGCATCCCTGCTTACTGGATGTCCGCCATGGTGGCTGTTGGGTCAGTCAGGTACAGCGATGAGGTCATCCTTGCTTATGTCCCCTTCACAAGTCTCACAAACCCACCCACCAAGTTTCATGCCTGTTGGTTGATTCATTCTGGGTGCAGTTCCTTTAATGATGAGTGTACATGCCCGGTTCAGCAAAGGGCATCGTGTTATTAACAGCGTAGTTGTTTAAGAGGCCAAATGGGCTTTAGCGGTTTGGTATTGGCACCGGCAGGTCAGTATCAGTACCGGACGTACCGGATATCGAGCCACCCCTAGTTTTTGCTGTGTAATTAGGAAGGCCACGGTACTTTAACACAGCACATCTGTCTCGGCCCTTGTCGTTGGGTTGCGCCACTTCTTTTCGCCACGCATACATTAAAAGGTAATTAGCCGATCTCCAGCGATCATCTCGCTCCAGACTCGATTAGTAAAGGGGTTTTGTTAATGTGACAAAGAATTCCGAGATAGCCCAGAAGTGTTGACAGTTATTAATTAATAGGCTCTAATAGCTTAGCAACCGGGGCTAAGCCAGCTGACACGGGGACCGGTGCAGATGCCGAAGAGGAAACGTGATGCCTTCTGTCCCAGGGGCTATTTTTGGGGGCTGTTGTTTTTTTGTTGTGGCTCAGGACTGTTATCCGCTGTGTGCCAGGTCTATCAGAGCTGGTTGTTCGTGCTCAGGATGAGTATAACGAGCGGCTTCAGAGCTCGTTCCCCCTCGTTAGGACGGGTCCTGCTGGGACTCTTCCACCGTCCATACAATGTCACCCTCACAGTGCCGAAACACTGCACCCTCTAGCTGCCACACACGCTGCACCTCGGAGCTCCACAATAAGAAAGCTGTATGTTTTTGGAATTTTGGAAAACTGTGCATGGCTTATTGTTGTCCAGTTCTTTTAATAAATAAATAAATAAATAATAAAGGCCTTCTCCTGTCGTAGTCAGAAACCATGTCTCAAAGGCTGCAGGGCTTAAGAAGGTGCTTGAAATATTAAGCTCAGCTTCCAGAGTCAGCATGTACAGTAATAAAGAAATATAGGTAGTAAAATAAAAATAAGTCATCTAAAAACATATATTAATATGATATGTATTATAATAACCTTACAGTCAAAACAATGTAATGAAGCATTTATCTTACATTTTTCATAATCTTATCTAAAATATATTATTTACATAGAATATAATCTAATAAAAAACAATATAATATACAGAAATAAACATACTTCTATTTTTAATGTAAGTCAATGTAACCAGACATTTCTTATGATCTACTATTCATGTATTTTACACATAATGCACAGCAGGCACATTCAAATTATGTCAACCGCTGAAAATATTGATACAAGCAGGAAAAAAATAAGTATATTTTAATCCACTATATATCCTATACATATAATTTATAGTTTAATGTGTGTATATATACAGGGGTTGGACAATGAAACTGAAACACCTGGTTTTAGACCACAATCATTTATTAGTATATATACAGCGTAGTTGGTCTTATGATATATACTGCGTCCCCTGCACAGTGGTCAGAGGGAGTTTAAGCCATTCTTCTTGCAGGATAGTGGCCAGGGTCACTACGTGATGCTGGTAGGTTTCGTCCTTCTTGGTGGTATGCTGTACCCTGGATACCGTGGCTCTTGATACATCACAAAGACTTTTGTCGGTCACAGATGCGCCACAAGCGTGCACCAACAGTTTGTCCTCTTTTGAACTTGGGAATGTCACCCATATGCTGTGTGCATTGCAGTACAGTGAGCAGAACTGGCTCTTACCTGCTAACTGAACCTTCACATTACTGGTGCAATGTGCAGTTAATGAAGATTGGCCACCAGGCTGGTCCAATTTAGCCATGAGACCTCCCACACTAAAATGACAGGTGTTGTAGTTTCATTGTCCAACCCCTGTATATTTAGTATACTTAGCATTGTACATAGCTAGTATATAAGCGTAGCACACTTTCGGTACAGTAAACTAACCACCATACTGTATGTAAATGTAAAGTATAACTAAGGACACTACTTTCCTCCTCCTGGGAGATTTTCTTCCAACAGGAAGGATGCGTAAACCAGCCTGTCATGTTACAAAGTTCCCGAAGCCTTTCCTCATGAACCAGATACGTTCCCTGTGTGTATCAGTGCATCACCACATTGCTGACGTGATTTTTTTGTTTTTTGTTTAAAATGTATTCATTTGTAACAGCGATTATGGTGAACCTAAACCTTGCCTGAACATCTTCTGAACCCGGTCCATGCTCTATTTGGGCCAGGTATGAAGATAACACTTCGGAGACACATGTGATGCCATTCTTCGCTCATCTGCCCCAGTTGTTAATCACTTTTGGCCCGGATCTATAAAATGGATCAGTTTGGGTATTTGGCTGTTGTGCAGAAAGACCCCGGGCCAGCTCTGCTGTCTCTCTTATCGCATATTTCGATTTTAAACTGCAATCTTAAACTCGTATTTTTTAGCTCTATTAAACCGATTCCTCAGTTCAAGGCTGATCAGGAAGCATCTCAGTAATTCAGGAATTTATTCATAACTTTTCTTTTATGAAGCAGCGCATAACTTCTGTGTTACTTGCGGTGTGTGCTTAAATGGCTGGGTGACTGAAATTGGAAAGATAATGCAATGTGTCATTCATATCACTGGTCTTAAATTGTTCCACATGGTCATGTGGTGGGTAACAGGGCAGCTGGTTTACAAAGCCCTGTATTTAACCAGCTTGTCTCTGAAGTCACAGTCACTGGTGTCACACCATATTGACGTAACACCAGCAGCACGAATATATTTATTTATATAATTTATAATTACCACCATAACAAGACACAACCTTCTTCTGTCTTTAATACAGAACGTTTCTGGACTCCCTGAAACTTTCCGAACTTCTGCAGAGATAGATGTTTGTTAGTACCTGTCTGAACTTTGTTAGAATACATTCCTGTATTACATTTTTTATTGTTATTACTTTTTACAAAAACACCCGAAAATGAAACATTGTTAGGGCTTTTCTCCAGTAGGAGTGGGGAACCATGTCGCGAAGGACGCAGGGTTTACAGAGATGAATTATTAGAGTCTGAGTCTGAAATATTTAGCACAGCTTAAGACCTAAAATTAAACATATAAAAAAATAAGCAATTATTAATTAACATTATTATTAACATTATTTTATCATATAATATGCAAAAATATTTTATTATTAGTCATATATAAATGGTTATATGAATACAAATATTATATACAATTTTTTTAAAGTATCCATCCATCTATATATATATATATATTTAATACTTATATATTTATTTATTATATTTATATATACAAATTGTATGTGTATATTTATATATATATTTTCATTTTTAATTTTAATTTTATATATTACAATATAAGGTCATACAAATAGGAGCTTAAAATATATGAAATTTTAAAATAAATAAATAAATATATATATATATATATATATATTAAAATGTAATATATTTTAAGGTTCTATTTGTATGCTGGTGCAGTATATATATATATATATATATATATATATATATATATATATATATATATATATATATATATATATATATATATATATATATATATACACATACAAATAGAACCTTACAATATATGTATAATATTTGTATTCCCCTCATTTAGGAATAACCCCCATTCTAATATAGTAATGCATCCATACTGCTCATAACTCCAGTTTACTGATCGAATAAGACCCCAACCCCAAAAACACCTCATGCAGCAACGACACTGAAAACAGAGCCGCCTCTCTTATCACCTGATCTCCAGGTAAATACAGGTGGGCATGAACGAGAGAATCTTCTTGGTGAGTGCTAGTGTACTGTCCTCTGTAGTTAGGTGCTAAGTGCTTATGAAAATGGAACCTTATTACGAAGGGCACTGTGACAGAGAAGAACAGGACTGAACAGGTGGCATATTCATCACACGGCTGTAAGACAAGGCTAGGGCCGGGAGATCGTGCCTGTCTCCATTCGCACCTTCGGTGCCCGCTCGGATTCGCTTATTCCCCTGAAACACGCTCGGGGACCATCTTCTCGCACCTAGCCGTGCTCAGGGAAGGGGAAAATGGGAGCAAATGGGAGAGGGAGGTGTTAGCCGCGGCAGGCCATGTTCAGAAGCCTGTCCAAATATTCCATATGGACGCCCGCATCTGACGAGAAGGGTTGGCACATGCCTCTTTGCCAGGCACTAATGCAACATCCACGGCCCCCCTGCAATAAATTGAGTGAAAACAACCTGAAGGGGCCGGCTGCTAAATAGAAAGTTGAGGAGACAATCTGCTCATGTCCCCGGCTGCCAAAACCAGAATGGCCACTCAGGGCGTTAGGGCGTGCTGGCGTGTGGAAGTGGCATCCGAATGCGGTTTCTGTGCTCTGTGGCCGCCGTCTGTTCCCTGGTGCCTAGAGCGGTGGAGGCTTTAATGAGCATGTGTGCTCTAAGCTCACCCAGCACCCTCTGTGGGACCTATAGAGGGGTTTATGGTTTGATTAGGGACCGGTGCGGAGGCTCCGTCCATTATGTGCTGGCCTTTAAAAGGCCGCAGGCATGTCTTTAGACTATTTGCTAAGGAGGGTGCAGAGCCGGTGTGAGGCTTTATTGGTATCTGTGCTGTATTGATTAAGTGACAGCGGGGAGTGCTCCCGCTGGCCAGTCAGTGCGCTGCCTCATGATTGTTTTGATTACTGTAATACTTGAGTGACCGATGCACTTTTCACTGACTTGCACTCCTTTGCTGGTGCAGTGAGACAAAGCCTTTGGTGTTTTGGCTTCCGCGTACTGATGGTTCGCGTTCCAGCATGTGAAGCAGTGATTAAAGTCTGGGGATGCTGAAGGAACGTCCGGTTTGTCTTTATGTCTTCCTGAGCATCTTGCACTCGGGAACTGTGTTCAGCAGGAGTTTCCCTTAGTGTCTGGATTGTTCAGTTTCTGCTGTGGCATTTTGTGGCTCGGAAGTATATTTAATTGAAGTATATATATATCTGCACCCAGAAGGAGGTGTGGGAGTGCGGTGCTGTTGGGAAGGAAGATAAAGGTGACCAGGGGAACAATAACTGATGCTACATTTAGACTGATATGATCAATATTTATTGAGCTACACATACAGAAGTCTGTCTCTCAGTATGGCGTCGGGCCACCATGTTTGCTAACCCAACATGCCAGACGTCTCGGTATGGAGCTGTAGAGGTTCCTAACGGTGTCCTGTGATAATCCATCCCATGCAGCTTGAACATCCTCACACAGTTCCTGCAGATGGTGCGGTAGGAGTGGAGATTGGAATGACACCAGGCCTTCTGCACATGTGATGTGTGACAACAAACCATCTTGGTGCTGACCACGGTGCCTCCACATACGACTTTGGTCATCTCCACCAAGACTAAAGCGGGACTCGTCACTGAAGATGCCATTCTGAGTCACTCCATGACAGTCTGGTACGACACCACTGCAGTCTTTGGAGACACTGACGTGGTGTTGAATACAGTGGCTTAGGGGAGGGCATCACTGCTCACGGAATGTCGTAGCTGTTGGCTCAGTCAGGTACAGCGATAAGGCTGGTCTTCGCTTACGTCACATGGGTTACGTTACGATTGCCAAACCTACCCACCACGTTTCAGGAATGTGCTTGAAATATACAGGGGTTGGACAATGAAACTGAAACACCTGTCATTGTAGTGTGGGAGGTCTCATGGCTAAATTGGACCAGCCTGGTGGCCAATCTTCATTAACTGCACATTGCACCAGTAAGAGCAGAGTGTGAAGGTTCAGTTAGCAGGTAAGAGCACAGTTCTGCTCAAAATACTGCAATGCACACAGCATTATGGGTGACATACCAGAGTTCAAACTGTTGGTGCACGTCTTGCTGGCGCATCTGTGACCAAGACAGCAAGTCTTTGTGATGTATCAAGAGCCACGGTATCCAGGGTAATGTCAGCCTACCACCAAGAAGGACGAACCTCCACCAGCATCACGTAGTGACCTGGCCACTGTCCTGCAAGAGGAATGGCTTAAACTCCCTCTGACCACTGTGCAGGACGCAGTATAGGTCATTCCCAAGACCAACTGACGCTGTATTGGCCGCAAAAGGAGGCCCTACACCATACTAATAAATGACTGTGGTCTAAAACCAGGTGTTTCAGTTTCATTGTCCAACCCCTGTATATGTTGATAATAAACCCGGGTGTCATTTTTAATAACCCTAAAACAGTGGTCGGAGTCGCCCACTTATGTTGTTGATCAGGTCAGGTTCAGGTAGAATAATGTTGGGCTCAGGTTGGGACAGAATTCTTGCACTGTATTCAGATTTGGGCCAACATTGCAGGCCTGACTAAACTGGACTGCATAGGCTGGTGAAAAAGTGTGAGTAGTGAGGTATTCAGTAGATACTTGTACTGTACCTATTCAAAAACGTCCCGGTGGCTCCTGTCCTTGTGTGTTCAGGCGTTCCAACACCCCTATTAAGGTACAGCTCAACATAGATGGTGAAAGTATGCTGGTGAACGCTGCCCGATGAAGAGCAACCCAATGGATGCAACAAGATATAGCCTAGCTAAAACGCCCTCGCCAAAATGATAGCGTTTCGCTAGTTAGCTAATCAAAAGCACAAGCACTGAAAAGGAACCAGTGGTAGGCTAACAAGTGCCATACCCTTATTCAGTCCAACCACGTTTAACAAGTTCTCCCCAAAGGTGTTTTCTTGTTACCAAGCCCAACAAGACCACCAACTCCTGTCCCCCCGACTCTTTTAGCGACTCATAACAAGGATCTTGTTAACTGTACCAACCGGGGGCTCACCTTTAAGTCACAAGCCCAAGGCCGAGACGGTTCTCCCATCCTGGACTAGGCCTTAATTTAGTAAACAGCATGCGGACATTAGCCAAAGTTTAATTGGAGATGCATTTCCTAATTTAGCCTCGGGCCTTTCGCTCTAGAATGGAATGAATAACCATTTAGGGCCGCTCGCCCTCAAGGGAACCCGGTCATTTATAACCCTTCGCCAGTTCGAGCTAAGAGAGTTTATTACCATTAAGCTGGCAAACAAATTTAGCCCCCCGTGCACCCATTCTCCACCAATCTCTCGGTGCTGGGGGTCTTTAGATGTCATTAGCAGAGAGTATCGAGCTCTGCGGAATATATGAGACCCACTGTTTAAATTTAGAACCTGTGTGTGTTTTTTTTTTATCTCCTCCGTCTAATTAGGTGCAGTGGAGACTAATTGTTAATGGCATAGCCGTTATTGCTCTGGGTTTCTTTATTCTAAATGGAACAGGCTGCTTTTGTGAGGTATAATTAGGTTTTATAGCTTGAACTCCAGTCCAGACACCCCCCCCCAACACCCCCCACCCTGCGCATTTTTTTTTTTGTGGCACCGCTCGCAGTTTTTACCGCAGCGACTCCGAAAAAAAAGCAATTAGCACAGGTCCGGCATTTGCTTCTCAAAGCGCTAGTCTCTCTCTCTCTCTCTCTCTCTCTCTCTTTTTTATTAGTTGCAAGCATAATCCCTTTTGTAGTCCTCCACTTAGCTCAGTTCAGTGGATTAATAGCAGAGACAAGGCCCTGGCATCATTTTTGTTCATTTCCCCCCACATCAACAAGCCGGCACCGGTAGTCCACGGCGCTAATGAGAGACGGAGGCCTTTCGGTATGGTTGACGGTATTCCTGCACACCTTCTTCATTTTGGATAATAAATACTGCTACGTTGCCATTGAAGTCATGCATTATATACGGAGGCCTTGCTCCTTTCTTTAGCGGCTTTACTCTTTTGAATTATTCATCCGCCGCCGGCTCCGTTTTCGATGTTTGCTTCGCTCCTGCCTCTCTCTCGCAAGTCTCCATCATATTAACGCCCTATCACATCAGCTCTGTGTTTTCGCATTTGGGCTCTGGCCAAAACATTGTGTTTCAGGGGTTTAGCGAGAAAATCTCACCACTGAACCAGAAACATGCCTCGCGCACTGTGTCAGTGGAGGAGTTTATCAGTGCGCGCGAACGTGTCACAGTCATTAGGTTTAGCGGGACTGTTTATCGCTGCAGCCATTTGTTCTTTCCGGCTATCCGTTAAGTACATATCAGGATAATCGGCGCTGGAGAAGGACGTTGCAACACAGTAACTCGGGCTTGTTCCCTCTCCAGTATGTTTCCCAGATATGCCCTTGCCCCAGGCAGATTCAGATATGTGCAGATCGTTAGCTAGCTTTAGCAGACAGGCTAAGACTACATTACAGGAGCAGTATAGGACTGGCTTGAATCATGGCCATACTAGTTGGTGGTCTGTTTAGTAAGACCTGGAGTTGGTGGTTGGTGTAGCTCAGGGGGTGCGTGGTGTAGCTCAGGGGATGACATCACTAGCCGCCAGGGAGTCACTACCCTGTGGGAAACTAGGGTTCAAATCCTGGTATGGGCGACTACAGCTGTGCTAAACCAATAGGAGTCCATTTAAGACTACTTAAGCCATCAGGAGAATCCATAGTGATCCAAAGGACTGATCCCAGAAAGAGTCTCAGTGTCCAGCCATTTTGGAATCTTTGGAGACATGCAATATCTTTCTGAATAAATATGTCCTTCCGCCCGTATTGTTAACTTGGCAGTATGGACCAAAAAGGGCTTATAATCAACTTTGCCAGTGCTGAAGCTTCTACCCACCAAACCCTTAGGACATACAAGCACAGTTAGCTGGGCCCCCAGTAGTTAGCTAGTGCTAGCTCTCTTGCTATGGTCAAATACTATAGGACAGGTCTCTAGCTTTGGCACCCGAAGGCCCAGATGACAATACCTACAACTCATAGCGGCCGACCGGAGATCTAAAACCAACTTTTATGAATATTTAGATTAACATTATTAATATAACACTAACATGATGATATACGACTTTACCAGCCTATGTCCCCAAAATACCGTCCCACAGACCACTAGTCTCCGGCCCACAGGTTGAGAAACGCTGGTATAGATAATTTAAAAAACAATTTAATAATATTTTTTTAATTTAAATGTTCTTGTAGCATATGAAGCTCATTTATCCTTTGTCCATACCCCTTGTCAATCGTACCATCAATCATAAATGATGATCCCTAATATTGTTGGGTCCTGCTACTGGTTCATTTGGCTGTGGAAGCATAACCAATCAAGTAAAACCAGGTAACCATGACAGCCCCATTAGCAAAATGATCAACCTAGTCAACACCAAAACTGGACTTTACACTGTAGTCAGCTTTCTGTTGACATGCTTTGTCTTCAGTCCACAGGCTGAGTAGAGCGAGAGCGTCAGGGTCCCACCCCACGGCTTTCTTCCAATTACTGAGGCCACCCAACCTGGGCGACAAGCAAGCCCCACCGTCTCTGAGCCCTTTGCGGTGCTTAACTGGCTGCCTCAGCGTGAGCCGTTTTCATCTCCTCTCTCGCCCATTTCCCGCCACTCTGAAGGACTTATCTGCCGCACATCAGAACAGACTTTGATGTCCTGTTAGTGAACCCCCTACATGGCTCCCACTGATTAATTTCTTTTTCCGTTCCTTTCTATTCTTCCCGTTTTATCTTTCCTTTTCTCTTCCAGGGGAGAGCTAGAATGCTCTTTTACATCCTTTGGCTCCTATATTGTTTTGAAGGGGTTCGATAATCTGAGGAATTAAGTTAGGGCCCGTTCGATTCGGCAGGCGAGGCGTTCTAGTGGAAGGCCTGCTTCTTCTTTTGTCTGTCCTCAGGTTGTTTGTACACGGAGCAGTTGGATTCGGTTCATCCACAGCAATTTAGACAGTAATGAACAATTAAACTAACGGATACAGGGAAACACACAACATCTGCACGCCACTTTCCGTGGCTCCCATCACTTTCAGCGACGGGAATCAAGGACACGCTGGCCTTGAGGTCCGCCAACATGTACGTATTATGCTTGGCGCGAGTGCATTAGCGCTGTGCTTAAGTGAAATTGATCACATGCCTTGGAACCTGACACCCAAACTCAACCCAACCCCACCACCCCCACAAGATCGTCTCCGTTCGTCATCGTTTTTCAGTCGTCAGTCCTTTTAATTGACATGATTAATTTGCTTATTGATGGACTCCCTCGTCGGGAGGTTTTCAACGCAAGGGAAAGCGAAGCAAACGTTTCAGTGGGGTTTAATGAAGCGGTTGTGGGAATGATTGTTTATACTTGGTGAGTAGTTTGCGTGAAACGAATGGCTTTTTTTTTGGCGCTAATTAATTGATCCTAACCTACTTGAATAAGCATGCTGTTAATTGAACGTGACAGGGGAAACCGGTTCCTCTCAGGACCGGTTTACAGTAGAAGCACATCACTTGATGGATGATAGACTTTGTCAGACGGGAAGGGAAATGGTGTTTTCGGGTCGGATCTAGGTGCAGGTACTTGTAAATATTCATCAGCTTGTTAGGCTTGATTTTCTTATCCCTTTTTTCCCTGCGTGGTGGGAAAAGAAAACAGGGAGAGGGGCTTTTTAACATGCTCTGAGCTCTTAGGAATAGAGCCTATCTCTTGCTGATTACCCTGCTGTTGTTTATGGAGCCATCTCCAGAGACGTAGCACGGCGAAGACTAGAGTAATCAAAGTTCATGTAGGAAACGAAACCTCGTGCTTTAGAAACTTGGGCTGCCACTAATGCCTCCAGCAAGTTCTAGTACCGGATTGGAAGTCATAAAAAAGTCATTGTTCTCATTGTTGCTGATAGAAACTCCATGATTATAAGGCCTTGTCAGTAATTGGAAAGACTCATGCTGGGAGCCTTAGCGCGCGTCTTCCCTAAGTGTCAGTTTTAGGAGAATAAAGTGGAAGGAGGGAGGAAAGGAAAAGCGCACACACATCCAAGCTATAGATGCCTGCAGGCACCGGCTATGTCGGTCTGTGTGCATATAGTTCAACCGGGAAGAATGAAGCTGTCTCAGTCCTGTCAAGTACATTCAGCGGAGTCAGCTTAGCCGTGACACCGCCATTGTGGCCAGGCTAGCGGTTATGCTTTCCAGTTTTCAAGCTCCGCAGACCCCAGCTGTGAGGAGCTAAAGGCCTGAGGAATACGTAATCGCCCGATCGCAATTATTGGAGCTGACCACACTTATGTTCCATGGTTGTTAGCGATCGTAGTCCAACAGGATGTGAATTGGGTGTGGGTATTCGTTGGGCTATAGGCAAATAGAAGCCAAAGGAAGCTGGAAACGTGTATCGAGTAGTAATAATCTTACATAAACAATAAATACTGAGGTATTATAGCGCTCTGACACACTTTCAAGATGTGGGGGTTATCTGTAACCCTCCATTCACACTAGTAGAGCGACAGAGTGACAAGCCACCAGTCATTTCCTATGGGTGTTCGCGATTTGTGGCTGAGATTTAGCAACAAGCAGCAAATCAATCAAGTTGGGACCCAAATGCGAATGAATTATCACATGGTGAAGGGACATTGTATACGATTGGCTCCAAGGAACTCTTCAGACCAACAACAGGGGTCCAACAGGGGTCCGAGGTGTCCCCCAGCTCTCTGAACTTTTTTGTTCCTACCAGCATTTGGTTCCAGTTCCCAACAGTGTGGTGGTAAACATGGAAGAGAAGCTCATAACCGCTGTTTCTTCTTTCCCCAGTTTATAAGATGCGTCTTTGTACATAGACATTTGAAGAAAATGAAGTGTGGATGAACATAGTGGATATTGTGAGTTATGTCACTCGATGGCCAGCTGGGTTAGCCAGCCAGCATGCTAGCCAGTTAATAAAGCTAGCCACCAATAAAAGGTGGCTAGGTTTTCATACAAATATGTATTTTCAAAATTAGATAGCTTTCCTACACTTACACGTCTACAACATGAGTAGCCTTGAACACACCCACAAGACTTGCCCCAACTTGGAGCAACTTGTCGCCTGCTGCTGTGTACACAGGATAAGAAGTCATTAATGGATATCCAATTAACTTAAGAAAAGAAATAAGCGGCGACAATAAAGAAATAAAAGACAGACAGCCAACATGCTTACTTAGAACCGGAGACTAGAACCCAATCCCTCAAAAACACCAAAGATTGTTTTGTGTCGAATGAGTAACTGAGGCAGATACGCTCAGATAAGCTACCAGGCTAACGCTAACCGGAATATCGTTGGATGCTCATCGTTTTCTAATCATGGTCATTAGTGGAGGATGTGTTGACATGTTATTGTGTCAGCTGTTTGTGAGCCCGGCTAAGATCAGCTAAACTAGCTAGCCGTGTTAGCGCTAAAGCCAGCACAGATCTTTTATAGCCAAGATCTTGTATTGACGACTGGACAGTTGAACCATTATGTGAAGTCTTTTCCAGCACATCCTGAAGACTTCCAGTGGAGTTAGGGTCGGGACTCTGTGATGGTCAAGTCACATGTAAGGATAAATCCTCATGCTTTTCTGGAGCCGAATGAATCTCAACATAGTGGCCTTCCAGTCATGGTCACTTTTTCTGACCCCAGCATGAAGTTGATGGTTCTCCACTCTTATTCCAGGTTTGAATAATGCACTGGAAAGTTCTTAACCCAATTCCAGTCATTCCAGCTTTTCCTTGGTTGTTATTTTTTTGATTGACGCCACATTGTTTAAGAAACGAGAAGCTACTGGAGAATAGAACCCAATCCCTCAAAATCACCAAAGATCGTTTAGTGTCGAATGAGTAACTGAGGCAGATACACCCAGATAAGCTACCAGGCTAACGCTAACTGGACGCTAACCGGAATATCGTTGGATGCTCATCGTTTTCTAATCATGGTCATTAGTGGAGGATGTGTTGGCATGTTAGTGTGTCAGCTGTTTGTGGACCTGGCTAACATTAGCTAAATTAGCTAGCCTTGTTAGCGCTAAAGCCAGCACAGCTTCACTCTTTGGCCTTTCAGTCATACCTCTTAGTAACATCTTCAGCTTAAGGCAGCATGTTATATACACTACCTAGCCTATGTAGCATACCCCAGTATTTTGTTGGGCCGTCTTTGGAATTCACCGTGGCATTGTTTCGATAGCTGTATGCTATGTCACATTTATTATCGTCTAGAGTTGCGATCATTTGTGGCCAAGATCTTGTATTGATGACTGGACAGTTGAACCATTATGCGAAGTCTTTTCCAGCACATCCCGAAGACTTCCAGTGGGTCGGGACTCTGTGATGGTCAAGTCACATCTTGGCATAGTGGCCTTCCAGTCATGGTCACTTTTTTCTGACCACCATTTGCTCCATGAAGTTGATGGTTCTCCACTCTAATTCCAGGTTTGAATAATGCACTGGAAAGTTCTTAACCCAATTCCAGTCATTCCAGCTTTTCCTTGGTTGTTCTTTTTTTGATTGACGCCACATTAAGAAACGAGAAGCTGCTGATTTCATCAGCTAGGTTTAAGGAAATGCAACGTAGATGCTGCATATTAATCCCTGCAGTAATTATCCGATCAAAGGCTCTTCGGTGTTTGCTTATTTACTGTAGATCCAAGCCAGTCCTCTTGATTTTTTCTTTTGCTGACTGTCATGTAGTCAAGTTTGGTAAGCTTTGTAAGGTAACAACTGTTTCCTGCTTCAGGATACAAGCACCTCATGGCCTGTGCCTTACTAAACCCCCCACCACCACCCCCCAGACCTCCAACCTCAGCATCTGGCCACCATTCATTAGCCATACTGGTAGTTGATCTGAAGATCCAGCTCATTATGGCAAAGCTTAGCCAAATGATGCCCAAGTGCAATGCAGATGGGGGATCAAGGAGTTAAAGCTGAGTTAGAGCACTGTGATGGTTCTCTAATGCTTGGATAAGTCATAACATTAGTGTGGAATCCATGCACGGCCATGACATCTGATTGATTTTGATTAAGTGGAGTAATTTCCCAGCTGAATGTGGGCTATATGGAGAAGTAATGAGTGATGAGTAGGCGATATTCTCATGGCACCCGTCTGAAGTTCTGTAGCATTTACAGGGGCAAAGGATCCGGAAAGAGTTCGCTTTGGATTAGAGTGGAGTGCCAGCTGATTGGTTCTGGCTCCTGCAAGTGTCTTGAAGGATTCATTTGTCTGCTCATGCGATCAGCCATACTGCTCGCATAAATCCACGCTTCCGATTGCGGGAAGGAAATTGCGGTGATTGCATTGCTGCTGCGCTGTTGATTAACGTAACTGACCTTGAAAAATACGCCATGAAGCCAGAACAATATGATGCTGGCATATTTTACTTCCTGCCTGTTCTCGTGCTCCCTTCCTGATAAATATGCTCTCGAGTCAGCACAAACTGTGCAGTGCTATTCAAGGCAGCTTTGTGCCAATGCACACATTGTTGAGGTTTAAAAATCCGACTCTGGCTGTGTTGATTAGATTTTTGGGTTTGGAATTTGCATGACTGAAACATTCCGGAATACAAGCTTCCCAGACAAGTTAGTCACCATGCATGCTCACGATGGTAGCAACTTCAAGCTCTTGCAGATGCCACTGCATGAGAATGACCAGGCTGTGAATACCTGCAGGGTACGCAACAGGATCCATAGATTGAGAAGAGATGGAGGGAATGTCTCGTTCCATGTGTGGGAAATTCTCCAGAGCAGATGTTAACGATTGGCTAAAAGGAGTGACTGAGCATGTGGGCGTGGCCAAAGACCATAGTGTGAAGGAAGTAGCTGAATCTGCAGGTGTATGGAAGTGTACGGTCATAGGGGCAGTGGCAGAAATTCCCAGTATACAGGGAATTCCCATCAGATTTGGGCCAGGGAGGGCATCCACCAAATCTGGCCCAATTATATGATGCAAGAGTCTGAACGCTGATATGGCCTGCAGCCAGAACGTTGCTGGTAGAGGGGTTACATGCTATTAGGTGCGTTTCAGTCACAGGTGGCTAATTCCTTTTGTCCAGTGAGCTTATTTATTGTTGGCTGTGCTGGTTGGAAGCAAATGCGCTGTTTGGTTATGCATCATAAGTTGCGCCACGGCAGAGGCATGCGACATGAGGTGTCATGGGGTGCAGTCATGAAAACAAGGTCACTGAGTGTTAACAGAAGACTTATTGTGCTTATGCTTTTTCAGTAATGGGTTTTATTAGGTGTGCTCAGCTTATACGTACCTTCATCAGCGCTGCTAGAGCAGATATAGACCACCTAAGTGGTACAAGGTTGCTTTCAGCGTTTGTACCGTCCAGCCAGTTCTGGCTTGGCTTAAACAGTGCGGCCTAGCGTTAGCCGTTCTTAGGGATGAGTTCTGGGCCGTGATTTCCTTTTTTTCAGTGGTCTGAATATGTCATATCTGATTACCTCACATTTATTCAACCTGCCTCTCAGCTGTTTGCCCTGGAATGGGTTTGTTGTGGTTTCTGAGCCTGCTCTGTGGTTCGCTTTCCTTTCTCTCTTCTTCCTTGGCAGTATGTCGCAGCAGCATGTCCTGTTCGATGCATCGCAGGTCCTGTTTTATTAGCTCGGTCATTCTGCTCCATAACTCTTCCGCTTTAGCATAGGAACCAGCGCTAAGTGCACGGAGCGTGCTCTCTTCGCAGTATGTCCGCCGTGGCGCTGGGCGTCTGGTTAAAATCAGGACGTAGCTTTGATGTTTAACACGTCGAGGCAGCATCCGAGTCCTCGGTCTGGTGGCGAATGCGGCAGTCTAGCGGTCACCCTTTCTCCCGCTCTTGCCGTAGTGGCCGCTAAGATTTAGGGTTTAATGTGGGGGCTGTAAACGGGCTGACCGGTTCTGAACAGACCTTGGCCTTGATGGGGCTGGACAGTGTAGACGTGGTTGACGTCCAAGGTTTTTCCTCTCTGTGTGGTCCCAGCACGGACAGAGGGAGGTGGGGTCTGCATGTGGACATCCCACCCCCTCTCTTCACCCCACTCATCTACAACCCCCCCCCCCACACACCCCCTACCCCTCTTTTCACCGGCCCAGCCATTCCCATGCACGGCACGTCCGGCTCCAGCGCCACGGCAGTTTAGCAGGCACTCTGTTGCCATGGCGACGGTGTTAGGGTCAGGCTCTGGGCCCTCATTACGAAGTTTTAACCATATGCATGGCTCCCCTGAGTGACAACCGAACACCTAATAGTTGCGAGCGCGGGGGGTCCTCCTGGACAAATCCTTCCGTAGCCCCCCGACTTTCATTGCTGACTCTGAGAGCGCAGAGCGCCGCTCCGGCCTCCTGACCGCTCGCCCCGTCTTTTTCTGATCCGTATTCAGCCGGACTGGGCCCGAAAATGTGCCTGCAGTTATCTCGGAATGGATCATCAAAGCACTTCGGCAGCGGCGAGCGAGCGGGAATGCCCGACGTCTGACTTCTTCGACTTATCACTGCAAATTTTGGTTTCTCTTGAATTTTGAACAGTTGCCGTTACGGTCGGTCCGGGTCTCCTGACAGCTTGACTAATGCCATCCGGACCACGGCGTTCCTTCTCTCGGCTCTTTCTCCCAGGCTGTTGGAGCGACCGGCGCGCATGCGGGTTGTTGTGGAATTACATTAACTGAATTACAATTTCCGTAATTTGCTTTATCAGACACTTCCAATTCGGATGGCCGAGGCGCAATTTGCAAGGCGAACGGCATTAGGCACTCACTTATAATGTTTAATAGCGCAGATGAGGCCTTAATATACTTCTTATTAAACTTTGAATTGCTCTCGGTGTGCGCTGCAATTTATTCTGGGGGTGAGTCTTGCCTCCTTCCTCCGAGTGGCTGAGAGCAGAGCTGTGAGGGGCGCGGGCTGGAAGAGATTAGCATTTAATAGGAGTTTCAGGCTCATTTTGAGCTGATATCTCTTGTCTTCCGTCCTGCTCGTGAGGGGATTGCATTAATCAGGAGCCGAGGCAAGACGTGATGGAAATCTTCAGACGTGGATACAGAAATGGGTGCCTCGCTCATTCTCCCTCTCCCTCTTTCCTCTGGTTTAATTAAGAGCCGCGTTACGGCCGTTTCTAGAGAGTTTCCGGTCGTACATGCCATGTTTCGTGGAGCCGCTCTTTGAGGGCCTGCACGTGCCAGGCAACTTTCATCCGAAGACAAAGCAGGCCCACGTCAAACGCCACGTTGATGTGTGGATCGGGCAGCTTCTTGCAGTCCGTTGTTTCTGCGGCATGAATAGGTCGACATCTGGTGCAGAAAGATGGGGTGGGTGGGGAGGGGGAGGGGGGGATACAGTTCCTAAGTTCTTATTGAGCATGCAGTAGCAGGCCTTGACTCAGCACTCGGAAACAGAGTGGGCTGCTCATAAGAGGCCCGCGCGAATGCAGACGGTGAATACGTTTGACATCGCCCTTCAGGTCCGACGGGACGCCGCCTAAATTAAGTTACTTAAATCTCCAGGCAGCTCAACTTGAAGCGAGGTCACAGAGCAGGAGCGAGCCTCCAGTGGAAACTTCCTCCCCTCTTACTTAATTGGGAATTTCAGTGGAAATAAAGCTGCCGCCTGCGCGGAGAGCGGGGAACGCTTAGCCTGGGTTCGTGTCGTGCTAGCCAAACCACTCGAGGTAAAACAAAGAAGATGCTTCAGAGAATGCAGATGATTCCTTATAGCTCTGCCTCTGAAAGCTTTCGGAGGAGCTGAAACGGGGGACTGCAGGGATGATAGGATGGTTGGAATTCTGGGATATCAGTAACAGTTTATGATGGTTGTATTTTTTGTGTATGTATATATATATATGTAAACATATTTTTATTGGATCATGGCTAACATGCTATAGCCAACAACATGCGTATATATTAAGTATGTAATTTACCAGTTTCAGGTTTTCTTGTCTGATTATTAATATTACTATTATTATTAAGTTACTAGTTATTAATATTATTATTAATTTTTCTCTGATTTTAATATTGGTGCACACGCTCATTCTGTATTGGATAACTAATATACATTAAACATACCATCACATTTCCAGTACTTCCTATTAGTAATAAATCACGGATATCAACATTATTTGCTCTAAAATGATAAAAACTCTTCTCACATTAAAAAGCATTATCCTGTTTAAATAACACAGATGTAATGTGCTGTAGGAGCGGTGTTCAAAGCATAATAATAATAATAATAATAATAATAATAATAATAATAAAAATAACAACAACAACAACAAACAACAACAATAATAATAATAATAATAACAATAGATTATTATTAATAATAACAATGATAGAAATAATAATAATAATAATAGTAACAACAACAAAAACAACAACAACAATAATAATAACAGCAATAGATAATTAATAATAATAACAATGATAGTAATAATAATAATATTAATATTGATATTAATATTAATAATAATAATAATAATAATAATAATAATAATAATAATAATAATAATAATAATAGTAATTATTATTATTATTATTATTATCATCATTATTATTATTATTATTATTATTATTATTAATAATAACACTGGTAATAATGATAATTATTATTAGTAGTAGTATAATAATTATTATTATTACATATGGATATATTATTATTATCACATATGAATGCTTTAATATTATTATTATTATTATTATTATTATTGTTGTTGTTGTTGTTATTGTTATCAAAAAATCTGTAATGCCAGCATTTCCAGGCGCAACCAGTAAGAGCTTTTCATAGCTAGGAAACCTGAAACTTTCCAACTTAGCTCCAAGTTTAGTACACGTTATTTGTGACACAGAAAGCCGTTTTTGTGAAAATGAATTATGTAATATTTGGAATGGTGTGAATATCAGGATTTATAGGCACCTATCAGGAAGTTAAAGTGGATAAGAGCCTGTGCTTGTTATCAGCAGGTACTCAGGGATCTGGTATCCATATCGGAAGGGGGGAAAGTGGTGTTGGTACGTCCCTTCGTGCGGTGTTCTTTGTGTGGTGACTGCGGCCTTGCAGAAGAACACCGCAGCTGTAATGTACCGTAGGACAGCAGCATGCTCTCAGTGTCCGGATGTCTTCGTGAGGATGTGTTGTATATTTAAGAGGAGATGCAGCATGGGGATTCTATTCCCTCTGCACGTATTATCGACTGGCTCGTGGTCATGGTGTCCAGCTTACTCTGCTGCCCTGTCAGGCCGAGAGAGATCCATGCTTTGGCATGGAGAGAGAGACTGACAGCCTTGGCCCCTGCAGTCGCAGAAGTCTCCCTCTTGGACATCGCGGCCTCTCAGGCGCTCTCGGCCTGAAAGCCTTGAGGAGGAGATTCGTTCTCTCTATCTCTCTCACTCTCAGGCCTTCTGTCCATCTCTCCCTCCTTCTGTCTCTCACTCTCTCTAACCCCCACACTTCCTCTAAGTCCCCCTTCCCTCTCCTGCTGGCTCAGTCTCCCTCCATCGGCCTTATGATACATGATTTCTGCCGCAGTTCGTCTCAATGTCCTCTACTTTTCTCCTCCTTTGTCTGTTTCCACTTGCTTTCTCCACTTTTTTGGATTAGCATAAAGATGCCTAGACTTCATGTAATGATGTTGATGGCTGCAGGATGGGAGTACGTACACCATGGCACAGACAACACACACACACAAGTTGGTTTCCAGTTGGAGCCCTTATTAGCCCGAGATGACTAGCAGCTGCGGAATGCCTCACGATTTCCAACTAAATATCTGCTTAATTCAATCAGAGAGACGCAAGCAGAGTCATTCAGAGAGGTTTCATATGCCGTGGAGCACTGGAGAGAAATGTGCTGAAATGAAACACTGTGATTGGTTGGGGGGCTCATTTGCAGGTTTCAGCCTGATCTGCAAATCACTTTCCACTATATCAGTACTGCCAAGGCCAATTCTGGTGTATGGTGCAGGTCAATTAACACATTGTAAATTTTCATACGCACACACACACACACGCACATATCAGCGCTGTCCAAAGAAAAACATGTATCTCCATTTTTGTCGATTTTCACTTTCATGCATCATTTGAACACAGCAGCTGCTGTTTACACCATGTGAACGGGCCAAAAGTTCTTGGAAAGACATCTGGTTCCATTGACTCCCATTTAAATTAAATGAGGTTTTTGCCCTCTCTTGTAAAGTTGCCATTTGGAGATACATATTTTTCTTTTGACAGTGATGATATATATAATGTAAATTATAAAGAGATTTTAAGATATTATTAGAAAGATAAGATATAAGAAAATCCACTTAATAAACAAGTCAACGGAAAACAACCACTGTAGGAGAACCACCATAGCACAACCACTGTAGGACGATCACCATTAGACAATTATCGCTGGTTAAACTCCAAGGGACAACCACCATTGGTCAACAACCATAGGGCCCCTGCCAGAAGCATTGTAGGTCAACCACCATAGGACAACCACTATGGGCAAACATAGTAGGACAACCACTTTAGGACAGTAATTATAAGACAACCATCATTGGTCAAGCACCAAGGGACAACGACCATAGGGCAGCCACCATAGGACAACCACCATAGGATCACCACCAAGGGACAACCACCATAGGGCAGCCACCAAAGGACAACCACCATAGGGCAGCCACCATAGGACAACCACTATAGGATCACCACCATAGGACAACCACCATAGGGCAGCCACCATAGGACAACCACTATATTATCACCACCATAGGACAACCACCATAGGACAACCACTATAGTATCACCACCACAGGACAACCACCATAGGGCAGCCACCATAGGACAACCACCATAGTATCACCACCATAGGACAACCACCATAGGGCAGCCACCATAGGACAACCACTATAGTATCACCACCATAGGACAACCACCATAGGACAACCACTATAGTATCACCACCACAGGACAACCACCATAGGGCAGCCACCATAGGTCAACCACCATAGGGCAGCCACCATAGGACAACCACCATAGGGCAGCTACCATAGGACAACCACCATAGGGTAGCCACCATAGGACAACCACTATAGTATCACCACCACAGGACAACCACCATAGGGCAGCCACCATAGGTCAACCACCATAGGGCAGCCACCATAGGACAACCACCATAGGGCAGCTACCATAGGACAACCACCATAGGGTAGCCACCATAGGACAACCACTATAGTATCACCACCATAGGACAACCACCGTAGGGCAGCCACCATAGGACAACCACCATAGGGCAGCCACCATAGGACAATCACTGTAGGACAAACATAGTAGGACAACCACTTTAGGACAGTCATCATAAGACAACCATTGCTGGTCAAGCACCAAGGGACAACCACCATAGGATCACCACCATAGAACAACCACTACAGGCCCCCACCATTGGACAACCACTACAGGTCACCACCATAGGACAACCACCACAGGTCACCACCATTGGACAACCACTACAGGTCACCACCATAGGACAACCCTTACAGGTCACCACCATAGGACAACCACTACAGGTCACCACCATTGGACAACCACTACAGGTCACCACCATAGGACAATATTATTAATTATATTATATTTAGTTTTTGAGACTGTGTATGTTTTCTGCATGTTCCTGACAGCAGCTCTTAATCCTGTCTTGACTGAAGCATGCCGCTAACGTCTGCGGCTACAGTATGTATTCCTATCGTTGTGGGTTATTTTCATTGACAGCCGTGTTGCAGCTGTATTACCGTAGCCAGTGGCTGTGACCCCAGCCTTAACCTCAGTGACCTCAATTAATCTTCAGGCCCTTGTACTATTTCAGCTAGGGGTATGCATGTTTTACACAGCAGGGTTGTCCTTACGGGGCTGATGCAAAATCTCCACTCGGTGTTAAAATGTTTGTCTGCAATCATCCTGGGACATTTTGTCCCAGTAAAGAGCTACACAGCCATGTACACACACACACACTCTCACACACACATTCTGAATAGGACAGTGTCACGCAGGACTTAGAGCTTGTCCATCTGCTGGCACTTTCCTGTCCTGGGTAAAGCTAAGAGCTGTAGTGAGTGGGTTGATGCAGTATGCTGCCATGGCAACCCTGAGCTCACCTGCTCCTCTGACTGGGCGGCATTAAGTAATGAGTGTTTAATATCTGTTGGGAATGGAATATGTCTGCGAAGCTGGCAGCAGGTCCTCCATCCATCCAGCCTGTGCCTTCTTTCTCCTCCCGCCGCTGCAAATAGCCTCGGATGAGTCAAACCGCAGTGTGGGTCACCAGCGTCTGCTCGAGCACATGTGCACCAGCCGAGGCGCCGTGACACGCTAGGACATATGCTGTACTTTGTGTACTCTGTGTCCGTTCTTCCTGGGTTAGCCTGCTAATGCTAGGAGACAGGGCCTTTTACGGGGGCTGAGACGTGCGCTCTGCACGTAAATATAGACGCCAGGACCGTGTGACGTGTTTCTGGCTGGGACAGGGTGCTGTTTTTAAAGGAGTGCTTCGTCACTGCCGTACAGGAGGCGCATTGGAGAGTGTGCTGCTTGTGTTTCTGACTCAGCCGCCTGTTTCCCCCACTGCTTGCAGGCTGGTTACAGATTTGCGTTGTGCGGTTTGACAGACAAGATGGTGTTTCATCGGTCAAGCAGAAAATGCCTCATTGGTCCATTGCTCAGTATATCAAATCAATGCACTGCAATCAGTGCTGACATGACAGCGGCATAGTGACAGCTATAGAAAGACAGTTCTGTCAAGCGTCTAGTGTGCATTACAGCGGGCTCTGCGGTGCACTCCGTACGAGGATGAGTAAGTGATCAGTAATTGCTGGTTAACTTACATGGTGTCTATAGCAAGTGCAGTCTAGAGACAACAAGATAAACCAGGAAAGCGCTTTTCCAGAGGGAAAAAGCTACAGGAAGTCTTTGGAAGGAACGCGGGATGCATTAACAACACGTAGTGGAGTGCTGGTCAGTATGGTAGAGGATTGAAGTTTGGGGATATGTCCTGAGGGAGTACACGCCGATTGGTGGCTGTAGGGTAAAGGAAACCATAGGGTTTAAATGGGGACATAAATGAATGGGACTCTAGGGGAGGAATGAGGGACCACCACCAAGGGACAACCACCATAGGGCAGCCACCAAAGGACAACCACCATAGGGCAGCCACCATAGGACAACCACTATAGGATCACCATCATAGGGCAACCACCATAGGGCAGCCACCATAGGACAACCACTATAGGATCACCACCATAGGGCAACCACCATAGGGCAGCCACCATAGGACAACCACTATAGTATCACCACCATAGGACAACCACCATAGGGCAGCCACCATAGGACAACCACTATAGGATCACCACCATAGGACAACCACTATAGGATCACCACCATAGGGCAGCCACCATAGGACAACCACTATAGGATCACCACCATAGGACAACCACTATAGGATCACCACCATAGGACAACCACTATAGGATCACCACCATAGGGCATCCACCATAGGACAACCACTATAGTATCACCACCATAGGACAACCACCATAGGGCAGCCACCATAGGACAACCACTATAAGTTTGGGGATATGTCCTGAGGGAGTACACGCCGATTGGTGGCTGTAGGTTAAAGGAAACCATAGGGTTTAAATGGGGACATAAATGAATAGGACTCTAGGGGAGGAATGAGGGACGGAGACAAAAGACATACAGACGAGTGCAGCTCAGACCAACATTGAATTTGTGCTCAGGGGCGTGTCCATCAAATGATGTCTGTCGGTCAAGCAGAAGTACAGTAGATGAGTGTGTGCTTTTCCACCCCATTCATTCATAAAGGGGAAAAATTTTGATTTTTAGGATGAGGCTTTTCTGGAAACTGTCCATTGGAATATAAGCTATTGCAATAGTGTCAGAATCTCAAAAACTGCAGGACTGGTTAGTCCAGCTATCAACCAAGTAGAAGAAGAAGAAGAAAAATCAGATAACCGTAGTGTTGCTCAATGCCTAAAATCAAAATTCAAGTACTGCATGTTATGAAATACCAATATTATACACAGCACAGGGACACTGTGTTCCTTAAAGCCTCACGGCAGGGGAGCCAGAGCATAGGCAGCAGTCATGTAGAAGTATGATGGAAGCTGTAATAATGAACCTGCTTGAGAAGGATGCCTCTACGAATGTGTTTTACATGTTTCCAGCGTGAAGGATGCCGTATACACAATACACAGCATACATGACTTTACTTCTCTAGCTCTGTGTCGGAACACCAGCGTGCAGCAGGCCCATGTGAAGTGTACTTAAAGATCGTGAACCGTATTCATTCACGCCATGAATGCACCATACAGCCATGATGAATGTAAACAGCACGGCTCTGTGCGATAGACGTATACGGTAGAGTGTTTAAGTATAGTTGTAAATGTACGTAGATGCACGCCCTTGTAGAACTGGCTTCATACATGGTAACCTCATTGTCGTAGGCTTGCTTCCACTTAGCATTAAAATGGATATTATCTGTATCTCATACAGTGCGAACATCAGACACCAAGTGTCAGGGTCTGATGGAAGCAGGACGCTAGCAGATAAGGCTAAGGTTTGATAAGAAATGCGGGGAAATCCAAAGAGCAAATCCAAACACAAGCAAAGGGTCAGGAACACGGTAAACAGAGCAGTATGGGAAAGGCAAAAGTTCAAGTCAAAATACAAGCGGAAGAAACGGTAACAGGAAGTCGAAAACAAAAGGCTTGGTGCATGCTGGGAACAGGAACGATGCTTCGCAATGAGGTTCACAAACAACACAGTATAAATAAGAAGTATCACAGGTGTCTCAATCAAAACTCAGGCGAGGCCGATATGCAATTGGGTGCCGGTTGGGAGCGTACGGTCACATGATCGCTAGGTGGATCTTGGGATATGGAGCTCGTAGGGTTGTTAACCCGTGATGGGCTGGAGGGAAGTGTGACAGTAAGCTGCTATCCCACTTCAAGGAACCGTCTCAACTCTCAACACTTGACTCTGCTCTGCTTTCTTGGTGTTACTGGATACTGGTTTGGTATCCCATCTGTTAAGGTGTCTGGCGGGTTGAGGTTTGCATAGGGACATGGATTTTGACGGGCTAGAAGTGTTTTTGGCCTTGACTGGCCTTTTGACCTTGACTGGAGTCGGAGATGCTACCACATGGTGCCTCCACAGACAGACTTTGGTCATTTCCACCAAGACAAACCGGGGCTTGTCACTCCATGGCAGTCTGGCGCGAAACCATTACAGTCTTTGGTGACGTTGAGTGGTGATAAGGATGCAATGGTCTGTGTGCATGCAGTCCTGCATGGTGCAGCCGTCAGCCAATGGTGCTGGCACCAACAGGATGACTCATGGAGGCACCACTGCTCGCTAATAGTCCACAATAATGGCTGTTGGTCAGTCAGGTACAGCGAGGTTGCCCATCCTTGCTCACATCACATGCGCGGGTGAGCATGAAACTTGAACCATCCACATGTCTCACGATGCCAAACCAACCTACCAAGCCTGCAGTTGGTTGATTCCTTCTGTATACTTTGTTACCCTGTTCGTCAATGGTCAGGACCCCTACAGGACCACCACCGAGCAGGTATTATATGGGTGGTGGATCATTCTCAGCACTGCAGTGACACTGAAGTGGTGGTGGTGGGTTAGTGTGTGTTGTGCTGGTGTGAGTGGATCAGAGACACCTCAGTGTCACTGCTGGACCGTCCACCAACCAAAACTATCCAGGCAGGAGCGTCCTGTGGGCATCTCACGATGCCAAACCAACCTACCAAGCCTCATTCCAGTTGGTTGATTCCTTCTGGGTGCAACTATTCTTTTGTCACTGCGTGTATTAGGACCTTGAAGGTCAGTTAGATTAGATATTAGAGATATTAGAGTTAGTATCAGCCTGTACATGTGGATCAGCCCCTGGTATCGCTTTTCGGGGAGGGTGAGTGCCAATGGCGCATCTCTAATCAGTGCACATGTAATTAGTATACAGCATTAGAAAACAGCATGGTGCTCATTGGCCAGTTTCCATGAGGACCTGAGGCTCCGGCGCTTCCACCACATGACAGAGCACCACAGCAATGCCGCAAGCGCAGCGGTACAAGCCCTTAGAAGTGATGATCAATTGGTCGACGTCGTCCGCACGATCTATAGCCGACCGTATGCCGAACGATTTTCTGCTAGCGTTTTAATGTATCTATAGGAGGGGTCGATCCCTCCGTGGGAAGAATTCTATATTTTTGCGTGATGAACTACTTAATCATCCCCGTCGGCCACTTGAGCGAGAAAATCTATATCCATTTTCCTTTTGTCTTTTATTGGTCTGCGGTTTTCAAGTCATCAGAAAGAAAGGTTCGGAGGCTGGTAGGTGGGGGGGGGTTGAGCTGATAAATGGATAGACCTCACTTTGGCATACTTTGATACTAATTAAAGCTTTCTGAGACTAATTTACTAGTTCATTACCCTTCCCTGGGGTAGCGATATGTGGGCGTTTACCCGAGCCAAAAAAGCGTCCGGACAGCAGTGCCTCCGAGTAGATGATAGTCGGAGATGCCTTATTTTAATTATCATTAACTTTCCATTGCCTTCTCTGCTTTTAGCAAAACCACTCGTGCTGCTGTATGGTTGGGCTGTGTCGTCCGCTAAATCTGGTGGCTGTCTCTTAACTCTGGGCATCCTTTTCTCTGCCAGTCCCTTTCTTTCTCTCGCTGTCTCTCGATCTGGCAGTGCCGTTTTATCAGTTAGCACAGTGTGGGCTTTGTCAGTGCAGGGGCTGCCCTGGTACATATTTATACAGTTCGAAGCAAACACCAAATAGCTTCGAAATGAATTTGGACCGGGTGGCCGGCTCAGTGTCAGTGCTATTTCTGCCTGCCCGTGTGCGCGTGTGCGGTGCGCTGTGAAGACAGGATCTGATAAGACTGAGGCGCTCTGTCCATGGCAGAGGTTTGATTCATTGCGCAATACGTCTATGCACATATGTCCGTATGAACTCCCTTCACTCCACAGGCCATTAATCCTGAAATAGGTGGTGTGTAGCGACTGAAATACTGCTGCCTCGCAGTAGCACAGCTCCTGAATTGATAAAGCCTACAGAACCGTACTGTGGGTGTACGCTAGGGCTTACTGATAAGGCCGTGTCGTCGGCTATAGGAAGCGATCGCCACCTCGCCCTATCCTGGTTCTGGGAAGAAGCTGATGACTGGTAGACACGACTATCTGCTAATATCCTATTCAATGCCCATTGTCCTCCCATATAGGAGCACTTGTATACACTCTGTATACTTTGTTACCCTGTTCGTCAATGGTGAGGACCCCTACAGGACCACCACAGAGCAGGTATTATATGGGTGGTGGATCATTCTCAGCACTGCAGTGACACTGAAGTGGTGGTGATGGGTTAGTGTGTGTTGTGTGGGCTGGTGTGAGTGGATCAGAGACACCTCAGTATCACTGCTGGACCGTCCACCAACCAAAACTATCCAGCCAGGAGCGTCCTGTGGGCAGTGTCCTTGGGGCAGCGTCCTTGGGACAGCGTCCTTGGGGCAGCATCCTTGGGGCAGCATCCTGTGACCACTGATGAAGGACTAGAGGGTGACCCACACTGCACTGTGCAGCAGCAGATGAGCTGTCGTCTCTGACTGTCCATCTACAAGGTGGACCAGCAAGGTAGGAGTGTCTAATAGAGTGGACAGTGAGTGGACACAGTGTCTAAACACTCCAGCAGCACTGCTGTGTCTGGTCCATTCGTACGTTCTCAGCATCTTCAATGCGGTGTTAGTGTCCTGATGAGCCAGAAACACATTTCCTTTATTAAGCACTAGTTTATTAAGTATATGGAGCTTCTAGTTTGGATTCCTAAGATGACACTATGATCTCATAGAGCTCTAGAGTGAAATGATGTGGATTGTGATCTAACTCTTCTGCCTCTTGCATGGTAGAGCAGCATTCAGAAGCTCGTTACTGAAGATCCCACTTCAGGTTCTGTGCCGTTTAAGTGTTTTCATCTCTGAAGTGTTCAGAGCGTTAGCATTTGACACAGTGAGCTGGAGACAGAAGCATCCTGAAGTTCGAGTGTGTGGTTTCTGAGGTGTATTGTTTCCATTGATGATGGGATTAAATAAAGCGTATTCTCACTCGAGCAGTCAGTGACATCATCCTTAGCTGTCTCTCGTAGATGCTAACTTTCCTGAAAGTGGTGCTCCCCCCACCCCATCAGCTCACGGGACAGCACCTCATGACTGTGCAGAAAGCTGCACGGCATCGTTCCTATCGATTCCCGTAATCGGATATCCTGGAGGTAGCCGTGCAAAGTGATTTTGGCTCTATCCGGCCTGCTTTTAATTTATCTCCGTCGTTTTGCATGTTTTGTAACGGAGTCAGCAAACGAGCAGAGATGTCCGACCTGCGCGAGGCAAGGAGGTGCTCATTAACACCGAGAGAGAGGAGATCAATTAGCAGGGGTTGGGTGCTGATTTAATTGAATGTTCTGAAGATGTGCTCATTGATCAAGAGGTTTGTGCTTGCTGGGCCTCAGTCGTTTTGTTTTTGCTGAAGTGTGGAAAGTCTATTACTGGCCAACACTTTGGTGCTAGCTTGACGGTGCACGTGTTCTCTTTTCTGCTTGCTTCTTGCTAACTTGGAATTGGTGTTCTAGCTCTGTGATTTGCTCTCATGCTTCGTAGGCAGATGTAGGTATAGATGGATGAGTGGGGCTGAAATTTAGCCGGGGCGGTGGGTACGTTGCACCGTGGTCTCACAGCAGGATGGGCCTGGGTTTGATTCCCAGCTGGGGTGGACTGTTGGCCAGTTCTGGGTTTCCTGTCTTCTGTCCAAAGCTGGTTTGAAGATGAGTGAGTGAGTGAGTGAGTGAGTGAGAGTGAGTGAAACACCTTATGGTCAACCACCAACAGAAATGAAACTTGGTGAGTAGGTTTGACATCATGAGACATGCAAATGATTCCAATGACACGCTTGGCTGCGCATGTGGCGTAAGCAAGAAGGGGGCGTATCAGTGTACCTGACTGACCCAACAGCCATGACTGCGGACTGTGGAGCAGTAATGTCCTCCACGAGTCATCCAGTTAGAATCGTCAACATTGGCAGTATGGCTGCAGTCGCCATGACGACTGTCCTTAACACCACATCAGCATCACCATAGACTGCAATGGTGTGGTGCCAGACTGTCATAGAGTGACTCAGAATGACAGCGGGTCATCTCGAGTGACGAGATTCATATTCAAGCTGCATGGGATGGATTATCACAGGACACCATTAGAAACCTCTACAACTCCATGCCCAGACGTCTGGCATGTTGGGTTAGCAAACATGGCGACCCAACACCATACTGAGAGACCCTACTTCTGTATGTGTGGCTCAGTAAATATTGTCCATCAGTCTAAATTTGTCAACAATTAGTTGTCCCTGGTCACCTTTATCTTCCTTCCCAACACTGCAATGCCACACCTCTTTCTGGGTGGAGCTATTAATTTTGATGGTAAGCGTATTTAGCCAGTTCCAAAGGCCACAGTTGCTTTAAAAGTCAGTCAGACCCCACCTTCCTTTCCATTTCTTCGTTTCTCATGTGAGCCATCTCGGTCTTGACTGATATGGGCTTCAGATATGTCAAGAGATTGGTTTTCTTTGGCCTTTGAAGAATCCACATCATAAGACTCTACTGACATGTTTTTGGAGATGATGCATATCAGCTAGAAAGCGAGAGGAGGAGGACTTTGTAAAGAGACTTGTTTGCCTTTTTCTTCTGGAAGAGAGATCCTCATCTCCTCTCAGACGAAGGCTCAGATTTGGCTTAAAGACGATAATGTAAACTACACCGCGGGGTGTTTACTAATATATTTGTCTCTTTAGCATAGAAAAAAAAGCGGTAAAAAAAAGAAAAAACGCTTTTAACCCTCAGCTAGTTCTTATTCTACCCGGCTGCCTTAAAACCTGCCTCTCTTTGAGGCTGATGATTGGTGGTAAACCTCAGAAAGCCTCTCTCGGAGCATTAAGCTAAGCTCGGAGTGTTTACGTATACAGCTAGGAGGCGGGGGTGGCAAACGGGGGAGGAGGGGGGTGGGCAAGCGGTGTTTGTCTGTGTCGGGTCTTTGTGTAGGGTCTTTGTGTAGAGACTGTGTAGAGACTGGGTCGGGTCTTTGTGTAGAGTCTTTGTGTAGAGTCTTTGTGTAGAGACTGTGTGTAGAGTCTTTGTGTAGAGTCTGTGTAGAGACTGGGTCGGGTCTTTGTGTAGAGTCTTTGTGTAGCATCTTTGTGTAGAGACTGTGTCGGGTCTTTGTGTAGAGTCTTTGTGTAGAGACTGTGTGTAGAGTCTTTGTGTAGAGTCTTTGTGTAGAGACTGTGTGTAGAGTCTTTGTGTAGAGTCTTTGTGTAGTCTTTGTGTAGAGTCTTTGTGCAGAGTCTTTGTGTAGAGTCTTTGTGTAGAGACTGTGTGTAGAGTCTTTGTGTAGAGTCTTTGTGTAGAGACTGTGTGTAGAGTCTTTGTGTAGAGTCTTTGTGTAGTCTTTGTGTGGAGTCTTTGTGCAGAGTCTTTGTGTAGAGTCTTTGTGTAGAGACTTTGTGTAGAGTCTTTGTGTAGAGTCTGTGTAGAGACTGTGTAGGGTCTTTGTGTAGAGTGTTTGTGTAGGGTCTTTGTGTAGAATCTTTGTGTAGAGTCTTTGTGTAGTGACTGTGTAGAGTCTTTGTGTAGAGTCTTTGTGTAGTCTTTGTGCAGAGTCTTTGTGCAGAGTCTTTGTGTAGTGTCTTTGTGTAGGGTTTTTTTTTGTAGAGACTGTGTCGGGTCTTTGTGTAGGGTCTTTGTGTAGAGACTGTGTGTAGAGTCTTTGTGTAGAGTCTTTGTGTAGAGTCTTTGTGTAGTCTTTGTGTAGAGTCTTTGTGCAGAGTCTTTGTGTAGAGTCTTTGTGTAGGGTCTTTGTGTAGAGTCTGTGTAGAGACTGTGTAGGGTCTTTGTGTAGAGTCTTTGTGTAGGGTCTTTGTGTAGAGTCTTTGTGCAGAGTCTTTGTGTAGAGTCTTTGTGCAGAGTCTTTGTGCAGAGTCTTTGTGTAGAGTCTTTGTGTAGGGTCTTTGTGTAGAGACTGTGTCGGGTCTTTGTGTATGGTCTTTGTGTAGAGTCTTTGTGTAGAGACTGTGTGTAGAGACTGTGTGTAGAGTCTTTGTGTAGAGTCTTTGTGTAGTCTTTGTGTAGAGTCTTTGTGTAGAGACTGTGTGTAGAGACTGTGTGTAGAGTCTTTGTGTAGTCTTTGTGTAGAGTCTTTGTGAGGTGGGGGTGGCAAACGGGGGAGGAGGGGGGTGGGCAGGCGGTGTTTGAATTGGTGGAAATGCCATATAATTCTGCTGATATGTTGCTGGAGACGAAGGGACGGGCTTGAAGGATGTTGATGGCGGGCTTCTGCTTTGGGAATGCACTTCAGTCCCCACATCATCCACCCGCCCCCCTCCTCCGCTGCCTCCCCTCTTTTCTTCCCCACTTTCATCCCAGCCTCTCGGTAATGCAGCACTTTGAAATTGAAATGATGGGGAAATATAATACGGTGGCAAATTAGCCCGTTTGCTGTCCCACTGATACCGGAGCTCCTTTGAACATGGCTGTCTGTCTCCTCCATCCCTGTTCTCGCCTGGTCTACCGGTCTCGCTGGACAGCTGGCAGCCATGGCCAAAGCTTAACACAGACAAGACCTAGCTGTTCTCCTTACATGTCAGACCAGCACTGAACAGTGAGATTCCGTCTTTGTCCCAGCATCTCCAAAAGCAACATGGTTACAGTTACTACAGTAAGATGAACCAACTGTGTAAATCAGTTTGCTACAGCGCCACCCTGAGGGAGTACAGGGCTACAGCTCTAGCTAGAAAACCAATGAAGGAAGCTTGGCGCTTTGTGGGTAAAGCAGCTAAAGAGGGTCCTTGGGTGTCTGTATTACCCAAAAGGAAAGCATGACGGCAAAGCATGTTTATTTTCCGAGATGCCCTAGAACTTGGATTGTGAGACGTACTGAGGGTCCAAGAGATTAATGAGGGTGTGATGATGTCAAGGCGCCAGACACATCACTAGACTCCTACACTTGGGTAATGTTTAGTCAATTTTATTTATCAAGAGTCTTTGTGTAGAGTCTTTGTGTGGAGTCTTTGTGTAGGGTCTTTGTGTAGAGTCTGTGTAGGGTCTTTGTGTAGAGTCTTTGTGTGGAGTCTTTGTGTAGGGTCTTTGTGTAGAGTCTGTGTAGGGTCTTTGTGTAGGGTCTTTGTGTAGAGTCTGTGTAGAGACTGTGTCGGGTCTTTGTGTAGAGACTGTGTAGAGTCTTTGTGTAGGGTCTTTGTGTAGGGTCTTTGTGTAGTCTTTGTGCAGACTCTTTGTGTAGAGTCTTTGTGTAGAGACTGTGTGTAGAGTCTTTGTGTAGAGTTTGTGTAGAGACTGTGTCGGGTCTTTGTGTAGAGTCTTTGTGTAGGGTCTTTGTGTAGAGACTGTGTCGGGTCTTTGTGTAGAGTCTTTGTGTAGAGTCTTTGTGTAGAGACTGTGTGTAGAGACTGTGTGTAGAGTCTTTGTATAGGGTCTTTGTGTAGACACTTTGTGCAGAGTCTTTGTGTAGAGTCTTTGTGTAGTCTTTGTGCAGACTCTTTGTGTAGAGTCTTTGTGTAGAGTCTTTGTGTAGGGTCTTTGTGTAGAGTCTTTGTGTAGAGACTGTGTGTAGAGTCTTTGTGTAGTCTTTGTGTGGAGACTTTGTGTAGGGTCTTTGTGTAGAGACTGTGTGTAGAGTCTTTGTGCAGAGTCTTTGTGTAGAGTCTTTGTGTAGGGTCTTTGTGTAGGGTCTTTGTGTAGAGACTGTGTGTAGAGTCTTTGTGCAGAGTCTTTGTGTAGAGTCTTTGTGTAGGGTCTTTGTGTAGAGTAATTTGTGTAGAGACTGTGTGCAGAGTCTTTGTGCAGAGTCTTTGTGTAGGGTCTTTGTGTAGAGTAATTTGTGTAGAGACTTTGTGTAGAGTCTTTGTGCAGAGTCTTTGTGTAGGGTCTTTGTGTAGAGTAATTTGTGTAGAGACTTTGTGTAGAGTCTTTGTGTAGAGACTTTGTGTAGGGTCTTTGTGTAGAGTAATTTGTGTAGAGACTGTGTGTAGAGTCTTTGTGTAGAGACTGTGTGTAGAGTCTTTGTGCAGAGTCTTTGTGTAGAGTCTTTGTGTAGGGTCTTTGTGTAGAGACTTTGTGTAGGGTCTTTGTGTAGAGTAATTTGTGTAGAGTCTTTGTGTAGGGTCTTTGTGTAGAGTCTTTGTGTAGAGACTGTGTGTAGAGTCTTTGTGCAGAGTCTTTGTGTAGAGTCTTTGTGTAGGGTCTTTGTGTAGAGACTTTGTGTAGGGTCTTTGTGTAGAGTAATTTGTGTAGAGTCTTTGTGTAGGGTCTTTGTGTAGAGTCTTTGTGTAGAGACTGTGTGTAGAGTCTTTGTGTAGAGACTGTGTGTAGAGTCTTTGTGCAGAGTCTTTGTGTAGAGTCTTTGTGTAGGGTCTTTGTGTAGAGTCTTTGTGCAGAGTCTTTGTGTAGAGTCTTTGTGTAGGGTCTTTGTGTAGAGTAATTTGTGTAGAGACTGTGTGCAGAGTCTTTGTGCAGAGTCTTTGTGTAGGGTCTTTGTGTAGAGTAATTTGTGTAGAGACTTTGTGTAGAGTCTTTGTGTAGAGACTTTGTGTAGGGTCTTTGTGTAGAGTAATTTGTGTAGACACCATTACTAACCTCTACAATGTGTTAGCAAACACGGCGGCCCGATACTGGTCATGCTGAGAGACAGGCTTCTGTATGTGTAGCTCAGTGAATATTGATCGTATCAGTCTACATGTATCATCCTTTACAGTGTATTTTAAGTTTGGACCCAGAGGTACACGAGTTACATGTTTACTGACTCATGACTAGACTTGGACTCACCCTGACCTGATCTGTCACTTGCCATTCAGATTTGCAGCAGCCCTGTAGGCCCATTACTCCAGCCCGTTCTCCCGCAGTGTTTGTTATGGCTTTAGAAAATAAGGGGTTCCATTATAGAAACACCTCGGGTCTGATGGATAGAACTAAGTGCTCCAGTCAGTCTGTAAATGTGGTGTTTGAAGCAAGGGTGTAGGTTTGGTCGCAGCACTGGTGGGGACACAACAGAATTGTATACACTGAAAAATGGCAAATGCAAACCAGTGTGTAGGGAGCGGGTGTGGTTACCACACAGATCAATGCATTGATGAAAACGAGCAGCATGGTGGCATGGTGTGTGGCACTTTTGCCTCACTGTAAGAAGGGCCTGGGTTTTATTCCTAGCTAGGCTGTCTGCGCTCCTCTCTGTGTGGAGTTTAGATGTTGCCCTGGGTCTGCTTTCCTTTTCTTCAGGTGCTCCGGTAAGGTGCATTATCATATGGCCAGGAGAGGTGGTTCAGTCAAGATCAATTAATTCAATCTTCAGTCAAGATCAATCAATCTGATCTTCAGTCAAGATGAATTATCTGAACTTCAGTCAAGATCAATCAATCTGATCTTCAGTCAAGATCAATTATCTGAACTTCAGTCAAGATCAATCAATCTGATGTTCAGTAAAAATGATTCAATCATATCTTCAGTCAAGATCAATCAATCTGATCTTCAGTCAAGATCAATTATCTGACCTTCAGTCAACATCAATCAATCTGACCTTCAGTCAAGATCAATCAATTTGATGTTCAGTCAAAATGAATAAATTATATCTTCAGTCAAGATCAATCAATTTGATGTTCAGTCAAAATGAATAAATTATATCTTCAGTCAAGATCAATCAATCTGATCTTCAGTCAAGATCAATTATCTGACCTTCAGTCAAGATCAATCAATCTGATCTTCAGTCAAAATGAATAAATTATATCTTCAGTCAAGATCAATCAATCTGATCTTCAGTCAAGATCAATTATCTGACCTTCAGTCAAGATCAATTATCTGACCTTCAGTCAAGATCAATCAATCTGATCTTCAGTCAAGATCATTTATCTGATCTTCAGTCAAGATAAATCAATCCGATCCTGTTAAAATCAATTATCTGATATTTTGTCAAGATCAATCATCTGATCTTCAGTCAAAATGAATCAATCTGATCCCCAGTCAAGATCAATTATCTGATCTTTAGTCAGGATCCTTAAATTTGATTTTCAGTCAGGATCAATCAATTACATCGTCAGACAAAATGAATCAGTCATATCCTCAGTCAAGATTTATTATCTGATCTTTGGTCAAGATCAATCAATCTGATCCTCAGTCAAGATCAATCAATCTGATCCTCAGTCAAGATCAATCAATCTGATCCTCAGTCAAGATCAGTCATCTGATCTTCAGTCAGGATCTATCAATCTGAACTTTAGCCAAGATTAGCAACATGGTCTTCATTTAAAACCAGGTACTCAGTCAAAGATCAGTGAAGATCAATCAATATGATCTTCAATCAAGATAATCGGTAATACTGATCTCAGTCAAGATTAATCACTCTACACCCTCATACAAAACCAAGACATCACCAACACAAATCTCTGGAACGACGTCACTGACTTCCGCCATGTTTCTCCTGACACATGACACCGCTTTGGGAGAGTTGCTAAGTTTGGTTGATGCCGGACTGTATTTAATGAGACTTTAATGAGGTTTACAGCTTTAAATGGTGTTCCTTACTGGTGTGAATCTTACTGAAACCAGTAAGACCAATCTAACATGAAACCAGTATCTCCTTCATCACTACAGCCAATCACATGGTGAAGGTACTCACACACACAGTTAGCTGCACGGGGGAGTCGGTTCTGTACGCGGTTAACGTTAATGTAGCGGAAGTTGCTGGTGTCAGTGCGCCAAGGTCATATTTACCTGCACCGCAGACCACTGACCAGGAACAGCCCGAGGAAGGGGGTGTGGATGATCTGGCTTAGGTTTCCATTTCATTCAAGTTTCAGTGTTTAGTGTTGCCCTCCCACCCTGCCCCACCACCCTGCCCCCCACCCTGCCCTCCACCTTGCCCCGACCTGATTCAACTGACTGGCTAATTAATAAGCCTGTTCTAAGTTTTGGATAAAGCAGTGACCAGGAAAATGGTTCCCCATCCTGGTTCTGGAGACCCCTGACCTCCTCATCTGGAGGGAGGGGCTCCTTAATTAGTTCATTTGTTGCGTCATGTGTGTTACAGCAGTGAAGACACCAGCATGCACGAGCAGTGCTACTCCGGGACCTGGCCTGTAATAAAGTGGCTGAGAGAATTCCGAGCAGGGCCGGTGGAGCCGTGGTTGGACAGGGTTTGTCTGAGATTGAGTGTCAGTGGGTGTAAAGTGTTCTCTGGCTGCAGTCCATGCTGTACTGTATAGACCCGGCCTCCTCCTTCAGTCAGGACTGTTTACAGCTGCGCCACTGCTCAGACTGGGGCTTTGTTAAGCTGTCCTTAGTCTGCTGGAGGAGCTGGGGACAGGTGGTGACGGACAACACCACGGAGTAAAACTAGCTCAAGCCTGCCTCTCTCTTTCTCTCCCCCCCTCCCCCTCTCTCTCCCCCTCTCTCCCCCACAATCTCTCTCTCCTGCTTTCTTTATGTTGTTCTTTCTTTTTTATCATTCTCTCTCTTTCAGTATTCTATACCTTGTACACCTCTTTCTTTCTTTCTTTCTTTCTTTCTTTCACTGTCACTCTTGCACTCCTTCTGTCTTACTTTCTCTTTTTCTGTTTCTTTCTTTCTTTCTTTCTTTCTTGCACTCCATCTCCTGTCTTACTTTCTCTTTTCTGTTTCTTTTTTCTTTTACTCTCTTTTACTCTTGCTTTTTTTCCAGAATATGTTTTTCTTTCTTTCTTTCTTTCTTTCTTTCTTTCTTTCACTGTCACTCTTGCACTCCATCTCCTGTCTTACTTTCCCTTTTTATGTTTCTTTTTTCCTTTTACCCTCTTTTACTCTTTCTTTTTTTCTGTCCCTTTTCTTTCTTTTCTTTCTTTCTTTCTTTCTTTCTTTCTTTCTTTCTTTCTTTCTTTCTTTCTTTCTTTCTTTCCCTACTGTCCCTTGTTTACTGTCTTTTTACTACCGTACCTACATCACTTTCTGTTGTCCCCCACTCTCTCCCTCTTTTCTGTTTTAATCTCAATCTGTTCTTTTTCTTTCTTTTATTTTTTTCTGTTTCTTACTCCTACTATTTTTCTTACACATTTTTACTTTTATTTTTTCTCTTTTTTTCTCCTGTCTTTCTCTATTCTGTCTTATTTTCTTTCTTTCTATTACTCTCTTGTACTCTTGCTTTTTTCAGTCATTAATTTTCTTTTTTTCTTTCTTTCTTTCTTTCTCTTTCCCTACCGTCCCTTGTGTACTGTCTTTTATACTACCATACCTATCTCACTTTCTGTTGCCCCCCACTCTATCCCTCTTTTCTGTTTTATTCTCAATCTGTTCTTTTTCTTTTTTTTATTTTTTCTTACTCTTACTATTTTTCTTACACATTTTTTTTCTGTCTCTCTCTCTCTTCTGTCTTATTTTCTTTCTTTCTATTACTCTCTTGTACTCTTGCTTTTCTCCACAGTCGTTAAGTTTCTTTCTTTCTTTCTTTCTTTCCACTGTCACTCTTGCATTCTTTCATCCTCTTTGTCTTATCTTACGTTATCTTTTTCCTTTGACTCATTTTTCTTTCTTTCTTTCTTTCTTTCTTTCTTGATTTTCCTTCCTGTCACTCTTGCACTGTCTTTCTGTCCTCTGTCTAACTATCTCCCTTTCTCTCTGTTTTGTTCTCACCTGCTCGCTCTGTGTCCTCCTGCTGCCCTCCTCTTCCTTCAGACCAGTATCAGCACTCGGAGGGACTGTTGAGACTCCAGATACACTCTGGTCGACAGATTAGGGGCGAAGGTGAAAGAGTAGGAGAGAGGGAGGGAGGGAGGAAAAGAAATCACTAGATGACAATCTTTGATATGCCAGTCCAGTTCTCGTGCCACCCTTCCTTTAGTCTGTAAGAACTTCGTGAGTTTACATTTACCCGAGCCATTATCTGTCCTTGTAGGTGGTCAGCGTTACTTAGCCAGAGCTCAGTTACTTAGCCTCTCCCACATTAACATAGCATGTGTGCCGTGAAGCTGAACCAGTTATGCAAAGCCACTGCAGCCATAAGTGCTATCAGTGTGTGATATCTATCAGTGGAACCGTGTGGACTCTCACAGTGCCATTTTACCCAAAACACGTACGGTTTGTCTACAGAGATGGCGATAAGCTGAGAAAAGTCAAATGGCTTTTGAGAGTGTTTGATAGAGACCTCATAAAAAAGAACTGGATATAAAAGCTTGTCCTTTGATGCAGCAGTCGCAGAATGAAGACTGACGACACTTCTGAGGCTTTCACAGTTGCACAAAAGGCCAGCGGCCTTCATGCTCCCTAAAACCATGGCTTTTTTAAAAAAACGCGGATTTGGAGCTGTTACCACTCCGTGATGGCTTACGATCATATGCTGCCAAGGGAAGTTCATACGGGTTATGAGGACAGATGACTTGTCTGAATTGCTGTGTGTCTATTCCAGGTGGTCTATTTTGCTGATCATTAAAGTTCATAATGATCAGATTATTCATTTCATTCATTATATTTTTTATAGCCCCGCCTCCTGATAAGGCCAGTGTGCTCTGATTGACCAGGTCGCTCACCCTGTACTCATTGATCAACCAACAAAGTGGCATCCTGCTACAGGTTCCGTCCTCCACACCCCTGTGGCTGTTCTTCAGTCATCAGTTCCACCGCATGTGTTCGAGCCAGAGTCCGATCTTGAAAGTCCGGTAGAACAAGCTGGTCGATCCACCCTCTCAAGCTAGACTGGAGCAGGATCGTTCAGAGTGGTCAGTGTTTTTGCCGTCTCTGTGTTGTGCAGTTTGCTGGTAGGCGGGCATTAAGGCGTGTGTTACGAGATGATGTCATCTTGGAAAAGGGCTGGAATTCCAAAAGGGTGTTTTAGGCAGCTGAGCGAAGTGGTTTTATAGGAGAGGGTCTGCCACACCTGGAGAGGGTCCAACGATGGAGCGCAGTCATTGCCGTCATTGCTGCCTTGGCTTGATTGTGAACACAGTGGGAAGATTTGCTGCCTTACAGGAGGAGCTATAGCAGTTACGGGGCCTGGGGCAAGGACTGGGGGCACTTGCTGCCGAGAAGGGAGTGCCCTGCAGCATTAGTGCTGGTTTAGACACTACGCGGTGCAGCTTGGGCTGATGGGTCGCCAGGGATGGCTGACCTTTAAAGGGGGGTTTATGTAAAAAGCCTCTACTGGCTGGCGCTGGCCGCTAGAAGCTGGCGAGGCTGCTAGAGGGCATGGCGTTCAGGAAAGGGAATATTAATGTTGTTATTAAAACATGTTTACAGATTAGTAGTTGAGGAGAAAGTAGTTTTGAGCTTCACATAGGAGCTGTAAACACTCAGAAGGAAGAGTACCCAGAGGGAATCATCCGACAGGAATGAAAGTTGGTGGGTAGGTTTGACATTGTGAGACATGCTACTGATTCAAGTTTCACACTTGGCTGCACATGTGACATCAGCAAGGACCAGCGTTATCGCTGTACCTGACTGACCCAACAGTCACGATTACAGACATTCAGCGAGCAGTGATGCCCTCCATGAGTCATCCTGTTAGTGCCAGCACCATTGGCAGACGGCTGCACCACCCAGGACTACATGCGGCGACTGCCCCTTAACACCACGCTAACGTCACCAAAGACTGCAATGGTGTCGGGCCTGACTGTCATGGAGTGGCTCAGAATGGCAGCGGGTCATCTTCAGTGACGAGTCCTGCTTTAGTCTTGGTGGAGACGCCCAACGGACCTGTGTGTGGAGGCACCGTGGTCCAGAAGGCCTGGTGTCACTCCACCTCCACCTCTACTGCACCATCTGCAGGAACTGTGGGAGGATGTTCAAGCTGCATGAGTTGGATTATCACAGGACACCATTAGGAACCTCTACAGCTCCATACCGAGACGTCTGGTATGTCGCGTTAGCAAACATGGCCGCCCAATGCCGTACTGAGAGACTTCTGTATGTGTAGCTCCTTCCTTCCCGATAGCACTGCACTCCCACACCTCCTTCTGGGTGCAGCTACTCTTTTGATGGTGAGCGTACGTGGACGTCAAGCTAAACGATTAAGCTGCTCATTATCCATGCGTGGGACCGGAGTGGCCCGGCAGAGAGGCACTTGTTGGTTCACTGCGTTCCTCTGCGTTGTCACCGCAGCCTCGTTTGTCACATAACAATAAAAATACAGAATTTATCGTCCAGCCTTAAAATCTATACGCTGTCAGGTTAACAGCACCGGGTGAGTTTAAGCGTAGTGTGGCGCGTGTGGAGTGAAAATCAGAAGCTGAGGAGGTGTCCAATCGATGCGTGGAGTTAATGTCCAAAACCCAGCCGGGGCGAAGGCGTAGGCTACGGGGGCCAAGCGTTTGGGCACGATTCCGTCATGTTTCCGCCGGCCTCTTCTCTCCCGCCGTCTTTCTGGGGAAGCATGCTCATTACGAGCTTTGTCATCTCTCCGTGTCGGCGGTTATGGCTTTGACAGCTCTTAATGAAATCCCCCCTCACAAATCTTACCTGCCTTTAAGCCCTGTCACTCTCTCTCTCTCTAATGAGCAGCGGGGCCGCTCGCAATCTGAGGCCGCCGTGACATTTTGGTCGTGGTTTTTTTCTTTCCCTCTCTCTCTCTCTCTCTCTCTCTCTCTCTCTCTGTCTCTCTCTCTCTATCCTGCTCTCCACAGGGGCTCTCCAGGAAAATAACCCAGTGCTTGTGGCTCCAGCTATTGATATTTTCAAACGGCAGCTTTTAGATCTTCCTTCGCTGGGTCCGAATACCCTTTCCTCCTCGGAGCCACAGAATGTCAGCCGTTTTGGGCGGGATCAAATATTCATGAGAGCTCCTCGTAAGGCCCCCTCTCTTGCATCCGCGTGTCTCGCTTTCCTTCCATGGCTGCGTCTTTATTGCGGCCCGTGATGTTTCATTCATCATTAGCGGAGGAACACCGAGGCTCTGTTCGTGTAGCCCAATGAAATATTCATGCTGTTGAGGTTCGGAATTAGCGGCGGAGAAAAGGAGCTGCCTTTTGATGGTGGATTTCTGCCGGAATTAGACGCGTGCAAGACGCCAGGGGTAGAGACAGGGAGCGAGGGAGCGAGTGAGGGAGAGAGAAGGTGAAAGGATTGTCAACATGATGCTGTCATGTAAAACAGTGGTGTGCGGTGAGCAGGGCTGATGCCCGTTCGACGCGACTGCCACGAGGGAAGCTGACGTCGACTCTGTTTGACAATGCCTGCTGGAAATAATACTTAATTCCTCCAGGAGGATTCCCTTTCTGCAGAGAGGCCGCAGTAATGGAGGCTGTCAAAGAGGAAAAGGAGGACAAAAAGAAAGAATAAATAAACAGGCTGAATAGTAAACGCAGCGCCCGTGCTGGAGTGCTCCAGATCTCAGTTTTAGATATCTCCCTTGCAGCAGCTCTCTCTCTCTCTCTCTCTCTCTCTCTCTCTCTCTCTCTCTCTCTCTCTCTATCTCTCTCTTTCTCTCTGTTTCTCTTACTCTCTCTCATTGAATCTGTCTATGTCTCTATCTCTCTTTCTGTCTCTCATTCTCTCATTAAATCTGTCACTCTGATTCTCACTATTTCCAGACTTTTCTGTGCTTTTCTCTCTCTCTCTCGCTCTGTCTCTCTCTTTTTCTCTTTTTCTCTCTCTATCTGGAATCAGTCTCTCTGATTTTCATTATTTCCATATCTTTCTGTGCTTCTCTCTCTCTCTCTCTCTTTCTCTCTCTCTCTCTGTTTCTCTCTGTCTCTCTCTCTCTCTCTCTCTCTGTCTCTCTCTCTCTCTCTCTCTCTCTCTCTCTCTCTCTCTCTCTCTCTCTCTCTCTGTCTCTCTCTGTTTCTCTCTCTCTATCTGTCTTTCATTCTCTCATTGAGCGTCTCTCTGGTTCTTGCTATGTACACCTCTCTCTGACTCTCTCTCTCTTTCTCGAATCAGTCTCTCTGATTTTCATTATTTCCATATCTTTCTGTGCCTCTCTCTCTCTCTGTCTCTCGCTCTCTCTCTCTGTCTCTCGCTCTCTCTCTCTGTCTCTCTCTCTCTCGCTGTCTCGCGCTCTCTCTGTCTCGCTCTCTCTCTCTGTATCTTTGCTCTGTCTCTCTCTCTGTCTATTGCTCTCCCTCTCTCTCTGTCTCTCTCTCTCTCTCTCTTTCTCTCTGTCTCGCTCTCTCTCTCTGTATCTCTCGCTCTGTCTCTCTCTCTGCCCCCTCCCTCTCTCTCTCTAATCAGTTAATGGGAGATAAGAGAGTAATAAACTTTACTAAAGGCTGAAGTAATGTCTTGATTTATCATTAACTAACACATTATTTTAGATTGTATTAATTACTATATTAATTTCATCATTAATATGTTTCGGCAGCTGTGACAGTAAGAGCTAAGCCCTTAAGACAAATCACTATTTTATTATATTTTATTTTAGTAATAATGTCAAATGAAGCTGTAATTAAATTAAGTATCTAATATTTCCAATTAGTAGAAGCACTGATATGTGCGGGTCACTGAGAAAAGGTTTTCAAATGAACAATGATAATGTCTTATGAAAACGCTGGTAATGTGGATTTTTACGTCTGTATATGATGCATATTTGCATATATCCGTTTGCATTTGGAGTCTTCAGGGTAGTAAGTGTCATCAAAGCTTTGGCCTATTTCAGGTATTAATGCTATTCGGGTTTGGTTGCACCGTATGACCAAATATTCTGGTTCTTCCTCACAGCTTTCCGTATTCATTTCAAATTAAACAGGCATTTACTCAGACACCTGTAGAAACCTTTGTTCTCCAGCTTACATAGAACTTACAGTACCTACAATTTTAAAATAATAAACCTTATTATATTAATGCCACATGTTCATGGTCGTCCTGAGGAGGTTGTACCACCTGACAGGGAAAACTGAACCATCCTGACCAAAAATAGCTCAAATGAGCATTGTTACAAAATTTATGAAAGGGCTGGCAGTGTGCCATAAAGTCCACCGGTGGTCTCCTTAATAATGCAGTTCCATAAAGGCATGCCAAAATCAAAGTCTTTTGCTTTTATCTGTTTATATATGTGGTTGGACAGTTGCACCACCTGACATTTCTAAAGTTTTGGAGGCAAAAAATGCTACAATGAATTTTATATAGTTGGACTGAAAATTGGTTTACATAAACAAGGTGTTAATGAATAATTTATTGTATCAAAAATATATGAAATTATTATATTTCAGTTATTATATATTATAGCTTATATATTAAAAATTTGGGAAACTGGGTCCTGATTAGTCAAAACAGTGGAACACCTCTGGAATCCTCCAGCAACTGCACTGGCAACTGAACTATACATTTATCTGGCCGTCTGCTACCATCATCGAGTATATCAGTTACTACCATAATTAATAAGCTCACCAGACAAATAATGAGTCACCTGTGACTAAAACGTCCAATAACAGCTGGGATTGGATTTGGCATGGACTGGACAAGTTTCTGGACACAGTCCACAACAATGATCAGACACTCTTCCATCAAAGAATTGGTCAGTTGGGCCAGATTTGTTGAATTCCCTGGCACAATTCCAACAAGAATTCCCTGTACACTGGGATTTTAGCCACTGCTGGTAGACCCGTATGACCATACACTTCCATACACCTGCAGATTCAGCTACGTCCTTTACACTATGGTCTTTGGCCACGCCCACATGCAGTCACTCCTTGTAGCCAATCATTAACATCTGCTCTGGAGCCATTTTCCACACATGGAACGAGACATTCCCCGCCCTGTACCACCTCTTCTCAATCTATGGATCCCGTCACTCACACCCCACAGGTATTTATAGCCTCCTCATCCTTGTGCAGCGCCACCTGCTGGAGCCTGAAGCTGCTACCACCTGATGTGCGTTCTGCTATTGCTTATGAATTATGTAGTTAATGATTTAGTAAGACTAGTATTTGATTCATCACCCTTACATTGGTCTCTCTGACTCTCCCTATCTTTACATCTCTCTCTCTGTCTCCGTGCTGCCGTGCTTCCCTCCCTCCCTCCCTCTATTTCTCTCTCCCTCTTACTTCCTTGCCCTCGATCTCTCTCTTGCTCGCTACAGCATACGGCGAGCCCGTGGAAGCTTTTAGCTGCATCCTGCTTGTTTGCTTGCCCGGGGCTTGTTTAGCTGGGATGTGTGAGAAGCCTTGTCCCAGTCAGGCATCGGAGATCACGCCGCCTGTATGGCTGTGTACTCGGGTATACATCCCTAAGTGTGGCCGGGGGGATGTTTTCCTTGGAGTGTGCCGCTTCGCAGCATCTCTTCCGCTCGCTCCTCTCCCTGCCCCCGCCGGTTGCTCCTCAGTCATCTGGAGGAGGCAGGATTGTGAGTTTTGAGCAGTGAGCAGGAGGCCTTTCGGTGTCATGATGCCTGTCGGATGTATCACAGTGATATTAAGGACAGCTGAACCTAACGCAGAGGAAACGGCGTTCCTGCACTTTAAATGGTTTACTGATATAATTGGGGTGCTCGTTTGCTAGGTCCTTCAGACCTTCAGCTTGGTGGAACTCTCACATTTTGGTCTACTGTCAGGCATTTCAATAAAGCCAAGCTCAGTGCTGTTGTCGTTGCTGTACTGGAATGGAGTGGATTTCGGCTCTTAGGTTCTCATCGTCCACACTAAACGAGGTGGTCCAACTTCATGACTATGGTTATGGTCATACAGCAGGTTAGAGTGATCCAAGTCTGAGCTTCTCACCAAATCCAGTTAAACCATTTCTACACTGTTCCCACTGTCTTTTAAAGGGGATCCATATCTGACCTCACTCTAAACAGATAGCCTTCCTACTCTGAACCACATGCACCAAAGAACGATGTTCACACGGCTCATCCAGACTGCTAACAGATCCAGGTCCGCTTCTGGTTTCAGTTTCAGATTTCAGGCCTGTATCACAAGATTGATGGCGAAGTTCCAGCGACCTTTATGTTCGAGCTCAATGCAAAAAAGGCCATGCTATTCAGTCATGGTCCGTCCTTGGTTTTGTCCTTGGTGTCTTTCAACTTTGCCTTCAGGCTTTGTTTCTTTGATGCTGCTGCCTTCTTCACACCTTTTCATGAGGCCTCAACAGCAAGAAGGTGTGACGCATGTTGAGTTGCTGTAGAAGTTGCATGTATGCCATCTTTGAGTCAATTTCCACACATGGAATGAGACTTTCACTGCACTGTTTCACCTTTTCTCAGTCTATAAAGCTCCTCACTCACACCCCGGCGGTATTTATATCCCCGTCATGCTTGTGCATCGGCATATCCCACCTCACTCTAAACAGACGCACTCTGAAACTGACCCGCATGCACAAAAGAACAATGCCTCAGAAGAACATGTAACCGATGACTGCTAACAGACGCAGCTCCAGGTTTCAGTTTCAGATTTCAGGCCAGTATCCCAGGAGCGGTCACAGAGTTCCAGTGACTTTCATGTACAGCTCACTGTAACACGGGCTTGGTATTCAGTCGTGGTCACTTGGTTTCTTTCAACTTTGCCTTCAGGCTGTGTTTCTTTGAGGCTGCGGCCTTTTTCACACCTTTGTAAAAGGACTCCTGTTTTTGAAACCTAATTGTGGTCTGGCTATTCAGAGCTGCTCTAAAGCAGATTTGGAAAAGTCCGATTCAGTGTTTTTTGCCATTCACACTTCCACGCTGACATCACAGATCGGATTTGGGCCACTTGTACATGCTGTGTGACTCTATACTAATTGAAACCTTTGTCTATCGTTGCTTTGCAGTCAGAGTAAGCAGGTGATGTAGTGTTCAGTCATTAATGAGTAGTGCTGGTGCTGATGTATCTTACGTCAGGTTTCTGTTGTCTCTGGCTCAGAAAAGAAACTATAATAGGGTACCTTGTTTTAGATGTACGCTGTGGCTCCACTGCTATGATGTCATTTAACCAATAATAAATTCATGGACCCCCTGGCGACATGACATAGACCCCACCACTTTGAGTTAATGAACCCCAAGCAATCGGACACCCCTGACATGGCTTGTTTTGATTGGACTGTTTGGTTCTGTTCTGCAGAGTTTGACTAGTCATGTAGTCATGAGAGAAATTCTGTTTGGGTATCTAAGAGACATATGATGGTTGAAATCTGCTGGAGGGCCAGAGGGAGCTTCTTATCAGGGCCCGGCTTGCCCCGGAGTATCTCAGAGTTAAAGATATTCTTTGCTGGTAGAGACAGCATTCAGCTCAATGCTCGCTCTACCACTCAAAGACCCAGGGAGCCCAAATCTGTTCTCTAGCTAACAAGGTGAATCTTGTTCTTGCCCCTGACCAATCACAAGGCTAACGTCTCTTGCCCCGCCCACAAAAAACAGAGTTTAAAAATCAGGGAGCTAAAGCTAGCTTAAAATATCCAACAGCTTTCATCCATCCATCCATACCTCAGCATCGTTCCACTGTCCGTTCCTTTCATTCACGTTTTGCTTCATTGGACTGTCTACACATCAGTTCGTCCATGTCTGTAGCACTTCCATCACACATTACTTCATCCATTTATTTGTCCGTCCATCCGTCTGCACGTCCACTCCTTCGTGCATTGCATCACTCATCTCGTCCGTTCCATGGTTGTTGCTTTCACAGTTTGTTTATTCGTTTGTCCATGTGCACATCCATTCCTTTGGGCATTCCTTTGTCGATGGTGTTTGTTTGCTCATCCCTCAGTCTACAAATGTTGCTTCATCTGTTTGTTTGTCCATCCATCCATGCCCACATCAGTCCGTCCACTCCTTTGGGTGTTGCTATGTCCATTCGTTTGTTTGCCCGCCTCTCTATCTGCTTATCTGTTCATCAGTTCATTTGCAGGTTGCTTCGCGAGTCTGTTCATCTGTCTGTCCATCTGTACGTCTATTTGCCCCTGTCCTTTTCTTCATTCTATCTGTTTATTCACTCGTCCATCCATCCGGCTATACGTCTGTTTGTCTCTGACTTTGTCTATCTATTCACTGTCACATAAACGCTGGATGATGATGTTGGTTCCATATGAGGGGCGGAGCAGGCTGGGAAGGTTGGACAGAGAGCTGTCAATCAAGCTGCTCATTAGCCACACCCACACAGTTCTCAGATAGCTTTGATCAGCGTTTTTCAAGATGTTCTGTGATATTTATACGCAATATTTGACATTCAAACGTCACTAAATAAAAATTTAGCTAAGTGCCACTAGCTATATCTACAGAAACAGTGAGATGCAGCTGCCTCCGGCTGCCTCTGGTGCAGCTGCATGCAGCTGCCTCCGGTGCCCAACCTAATTGGCGAGGTCTATCCACAGTAAAAGTTCCCCAGCCAACACAGCTATAACATATTACCTAGAACACGTTCCACACGGGGTTGCCTTTGAGTTGATGAGAGTTCCTGGGGATGGGATGAGAAGCAGGGCAGCGGAAACCTCCACTCTTCCGATGGCACACCTGAGCTTGTGTTTACACCAGTCATTAAGAAACTGTGGGTTTTTCACTGACAGCTTTCGGCTGAATGAGGCTGGCTGATGACTCAGGGCCTCCACCGGAAAGCTCGGCTCTCGCTCTGGTGTGCTCATTAGGTCCCATCTAACATGCAGAAAGAGCATAATGGCGTCACCTGTGTGCAACATAGCATGGCTGAAGAAATATTGACTCCATCCCAGGTGCTATCTGTTCTTCAGTCATCTGTTTAGAAGACGGATTGGTCTTTTAGTCTGTTTATCGAATAGATTAGCTTGGCACGCAAAGCTTAAAGTGCTCTGAGGGGACATTTACACACACGCATCTTGCTTGAGTGCAGGCCATCTGGCTGATTGGTCAGCATTTATTGAACGTCTAGGCTCAGGCCTATAGACCGGGACCAATCTTCTCATGTGCACTTCATTGGTCTCCATAGATCATTTATGGAAACTTTTTTTTTTTTTGCACTGGATTACTGATGTGCATTAGAACAAGCTCTTCCGATTATGGACTGTAGATGATAGTCACGACCTCATTAGGAAGTTTAGTAGCTCGGCGCTTTCACTCTGTGATTTGCCCTGCCGACGGCCGTCTGTGGCGCTGAAGCTTGAGCTCCCTGATGAATGCCTGGACTTGTCAATGGGCCTCAATCCGAAATCGATCGGTCTCGAAACATTAATTACCCCGTCTGACTTCTGCCGCAGGGTTGTGGAGCGCAGGGTGTCCAGGGCAAAAGCAGCCAATGGAGTGGAGTCTACCTGCATGCTGCATTAAAAGAGGCCTCAGGCATGAAGTAGCAGTTTATCAGCCGGGGGTGAATAGCAGATCGATACTAAGCACAAGGAGGAATATGCGGGTGTCAGTGAGGACCACAAATGATAAATCAATCTAGTCCTCTGTGACAGAAGAAGAGAGCAGTAAGGGTTAGTCTGCGTGTATATATGTCTATGGCTAAAGAAAAAAGTCTCTGAGAGGTTCTACTGGAGAGACGGAGAGTCGGTGAACCCAATCGCTGGGGTCAGGTGAGGGCTGAGGGGGGTTTTAATGATGAAGTGGCCAACCGAGAGTAGACAGGTGTGGAGGTGTCCCTCTCTTCTGGTCAGTGGGATTAATAATGCCCTTCACTTTCTCAGCCCTCCCCCCCCCCACCACCCTCACTGCCCCTTCAAACCTACACCTCCAGGTCACTTTGACAGAGAGGGTGATGGAGTGCTCTTATATAGTGACCCCTCCAACACCCAGCATCCAAACTCATCTGTCTGAGCCATTTGACAAGAGACACTAGTCCCTGACTCTTAATGCTCTGTTCTGGACAGGACACTGGAACCTCCTCTCACTGTCTAGCCCGGTTTGAGGGTGCGGATGTATGCAGTACCGGTTTCTGATGATGCACACATGCTCAGCCAACAGATGCATTCTTTTTAAACACTGTGTCCACTTACTGTCCACTCTGTTGGACACTCCTAGCTTGTTGGTCCTGGGTATAAAGTCGTCTGTTGCAGTACAGTGCTGGTCACCCTCTAGTCCTTCATCAGGGCTCATAGGACGCTGCCCACCGGATGCCGCCGTGTCGGATATTTTTGGTTGGTGTACTGTTCTTAATCCAGCAGTGACACTGACAAGGTGGTGGTGTGTTAGTGTGTGTGGTGCTGGTGTGAGTGAATCAGACACAGCAGTGCTGCTGGGGTGTTTGAGCACTGTGTCCACTCACTGTCCACTCTATTAGACTCTCCTACCTTGCTGGTCCACCTTGTAGATGTACAGTCAGAGACTGCTGTGCAGTGTTGGTCATCCTGTAGTTCTTCTTCAGTGGCCCACAGGATACTATGGGCTGTATAGTTTTGGTAGTTGAACGATTCTTAGTATATTCTCAAAAATATTCGCCAAATATGCAGATTGAAAACCGCATAACACAATTTCCGACAATATTAGCTTGGTAACAGGACAGAAAGGGCAATCCAGCCTTGATTAAAAACTTGCTGGACAAAATGATAGTAGCCTTGCGTATTTATGGTGGTAGTAACTTTAGGCTCCTGCAGATGGCGCTGCACGTGGTCGATGAGGCTATAAATACCTGCGGGTGTGAGTGACGGGATCCATAGGTTGAGAAGAGGTGGTACAGTGCAGGCAAGGTCTCCTTCCATGTGTGGAAAATGTCTCCAGAGCAGATGTTAATGATTGGCTACAAGGAGTGACTGAGGATTTGGGCGTGGCCAAAGACCATAGTGTAAAGGAAGTAGCTGAATATGCAGGTGTACGGAAGCTTACAGTCATACGGGTCTACCAGCAGTGGCTAAAATCACAGTCTACAGGGAATTCTCTTCAGAATTTTGTCAGGGAGGGCATCCACCAAATCTGGACCAACTGACCAATTCTTTGATGTAACAACTGACCAACATTGATCTGGCCCACATCCAGAAACTCATTCTGTCCTTGCCAAATCCAGTCATAAGACACGTTTAAGAACCTGACAGTAGTTGTAAAGGGGCCAAACCTGATGCTGAAGGTGGTATAATATTTTTAGGGAGGGTCCAGATGTGGTGGTTTCAGTGCATGAGAGACAGCTGGGGGATTTTGTGCAGCAGAGCCTCTGGAGTCTACAGAGAATGTTGTGATAGGCGGAGTTTGTCCACAGAGTGGCAGGTCTGTAGGTGAATACAGCTTGTCAATGAGAAAGGCCACGAGCTCTCAGATAACAGCTCTTTGCAACAGTGGTGAGCAGTGGGGCATCTCTTAAGGACCAAAAGGCCAAATGTTGAACTGACTGTAGACACCACAGCTGGAGATGAGACTACAGGGGTAATGTGGTCACCAGATGTGGGTGTTTAAACACTGGAGGTACATTGCCTTGTCTGATGAATCTTAATTCATGCTGTGCTATGCAGATGGGAGAGTAAAAACTTGGACAGTACTTGCATGGCTGCATGGTCTGGTGTACACTGATATAGCGTGGAGGCGTACGTTAGGATCTACTGGGCATCACTGCACTGCCACACCATACTTAGTTATGTATTGTTGATAGGGATGTGCATATCGATATAGCTACATGCTTTTACGCCCTTATCATCAAAAAAATAAAATAAACAGCTGCACCCAGAAGGAGGTGTGGGATTGCAGTGCTGTTGGGAAGGAAGATAAAGGTGACCAGGATCAATAACTGATGATAAAGACTTATCATTAGACTGATATGGGTAATATTTATTGAGCTACACATACAGAAGTCTGTCTCCCAATAAGGGGTTTGGGCCGCCATGTTTACTAACCCAACGTGCCCGATGTCTCGGCATGGAGCTGTAGAGGTTCCTAATGGTGATAATCCATCCCATGCAGTTTGAATATCCTCACACAGTTCATGTAGATGGTGCAGTAGGGTTGGAGGTGGAGTGACACCAGGTCTTCTGGACGAGTGACGAAACCGTTCATCTTGGCCCTGAGGCTGTCGTGGCTATTGGGTCAGTCCCCAGTATGACATGACCGCAGAGTCTTATTCCTGTCGGTGGATTCCTTCCGAGTCCAGCTGTTTGTGCAGCTATTGTTTCGATAATGTATGTACTGCCAGCAGGACAGTGCGCTGTACGCTAGTTAATTCATAACAGCTAAATAAGAAAGCCAATAAGGAAGCGTTAAACTCATTTTAAACAGCTGCAAAGAAGCCAATAATGTGAACAACTCAGGAATTGCATTATTGTGTCTTTATTTGTGTTTAATTGTATTATTATTTGTGAATATTATTTATATAAATTATTTAATTATATATATATATATAATTAAATAATTTATATAAATAATATTCATATATATATATATATATATATATATATATATATATATATATATATATATATATTATTTATTATTTTTGAGTATTATTTACCCACTGCCCAATTAAATATTTATTTTACTTATTTAATTATATTAAATAAATACATTTTATTAAGCCCTCTCTTTTATAAAGCCTTCTCTTTATAAAATTATATATATATATATATATATATATATATATATATATATATATATATATATATATATATATATATATATATATATATATATATATAATTAAATAAATAATTTATATAAATAATATTCAATGAATATATATATATATATATATATTATTTATTATTTTTGAGTATTATTTACCCACTGCCCATCGTTCTGAGAACAGCGTTTGCTGCTCTGGAGCCAGGGAGTAATAACAGACATAATAACAACATAACAGATAATAATAAAAGCTATCGTACATAAATGCCTTGATTGTTGTCAAAATTTCTGTTTTTCCATTAGGGTAGTATTTTACTGGGCCCCATGTTTTATTTATTATTATTTTTTGTTTTTTACAATGGACTATATCCCAGTCTGTAAGCTGCAGAGTTGCCAGGTTTGCATTTTTTTTCACTACACTGGACTAGCTTTAAAATGCATGCATGTGGTGCGCTGTTTGGACTGCTCTTAGATTTTACAGTGGCCGTTAAGAAGGTTTGATTGGAGACAGTTAAAAACAAATAGGAAACGAATATTTTTATGAATGTTCATTGATTTGGAATAGCTGGCAACTCATGTGGGCCCTTAGTGCAGCATGTAATACGTATATATAATGGTGCAGTACGTATATATAAAACTTTTAACTGGTAGAAACAAATTGTTCAGCCTCCACTGCAGTTAAGGAAGCTGCTCCATCCTCCTGTAAAGCTCCGTTCTGGAGGTTTTTAAGGTGGACTGTATAATTCCATGAGGGCTATTTTGTAGTTTGAGGTTTATAGTTTAATTCTAAAGTAAAGCATTAAGATAAATGTCTCTAAACTTTTGACTGCTAAACTTAACCCTTCCTTGGCCTACAGCTGTGCCTTATTCTACGTTGTATGTGCCCAGGTATTATTTCTATATGAATTCTTATTAATTATGTTTACCTTCGTTTTTATTTCCTATTGGATTATGCATTTCAGCATATTCTATGTGCATTACTTCTATTATGCAGTTCTCATGTTTCTGTTGTTCCTGATCTGTTAATAAATGCTTATATTGTATTACTTGTACATCTGTGCTCTGGAAATAAGTCTGACTTGACTTGATATTGAGGCCTGTAGATTTCTCAGCATCGGTTATACAGGGTTTGGACAATGAAACTGAAACACCTGGTTTTAGACCACAATCATTTATTAGTATGGTGTAGGGACTCCTTTTGCGGCCAATACAGCGTCAGTTTGTCTTGGGAATGACATATACAAGTCCTGCACAGTGGTCAGAGGGAGTTTAAGCCATTCCTCTTGCAGGATAGTGGCCAGGTCACTATGTGATGCTGGTGGAGGTTCGTCCTTCTTGGTGGTATGCTGACGTTACCCTGGATGCCGTGGCTCTTGATACATCACAAAGACTTGCTGTCTTGGTCACAGATGCGCCAGCAAGACGTGCACCAACAGTTTGTCCTCTTTTGAACTCCGGTATGTCCCATAATGTTGTGTGCATTGCAGTATTTTGAGCAGAACTGTGCTCTTACCTGCTAACTGAACCTTCACACTCTGCTCTTACTGGTGCAATGTGCAATTAATGAAGATTGGCCACCAGGCTGGTCCAATTTAGCCATGAGACCTCCCACACTAAAATGACAGGTGTTTCAGTTTCATTGTCCAACCCCTGTATGTATATATACATATATATATATCGTCGCTGTCCAAAGAAAAACAAGTATCTCCAAAATGGCAACTTTACAGGAGAGGCCAAAAACCTGATGGAATTTGAATGTAAGTCAATGGAACCAGATGTTTTACCAAGCATATTTTGGATATTTCTGGGGATCCTTTCAACATGAAATGTCCACCTAAGCTAAACAGCAGCCCATGGGCTCAAAGGCACCAAAAAATAAAAATCGGCCAAATTGGAGATGCATGGCTGTCATTAGACAGCAACGATCTGCATCAGAATAGCTTGGCTTATTATTATTAGCCCTGCTTGCCATATTGGTTGGGCCATGGTAAACATGTGCTTCGAATTCAAGTAGCCCTCCAAACTTGGCTTTGTCCAGAGAATACCAATAAGTCTATAAGTGGCATGTCCAGAATGTCGGTAATTGAAAACGATGACCCGTAGCTTGTTGGCCGAAACTTCCATCGACAGTTCGGTACCAGAGCGCAGACATGTCTGAAGAAAGCGCTGTTCGGAGCCAGTATTCCTTTTGAATGCTGTCTCTCTGACAACTTGAAGATGCCTGATGAGGTCAAAACCCCTTCGGAGACTCATTTATGATTCCCGTCTCTTCGTCTCGGTAAACATGTTTGACATTAAACGCTGCTGAGGGATAAACCGCGCCCTAGCTCCTTCCTCCCAGCCCTCGGTAGGCCTGGAGTTTCGGTTCATCCTCCCCTTCACGTCAGCCGGCGTGGAGTCATCCTCTCTGTGATTCCTGAAGCCCGGATAATGAAGCCTGCTCTCAAAGCAATTATGCACAGATAAAAATCTCTTTCTGTTATAAGCTGGAGAGGCACGGAGGCCAGCGAGCAGGGATATTGGGGTCATTTTCATTATAATTGATGGTATTGTGTGGGCTTGCTTGTTTTACTGCTACTGGTTTTATCGGAGTGGACCCGGGATTCGGTCCGAATGTGCTTTGTATTTAATTTGAGAACGTTCCGGCTGCATTCTACACTGGCTGTTGTTGGGGAAAGGTCCCGTCTTAATGGATTATGTCTGATGGAGATAAATGGAAGCGACGCCCCACGTTTTGTTGGAGTTTTATAATGAGGCCAGGCGAGCCGCCTCCGCGCTGATGAACCTGGAGCTATTTTCCATCGGAAAAAGATTAAGAAAGATAGAACATACCGGTCGTGCTGGGGGAAAAAGCGGAATCTATATTACAGTTTTGCTATTAAAAAGCACATCTGTTTGTAGAATCCAGACAGCTTAAGCGGTTCGTCTGAGGCAGGGCCAACATCTCAATTGCAGAGCATTACAAAGCACAACTTTCCTGTCGTATAGTGATGCACGGTCTGGTTCAGGCATGTGCACTCATCATCAGAAGAATAGCTGCGCAAATAGCTGCACCCAGAAGGAGTCAACCGACAGGAATGATGACTTGGTGGGCAGGTTTGGCATCATCAGACACGCAAATGGTTCAGGTTTCGTTCAGGTGACTTAAGCAAGGACGGGCCTTATCGCTGTACCTGACCGACCCAACAGCCGTGATTGTGGGCATTCGGTGAGCGGTGATGCCTCCATGAGTCATCCTGTTAGTGCCAACACCATTGGCAGGCGGTTGCACCATGCAGGACTACATGCACACAGACCGTTACGATGACTGTCCTTAACACCACGTCAACGTGTTTATCAATCTTCACTGACGAGTTATGCTTTTGTCTTGGTGGAGACGACCAACGAATGTTGGCCGTATGCGGAGGCACAGTGGTCAGGGCCAAGATGAACACTTGTTGTGACACGTCACATGTCCAGAAGCCCTGGTGTCACTGGTTGGTGTAGCTCAGTGGGTAACACCACTACCTGCCAGGGAGCCACCCCCACATGTGGGAGACTGGGGTTTGAATCCTGGTCTGGGTGACTATGCTGGGCTACACCAATTAGAGTCCTCGGACAAGACTCCTAACACTGCACTGGCCTCCCTGTAAAATAATCAAGCTTGTAAGTCGCTCTGGATAAGAGCGTCAGCTAAATGGCATAAATTTAAAGTTAACTCCACCTCCACCCCTACTGCACCATCTGCAGGGAATGTGTGAGAATGTTCAAGCTGCATGGGATGGATTATCACAGGACACCGTTAGGAAACTCTACAGCTCCATACCGAGACGATGGTACGTTGGGTTAGCCAACATGGTGGCCCGACGCCATACTGAGAGACAGACTTCTGTATGTGTAGCTCAATAAATATTGATCATATCAGTCTAAATTTATCATCAGTTATTGATCCTGGTCACCTTTATCTTCCTTCCCAACAGCACCGCAACCCCAACCTCCATCTGGGTGCAGTACTTTTTGGATGATGAGTGCACTTCTAAGGTGTTAAATGTTCATACAGTTTGTGTAAACTCCAAGGTGAAGGATCCTGAGCTGACTCTTTGGTTTCTGAATAAGTACATTTGCAATGTTTTCACACATGCGTTTATGTTGCAGGACGACCGGCCGAGCTTGCAGAAGAGCGATGATATGACATTAACATTGCTTTTTTCTCCTCCTTCATAACACCTGCTGTTGTTTTCTGTCCCACTCCGGAGGAATTAGGGAGACGTCTCATGCTGGGCAGACGCAGGGGCTAGAAAACAAAACACTAAGCTTCATCAAATGGATGCAAAGCAGTGCATGGCCCCTCCTTCCCCTCCCTTCGTCCGTCCCTCCTGAGAGAGTGTGGGTCAGGAGCGCTGGCTGGGGCTTTGTCATGAAGTGAACAGAGGAGGAGACCTCTTCGTTGTCCATCTTCTCCCATGACCGCTCACTTGCACGTGCTCAGCTAGCCCTTGCATGCACACGGCTAGCCCTTGCATGCAGTTGACTAGCCCTTGCATGCAGTTGACTAGCCCTTGCATGCACTTGCTAGGCCTTGCATGCACTCGGCTAGCCCTTGCATGCACCCGGCTAGCCCTTGCATGCATCCGGCTAGCCCTTGCATGACCTTGTCTGGCTTTATATGTGCTTTTCTCTGTGTGAAGGTGTATGTGTGTGGATGTGCATGGGTTTTGTGTGGGCGAATGCGCCTGGCGTTGGGATCTTTGCACTGCGCATCACGCAAGTCCCTGAACAATGAACATTGGTCTGCGGCAGCCTCTGACAGCCCCTCTGTGTGACTGTTTTGCAGATTACCAAGTGAACGCTGAGCGTATTGTCAGGCCCGGTCCGTATGCTCGGAGCCGTATCCTACCTAGCCTTTTAATGGAATTGAATCCCTTCATTATCTTATATCCAGCTCCACTTTCCCAAACAGTAAAGCCGGACGCAAATACCGAAGCCTATCCAGCGTCGCATGCCCACGAGCCCTGGGATACAGTACTCATCAGTGGAGTTTAAGCAGATTTGTTGCGTGTCGTCCACTTTGGTGAATCCGTAAAGCGGAGGGTTGTCATTGGCTGGCCGATATTGACAAGTGTTTTTTAATGGTGGAATAAAAATGTTATGTCTGTTTATGGCCCTTTGAACAGCCCGGAGCTTTTTTGGCGCCAGAACTGCTAATCTAACTGGCGCAAAATGACTGTTTGCCTAATTCATACATTGACAAAGTGTTTTTGAGAGACTTTTTTTGGCACTGGATTTCCAGAGGATCCAGTGGATTTCTCTCTTCTTCTATCATTTCTTCTGTTGACTCCAGTGTTTGACTTTACCTATGATTGCAATCGCGAAATGTTTGAATATATTTGATTGCTTAGATCTTAGGTCTTCTCCGAGACCTCTTTTTTTTGCTTTGTAAGGTGTCGCTTAAAAAAAGAGAGAAAAAAAAAACGAGTAAAAAAATCAATGCCAGCTCTTTGTATCTCTGAAGCGCCTTTTTAAGGCTTGTGTGTTCTTGTATTCTCTGTTTCCTACATCTTCTCCATTCTTGATCCTAGGTCCTCTTACAAAGAAACAGAATGATGATTTAGGTGATAATGACGGTGCAGAGGATGAAGGTATTTTTTTCTTTTTTTTCTTTTTTGTTTTTTTTGATGCCAAACTGATATGCATGACAAGGAACCCTCCAATATTTTTCTTCTTTCCTTTTTTGTTTTTTTTTACCACTTAAATTTTCTTGTCCTTTTTTTGAGCGTGAAGATTCTTTCTCTTCCTAGTTTTTCGCTGGATGTGTTTTGTCTTTTTTGCTTGATGTTCTAAGAGTATGTCACATGTCTCCCGTCATTCCAGACACCTAATTGTTAACCTTCCATAGGTTTTTGCTTGAATTCTTTCATTTTTTTTCCCATTTTCTTTTCATTTTTACATGTTGCATCCCACCCGAGCGAAAAAGAACGTCAGCAAACGAACAAACCTAACTAATAACCCTAATACCAAAAGCCTTAACACCTTTTTGCATGATTTTTCAACTTTCCTGCCTTTCGAAAATTAAGAATTACACTTCTGTTAAACTCCTGAAGTAGAAAATCCAGATTAATCTTACCCATCATCCTAAATGCAGCCACATGAGGCTGCTGAAAGCTCAGTTTCCTATGCAACCCTGTATGTTCCTGGAAAGTGCTATAGCCCTACCTAAAGGCATTAATACTCTATAAGGCATTTCATTGCCTGCTCACTTGTCCTTCAGCCAAACGCTCCCATGATGTACACCTGTAAGTACATCTGCATACTGTATTCACTCCGATCGAATGAACACATCAGTGGAGGCCTTGATGCTTAAATCGAAATGCCTATATGAATCGACGGGCGAATCTTAATTACATTTCAATTTTTTTTCCTTTCTTTCTTTCTCCTTAATGACACAACGCAGACTTCGCGAAGGTTGCCTTCTGTATAATCAAGTGAAATAAGCACCAATTAGAAGCAGCCAAAGCCAGGAAAGAGCCCAGATCTCTTTGATCTGCACATCAAAAGATTAGAGCGACACAAATATACAGTGAGATTCCTGGCGAGCGCCGTGCGTTAACTCCATCACAAATTCAGAGCACGCAAAATAATCCGCTTAAGCGTGGGAGACAAAATGCGTTTCCCGAACCTGGCGGGACGCGCTTACCGTTCGCTCATTGGACCTGCGTTTTAGGCTAGGAGGCCCATCCATGGCTTTACATGGACCATCTGATGTATATTACACACTAAGATCCTGTGTTTGCACACTGTGCATGCACCAATTCAATGGAAGACCCACAGGGAAAATCCAGAGTTTGGTTTCACTTAACCTGGAAGTCGGAATTATATGGGTATTCACCTCCAGAAGGCGGGAAAAAGTACCGTTAGCAACAAGCTAGCCAGTTTAACGTGTGAACAATGACTGCCTATGATAAACCGATATAATACAAACACTACTTTCCAAAAGTGGGAGATTATCTTTGAACTCCGAGGGCACCTTCCTTTTTAATATTCCAAAATATACTTCTCAGGACATGGGGCCTTTTCCGTGGTCAGAGGTTGGGAATTCCATGTTGCAAAGTCGCGGTGAACACAGAGTTAACTTTTACTGGCCAGGAAAATGAGAGATCCATCTGTGTTTGCTGACATACTGTACCATTTGAACATTCGTTTGCTTCTAGGCTCTAAAATGGTGGTCTCCATCCCTAATCCTGGAGAGCTACCTTCCAGCATAGCCTAGTTCCAGCCACAGGTTTTTCCCATACCAGCTAAAGCTTATTAACCTCCTGCCATTGACTGCATCAGATGTATTAGAGTTAAATACGGAGTGGGGGAACTTATTGTGGTTGGTGTAGCTCAGTGGGTAACACCACTGCTCAGGGTGCCACCTCTACATGTGGGAGACTGGGGTTCGAATCCCAGTCTGGGTGACTATGCTGAGCTACACCAATAAGAGTCCTTGGGCAAGACTCCTAACACTACATTGGCCTACCTGTAATCATTAACCTTGTAAGTCGCTCTGGATTAGAGCGTCAGCTAAATGCTGTAAATGTTATTGGACACTGGGTTGGAATTCAACAGTATCTAGAGACCACAGCCCTAAAAGAATAAAAGGACCTTGTCATGTCAAACTGGACAGATCTTATGCATGTTAAGCAATGAGCTCCACCCGGACAGGCAGAAAACAATGTCCAGGACCCCCAAACCAGCTGTCCCCTCTGGAACCCTAATGGCTTCCGGGAAGCTGAAAGTTGCCGAAGCATCTGAGCTTTGTTCTGCTCCGTCCGTGTCAGGCTCTCAGCCGGCCCTCTTTAAGCCGGCATGGCTCCCCGCGCACTGAAGAGGCATAATGGCAGCTGCAATATCATGTCAGGAGTGCTGGAGGACGGCCCACTGTCCGCGCCTTTGATTCGAGCACCTGCCCGTGAATGGCGTGGAACTGGCCTCATCAGCAGGAGCCACGTGCTCACCACGATGGACCTTCGGGAGCCGGCAAAGCCAAGCACCTCTCCTAAAGACCAACACACACACGCTAGGAGGGAGGAAGGCTTGGTGGGGGCGGACAGGATGACTCAATTAAAAGGATTTGTGCTGGAGAAACGAAAGCCTGATCTTCAAAACCAGCCCTTTGATCGGCCATAGTAATGCACTGGGCTTGCGTAACACAGACTTTGAAAATGCTCTCTGTTCTAATAGCCACGGCACCAAAAAGAAGAAGACGAAGAAGAAGGAGCCAGGCGTTTGATATTACTATTACTGAGCATTGCATACTGAACGCTACGTTGGTCTTATTTATAGCACAGCGAAGGATCGCTCCCTAGAAGCGCTCCCCCCTTTGCATTGGTGTAATGTTATATTCTCAAGAGGATTATTCGGAAGGTGGCGAGCAGGTGCGCACGCAGATACAGTGGCTGGCCGAGGCGGCGCTGTTTAACATTTTCCAGGCATTCGCAGGAAATTAGCATTCCGATCGATCAAAGTTCCTCTGGCATACTGTGGAAAATTCACTTCCATTTGTACGACTGCGCGGGGCTGTTACTCCGCCGCACGGAGCGCGAAAATGAACAACAGCATTCGCTTCTTTGAGGAATCGCTATCTGTCATTATCTTCGGTTGGGCTCCTGTGTCCTTGCTGTGCTAGTTTATGCACTTTTATGGATCCGACTGCTCTGGAGTGATTCAATTAATTCATCAAAGTGAATGGGAGATGTGAGGACTCCGATATGTGATTTCAGGCAAAAAAAAGAGACAGAGAGAGACAGAGAGAGGCTAAAGAGAAAGAGAGACAGAGAGAGAGTAAAGAGAGAGAGAGAGAGTAAAGAGAGAGAGAGAGAGTGTAAAGAGAGAGAGAGAGTAAAGAGAGAGAGAGTAAAGAGAGAGAGAGAGAGTGTAAAGAGAGAGAGAGTGAGTGTAAAGAGAGAGAAAAGAGAGAGAGAGTAAAGAGAGAGAGAGTAAAGAGAGAGAGTGTAAAGAGAGAGAGAGAGTAAAGAGAGAGAGAGAGAGAGAGAGAGAGAGAGTAGAGAGATAAAGAGAGAAAGAGAGTGAGTAGAGAGAGAGAGAGAGAGAGAGAGTAAAGAGAGAGAGAGAGAGAGAAATAGTAAAGAGAGAGAGTAAAGAGATAGAGAGATAGAGAGAGTAGAGAGAGAGAGAGAAAGAGATAGAGAGAGAGAGAGAGAGAGAGAGAGAGTAAAGAGAGAGAGAGAGAGAGATAGAGAGAGTAGAGAGATAGAGAGAGACAGAGAGAGGCTAAAGAGAAAGAGAGACAGAGAGAGAGTAAAGAGAGAGAGAGAGAGAGAGAGAGAGACAGTAAAGAGAGAGAGACAGTAAAGAGAGAGAGAGTAGAGAGAGAGAGAGAGTAAAGAGAGAGAAAGAGAGTGTAAAGTGAGAGAGAGAGTGAGTAAAGAGAGAGAGTAGAGAGAGAGAGAGTGTGTGTAAAGAAAGAGAGAGAGAGAGAGAGAGTAAAGAGAGATAGAGAGAGTGTGTAAAGAGAGAGAGTAAAGAGAGAGAGAGTAGAGAGAGAGAAAGAGAGTGTAAAGAGAGAGAGAGAGAGTGAGTAAAGAGAGAGAGTAAAGAGAGAGAGAGAGTAGAGAGATAAAGAAAGAGAGTGAGTAGAGAGAGAGAGAGAGAGAGAGAGAAAGAGAAATAGTTAAGAGAGAGAGTAAAGAGATAGAGAGAGTAGAGAGAGAGAGAGAAAGAGAGAGAAGAGAAAGAGAGAGTGTAAAGAGAGAGAGAGTAGAGAGATAGAGAGAGAGTAGAGAAAGAGAGTAAAGAGATAGAGAGAGAGTAGAGAAAGAGAGAGAGTAAAGAGAGAGAGAGAGAGTAAAGAGAGAGAGAGAGAGTAAAGAGAGAGTAAAGAGAGAGAGAGTAGAGAGATAGAGATAGAGAGAGAGAACCAGAATAGATTTGCCCATCGCCTGCTGTCTGGATTTCCCTTTGATTATTCATATAGACTATCTCGCTCCCATTTTGACATGCACGCTCTCACATGTACACACAGTCTCACGCTGTAGACGGGAAGACACGGACATGCACGCGGAATGCCAGGGGGAATCTTCGCCAACTCTGCAGCGAACCCTCATAGACAAGGCAGAACAAGAACGGAACAGGAGCTAGAACGGTGTGAATTGGGACTAACCCAAAGCCTCTCGTCTCCAAGCCTTGAGAAAACATTTTGGCAAATAATTGCCTATTTATTTTCCATTTGTTCCTCACTTCGTTACGGGGCCTCCTGGAAGTGCGTCCCTGGGCACCCTATTTCAATAAATTATCGGACAGCTGGATGTGGATTCTCTAGACCCATGGTGTAGCAGCGTTCTCCTTTGCGCGAGATGAAAGTGATCGTCCAGGTTGTTCTTGTTTTAGAAGCGTCTCCCACGTGGACTGTGGAACCGTTTACGCAGAGCGGATTACCTGGCCCAAGCAACGTAACTGTAACCAGCACTGCTGCACTCACCGTCCAAAAATAGATGCCACCCAAAAACAGTCACGCCCACTTCGCTGTACCTGACTGACCCAACAGCCAGGATTACGGACATTCAGCGAGCCCTCAGTGATGCCCCCCATGAGTCATCCGGTTAGTGCCAGCACCACTGGCAGACGGCTGCACGACGCTGGACTACTTGCACACAGACCGTTACGACTACGGCCATTAACACCACGTCAACGTCACCAAGGACTGCAGTGGTGTCGTGCCAGACTGTCAGGGAGGGACTCAGAATGGCAGCGGGTCATCTTCAGTGACGAGTCCCGCTTTAGTCTTGGTGGAGACGCCCAACGAATCCGTGTGTGGAGGCACCGTGGTCAGCACCAAGATGAACTGTTTGTTGTCACACGTCCAGAAGGCCTGGTGTCGCTCCACCTCGACCCCTACCGCACCATCTGCATGAACTATGTGGGAATATTAAATCTGCATGGGATGGATTATCACAGGACACCATTAGGAACCTCTACAACTCCATACCGAGACGTCTGGCGTGTTGGGTTAGCAAACATGGCGGCCCATATCCAGAGCGACTTAAAAGGGTGGTCTATTACAAGTAGGCCAGTGTAGTGTTAGGAGTCTTACCCAAGGACTCTCATTGGTGTAGCACTGCATAGTCACCCAGACTGAGATTCAAACCCCAGTCTCCCACATGTGGTGGTGGCTCCCTGGCCAGTAATGGTGTTATCCGCTGAGCTACACCAACCACTCATGTTAAAGGAGTTACTCATGAGCACTTAGAATGGTGTCAGTGGCTTCATGTCAAGTTCATTAACTATACTGATAAACAGAGGCCATTCTAACAACTCATCTGATGAATCTAATGAATGGGCGTCATTAGTGTCTGCTAAGAGGCTGTGCTGGTCACATGACTTCATATTAGTGTGCCATGTCTTTAACTCAGTGTAACACACAGCTCGTTCAACGCCCCACAGTTTAAACAGGTGGTTGGTGTAGCTCAGCGGATAACACCACTACCCACCAAGTAGCCACTACCCCACGTGGGAGACTGGGTTTCGAATCCCAGTCTGGGTGACTATGCTGTGCTACACCAATAAGAGTCCTTGGGCAAGACTCCTAACACTACATTGGCCTACCTGTAATCATTAACCTTGTAAGTCGCTCTGGATAAGAGCGTCAGCTAAATGCCATAAATGTAAACAGACATGATTTCACATGGAGACTAAAAGTGAGGATGAGTGTCCTGATTCTGATCATTTACACAGAAAGAAAATGTTTATGCAAAAATGGAAAAGTCTCCCACTCATGAGTCTTCACTCTCTGTTATTTGGCAGGTTAACATTCACAAGATTTAGACCTATATCTAGTCAGCTGTAGACTTTTGTGGAGCACCAAGCGCCGAATAATGGAGCCCACTGTTAGATCGATTTGCTACTGTGGGTTTAGGAGGTCAAATGCATGATTAAAATATAATAATCATAATAAAAAAAACATTTCCTATAGATTGTATTTGGGTCTAATGTAATCCTTCCGGTAGTCACCTCAGACTTTGGCTCCAGTCTGGTTACTGTAACGGAATACAGATACCGTTTTTTCACCGTCACATGACTTCCGTTACTTCCCACCCCTGGTCATTCCAAAGGTGCAGGACTCCAAGGACATGACAAGCGACTGCACTCAAGTCATAGGCAGCTGTACATGGACCATCTGGTGTATACTGTCTGCTAGGATGCTGTTAACTTTTGTAATTACATGTCATTATATTATGACAACTACAGTCAGATCCACATTAATGGCTCTCCGTTAACTTACTTCCATCCACCTGACCTGATAGTTGCTCACGGAAAAAGCCCTGTGCAAAACTCGGAATGCAGAATTACTACAGTAGTCTGAAAAAAGCAACAAGCTTGTAGCAACAAGCTAGCCAGCTAACATTAGTGAAACTACAACCGACTTACATTACAGACGTGGTAGCTTATCTCTGAACTGTGCTGAAAGCTGAGGGCACATTCCAAAATTCTGAAAAGAACATTCCGATATTAAAAAAATAAACTGCATATCCTAACAGTTAGCCATCATAGGTGTTCCGTTACTACCCAAAGTAGCTATTCCAAAGGAGAAGATGAGGTCTCCAAGGACGTGACAAGCGCCAGCGGCAGCTTTAGATTTCCATCTGGTGTATACTGTACGCTGGTATGCTGTTAACTATTGTAACTATTGAACTGTCATTGGGTACAATCATGTCTGCGTCCGTAACTCTTCACTAAGGCGCTTCCATGCACCAGTCCAGTAGGATACAACACGTTTTTGACTAATTGCTCACGGAAAAAGCCCCATGCTGTGTTTGACGTAACTCGGAAGTCAGAATTACATTGGTGTTCATCTCCAGAAGTCGCAAAGGCTGGACAAAGAGTTGTTAGCAACAAGCTAACCAGCTAACATTAGTGAAACTACAACCGACTTCCTTTACAGACGTTGTGGTTTATCTTTAACTCTACTAAAAGTTAAGTGCGCCTTCCGACATCTCGAGGAGAACATTCCGGCATTAAAAAAAAAATCGGCATATCCTAACAGTAAGCTATCACAGGTGTTCCGTTACTACCCAACGTAGCTATTCCAAAGGAGAAGATGAGGTCTCCAAGGACGTGACAAGCGGCAGTGGCAGCTTTAGATTTCCATCTGGTGTATACTGTACGCTGGTATGCTGTTAACTATTGTAATTACACGTCATTAGATGAGAACTGTCGTCGGGTACAGTCGTGTCTGCGTCCGTAACTCTTCAATAAGGCGCTTCCATGCACCAGTCCAATAGGAAACAACACGTTTTTGGCTAATTGCTCACGGAAAAAGCCCTATGCTGTGTTTAACATAACTCGGAAGTCAGAATTACATTGGTGTTCATCTCCAGGAGTGGCAAGGTCTGGAAAAAGAGTTGTTAGCAACAAGCTAACCAGCTAACATTAGTCAAACTACAACCGGCTTCCTTTACAGACGTGGTAGTTTATCTTTGAACTCTACTGAAAGCTAAGGGCACCTTCCGATGGAATACAGTCACCTGTTCCATATCCTGATTACGTAACTACCCAACCCTAGTCATTCCAAATGAAACAGAAACAGATGTGGCCTACAGGAAGTCGGATTAGCTGTCTTTAACGGAATACAGTTACCATACTGGACAACAGCTGTCTGTAATGGAATTTTTTTTGGCTATCTTGATTGATCTTAATGGTGTAGCACAGCATAGTTACCCAGACCGGGCTTCAAACCCCAGTCTCCCACATGTGGTGGTGTCTCCTTGGCGGGTAGTGGTGTTTTCTGCTGAGCTACAACAAACACTGTCACTTGTATTCCATTACTACCCAGTCCTGGCCATTCCAATGGAGCAGATGAGATCTCTAAAGTCATGCTAACCAGCGTTAGCACTTAACTCACTCCAGACAGGCACTGAAATATCAGTATATCAGTGTTTCAGTACATCCTGCTGAGGGTAAAATACATAACCTACAAAATCCTCCAATAATGTATGCGTCTCCAACCAACAGGAACATGACATAAAGGTTGCTTAGGGAACTGAGCATCTAATAACCCAAGCTGAACCTAGCTTAGGCCACTAAATAGCAAAGCCAATGTGGCAAATTGGAACAAAAAGAGAGCCAGCCTCAATTCTGATTGCATTTCCAGGTGTCAGTTCTAATTTGGCATTAAACCATTTCTTCCTCCTTTCTCGCAGACATCCGTGAAAGTGGGAGCCCCAAGCCAGTGATGGTATTCATCCACGGAGGATCTTATATGGAAGGCACAGGAAATATGTTCGACGGCAGCATCTTGGCCAGTTACGGCAACGTCATTGTCATAACTCTGAACTACCGGCTCGGCGTGCTAGGTAAGGGTCCACTTCTTCTCTCGGGCTCCACCCAGCACCCTCCGCGAGCTGATGAACACAGACAAGGTCACTTTGGAAGTTCTTGCGAGGACTTAGAGTGGAACTAAAGCGTCTGGCTTTCGTCCTTAAGCGAGATTATTCTGTCATTGCTCTTCACTGCTGCAGCGCGCTCGCAGATTTAGCCTCCTGTGAGAAGCAGGGATGCTCTTAAGCATAAAACCGGCAGTGCTATGTTCTCATCGTCAACACTCGAGCAATACATGCTATGGAAACGCGAGAGACGTAGTGTCAGAGGCATTAAGCTGATGGTTAGTGAGTGCAGCTCACTATAGCTATGACCTTTAGTTTAATCAAGGCCAGGTCGCCTTGTTAAGCAACGCCTGCTTCTCTCGTAGGCTCATTTGCAGTGGGAAAGCTCCTTGGATAAGGATGGGGGAAGCATGGGTTTTCCGGCTGCCTTGTGGGCACCTATTGTCATAGTGTATGTGGTGTGAAGATCCCTCAGCATCTCAAAGTAGAGCCAGGTAAGTGTGTCGGTTAAGGACAATGCAGTTCCTTGGTCTCCGCCTCAGTTAGGCTCAAGGAACATGGCTTGGAATGGAAGGAATGGATGGATCTTGGAATTGGTGTCCACAGTGAGTGCTGTTTAGGGGTTGCTGAATAAGCTAAGGCACTGGGTTCTGATTAATGGCTAATAATAACTTTATGGTCTAATGAAAGTGAATATGGAGCATTAGGTCCATTTCCCCGGTCTGTTGAGAAGCCAGTCAACCAATTAGTAGTCAAGGCCTCACTCTGCCCTCACCGTTGTTAGCAAATCGCTTCCGCTGACCTTTGAATGATCTGATTTACTTGAGTAATTGTTTTGGCTGTCGTGGTTTTATAGGCAACAAGTATTCCGCTATGCTAAAATGCTACAGGCAATAAACTTTGCTTCTCCAACATATGCCGCGTACAGCAGACCTTCACCTGCGTTCATACATTACCGACTCATGTTCAGTATCGCTCGTTTAAAGCCTGAATGTGCCACGCTCCTGATTTGCTGTAATGCCGTTTGGAATTTGGATAAAAGCTAGCTTCCCCAGGGCGTAGAGGAAGATGCTGTGTTAGTGAGAAGCCCTAATGGATTGAAGCGCGCGGCTGCTGTCTATGCATCATTATCAGTATTGTTGTGGATTTATGGAGCAAGTCGCACTCATCATGCCGTTCCATATAAAACTGTACCCTGGCAGCACGTCAGCCTTGCATAAGGGCCTGCTTAAAACGGCGCCATCAAAGGCATATTTTTCTGGCAGTGTCCCCGCTCGCCCTGATCCCCTTCATCAAGGAGATTGATTAGCCACGTTCTTTGAGTCAAGCCTTTTCCAAATATCCTCCAGATCCGATCAATAAGTCGATAAGTGCTTCGTTTCGGAGGTCAGCCATGCAGCGCCGGGTTGGCCGGCCCTGGAGAACAAGTACAGCACTAAGACTTGCACCACTTGGTATTAACCCAAGTCAGTTTGTCAAAACATGATCTTAAATAAAGGTTTAGAAATGGTCTTCCGAATTGCGGTTCCAGGGATCCTTTGAAGCTGGTTACCAAACATTTCTTAGTCAGTTTGTTTATATCTGAGCTATAGTTTAACAGTAAGTCCTGTTTGGATAGTCAAATCTATAAGAAAGCCCAAAGGCATCAGCTGCTGACGGATATCAGGAATGCTATTGGTCAGTTGCTACCTATTCCTAGACCTGTAGATCCACATTTCTGTGGACTGTAGGTGGAACCATGCCGTCGGATGTTCTTGACTGGCTGAACCAGATACAATGGCTTTAGTTTAGGTGGTGTGGCGCCACGTTACATGCAGGTTGATACTAACTAACTGTCCAGGAAGGAAGACCTTCAGGACGAGGGTTGGTGACCACTGCCATAGGTGGTCTGCTATATCCAGAATGGAAAGATCTATCATTCACTCAGCAATGACCCAGACCCGAGTACATCTTCTTATATTTGAAAATAGATAGAGCTGGGAAAGAAGCAAACGCTGTCTGTAGCTAATCCAAACCTGATGGCATGTGAGTTTGGCCGGGTGGGCTGTGGGGGGTCTTGAAAGCAGCATTGTGGAAGAGTTGGGCATTTGGAGTTGACCTCTCTGATGGAAATGTGTAATTGAATGCGACATGCAGAAGGACACTTTGGAAATGTGCAGACTACCAGGCTGAATCATGGGCTTTGGGCATATCCAGAGTTTGGACCCCCCCAGGAACCTGTTGAATGGTGGGTCTTTTGAATGATCTACTATTGGTATCTTCATAAGTATAGGCTGTTGATTTTAATGTTGATTTTGAGCTCTCTTAAGACCTAAACATCAAGTTGGACTTTCTTTTCGACAGCCTGGGAATGCGATGTATGATGTAGTCCGAAACACCTCCCGCCAAATCCGTCATCCGGTACCTGTCTTTTAAATATCTCAAGTTTCAGGTTTCTGGTTTTTGTCAGGACATGTATACATTGTAATGCTTGTTGTGAGGCTCAGGTTGATACTCAGGACAACATTATGTACATCCTAACTAAACATAGAGATATAAAATAGTTATATTAAATAAATACAAAATACAGAATATACAAGTACATGAGGGGCCTGTAGAAATTCTCTCATATGTACATTTATCAGACAATGTCACATGGGGGTCGAGACAAGGAGGCAGAGAGTAGGCGCGAGGATTTAATGAACAGAACAAATAAGACAAAAAAACAAACCAAAGGAAAAAACTAACAAGCTGAGAAACTACTTGGAACAGGGTTACTAAGACAACAGACACGAGGACAAGATACCAAGCAAGAACAAAGGGAACCACAGGGAGTATAAAACAAGGACTAACAAGGAACACCTGGGAAGGGGCGGAGCTACTAACTAGGGACTGACGAGGAGGTGGAGACAGGAGGAGCCAAAAACCAAAACAAACAGAAGCACATGGAGCAGGACAATGAAAGGCACATGGACATGACAAGAAACAGAACCAGAGAAAACTGACAAACCGACTGTATTATATATATATATGTATATTTATTGTTTAAAGTGACTTTAATGTGATATTGTCCATGGTGAATAAGATAAGATGATACTTTGTAAATTTCCCCACTGTGGGATCAATAATGTCACAGCAGCACAGAGGAAAAAACTGTTTTAGGAAAAAATAAAATCCTGAAGACAGAATTATGTTATGCAGTTTTATTGCACATAGTAGAATAGACTACTGTAGAATCAAATATAATAATAATAATAATAATAATAATAATAATAATAATAACAATAACAATAATAATATCAACAACAACAATAATATTATTGCTTATTATCATCATCATCATCATCATCATCATCATCATTATTATTATTATTATTACAAAGTGTCAGAGTGCTGTGGTATTGGTGAAAGGCTCACAGCTTGTTCTGGAACCTGATGGCAAAAATAATCAACATCAGTATAATCAGGTAACTCACTGCTCAACATATTTTAGTTTGTTCGAAAAAACATTTTGAGAATGGGGAATATTTTTAGAATCCATTGAACAGCAGAAATGGTGCTGGTTTGGCGGAATTGTTGAGACGATATCCTAGTGAAAATGCTCAGACGCGGCGTGGTTAAGCGGACCCGCATGTGAAGTAATACCTGCTCTTACAGTCAGCCGTCTCCAGGCATACGGCGAAGCCTTTCCTTTTTTATCCTTTCTATAATACCTGATGGCAGTAGGCCGAGAACAATGCCTCCTTTGTACCCGGATGACAAATGTGTTTACAGCCGAGGTGCTAACTGTGTGTAAACGGTGGTGGTTTTGACTGCTTACATTCAGCAGAGGAGCTTGCGTCCTGTCAGCGTGTCAGCGTGAGGCGTGTGCCGCAGATGTAGCCGGTGTGGGTTTAATTGTGTCGAAGGTGTGTTTGCTCGGAGGCTCGCGCTCGCCTCTTTGTTTACCTGCTTCTCAAATCTTCAGTGCTGGCTTTTGTTCTCGGCGAAATAATTGGTTTCGGTGTTTTCCTGTAATCATTCCAAGTGGCCCTGCATTGCGGATTATTATTTTTCATGCTTATTAATTTCTTCTCCCGCGAAACAAATACCCCAGATACTTGGTTTCATTAGTGTTTCCCTCCACTAGACCCCCCCCTTTACCACCCCCGATCGGCCTCCTTCTCTTTCTATCCATCTCTCTCTCTGTCTCTCCTCCTAGTGCTTGCATTGAGCGCTTCCCAGTGTGTCCTTCTGTACCTCTCTCTGTCTCTTTCTCTCTCCGCCCCCTGGTGGGCTTGCCATGGGGTCTTTAAAGAAGCATGTTTTATGTCTGACCCCGTTCTGTAAGCACTGTGTCAAGGGAGATGCTTAATTTCAGGGTGTTTATTCATCTTTTAACAGCCATTTAACTGCACCTCAGGATCCTTAGTTGTCCTTTTTTTGCTAAGCTGCTAGAAGGCCTCGTAAAACCTTTTATAGTCAGTGGTCAAACGTGGTTCATTTCTCAAGATAATATAGTGAACATAGGAGAAGTGTCTCCACCAGTCAAACAGCATCCCCCCCAGCCATAAACCGCACGGATAACGTGCCATGTTCTGCTAATACGTCTCGCGTAGAAGCTCTTCGGCTTTAGCTGCGTCCGGAGCGTTGGCAGCACCCTGAAGCTTTAATTGTCTGTATGTGTTTAAGCAGATGCTGGAACTTGAGGCGAGGCCTGACTGGAGCTCGAATGGGAGTTGATATTATGTCTGGTGGCTGCTTTGGTAGAGGACAAAAGAGACGAGCGCTGGAGGACGAGGACCATCTGCCGCCAGAGAGTTAGAGCTTTGTGCGCATTGCTAACCAAGGAGATTAGCCTGGCCTGTCCATTTGCGCCCACTCGTTCCCTCCTCCGCCTTCTCCAGACCTTTGCACTCTATCCACCGTCTTGCTGCCTCGCCTTCATCACGGAGCTCCAGTCTGGCATCGTGGTCATGAGTGCGAATAACTCCAGAGCTCCGGCCTGTATTACCCGTTCGGTTTGACTAGGGAGTCTCACTGTGGGTGGGACTGGTGGAGAACTTTGAATCTCTAGGTGCCAGACATGAATGTTCAGAGTGCAGGGACCCGGCCGGGTCTGCCGACCAATCCTGTTGGCTTCTCTCCGTAAGCCCGGCGTAAGTAATGGCATTATCTGAGGAGGTGCTTATCTGATTTGTGAGGGTGGAGGAGCTGCCCCATGCCCCTGTGGTTTTATTTACTGTATCAGGACCCCGGCTGGGAAATTGCACTAGAAGCCGTGTTTCATGTGTAACTCCCGTAATTTACAGCTCAGAGCCTACAGGAGTTATCTCTGAGCCGGGGGCTTCCTGTCACGATGACCACCCTCGCGCCTGGGCCCGCTGCTGCATCCATTTTGCTGGCCGACAGCAGCTGCTGTGAGGGGATAGGCAGGGGGGCACCAACAGATGGATGGACGCTCATAGAGGCATCCATCTCTGCCATGGAACCAGGGATTAGCTCAGCTCTGCTCCTGGGCATCTCGGTGGAGACCAACTGCCACTGTGGATGATCTAGCTGCTCACTGGGATTCACACGGGGATGTTACTTCGGCCTGGGGAAAACAGACGGATATGTTTAACACCTTCGAAATGAACTGTACGAGAGGCTCAAAGCCAGAGTGAGTCTGGGACGAGGGGGAATAGGTTGAAAAGATGTGAGCAGGAAACATCTCTACTTTTGGGCTTTATTGTTTTGGATTCATATTATTCACACTTCGGCCTTGTCAGGAAGGTCTGATTTCCTGTATTCCTTGTAGGGTTGGGCCGATGGTCAGGAAGGTTTGATCTTCTGCAATGGTTGTAGGCTGGATCTCCTGTATTTCTTGTAGGGTTGGGCCGATGGTCAGGAAGGTTGGATCTCCTGTATTCCTTGCTGTGTTGGGCAGATGGTCAGGAGGGTTGGCTCCCAGTATTCCTTTCTGTGTTGGGCCGATGGTCAGGATGGTTGGCTCTCCAGTATTCCTTGTGGGGTTGGGCCGATGGTCAGGAAGGTTGGATCTTCTGTATTTCTTGTAGGCTTGGGTGAATGGTCAGGAAGGTTGGATCTTCTGTATTTCTTGTAAGGTTGGGCCGATGGTCAGGAGGGTTGGATCTTCTGTATTTCTTGTAGGGTTGGGCGAATGGTCAGGAAGGTTGGATCTTCTGTATTTCTTGTAGGGTTTGGCTGATGATCAGGAAGGTTGGATCTTCTGTATTTGTTGTAGGGTTGGGCCGATGGTCAGGAAAGTTGGATCTTCTGTATTTCTTGTAGGGTTGGGCCGATGGTCAGGAAGGTTGGCTCTCCAGTATTCCTTGCTGTGTTGGGCCGATGGTCAGGAAGGTTGGATCTTCTGTATTTCTTGTAGGGTTGGGCCGATGGTCAGGAAGGTTGGCTCTCCAGTATTCCTTGTGGGGTTGGGCCCATGGTCAGGAAGGTTGGATCTTCTGTATTTCTTGTAGGGTTGGGCCGATGGTCAGGAAAGTTGGATCTTCTGTATTTGTTGTAGGGTTGGGCCAATGGTCAGGAAGGTTGGCTCTCCAGTATTCCTTGTAGAGTTGGGCCGATGGTCAGGAAGGTTGGATCTTCTGTATTTCTTGTAGGGTTGGGCTGATTGTCAGGAGGGCTGGATTACCTGTATTCATTGTAGTGTTGGACAGATGGTCAAGAAGGTTGGATCTCCATTGTTCCTTGTAGCCAATGGTCAGGAAGACTGGTTCTCGTGTATACCTTGTAGGGTCTCCCGATGACCAGGAAGGCTGGATAATCTGTGTTAGGCCAATAGTCGGAAACATTGAATCCCCTGTATTGCATTTAGGGCTGGGCCAGTGCCTTGTTTTGACATGGTCCTTTAATATTAAGCCTAGGCTAATCTCCATCTTAATCAGATATTCATATTTAGATATTATAGAAAATACAGCTTCATGTCCAGAATTGCCCGAATGCCCAGGGCAAGTACAATTCTAATTAAGGACAGCAGAATGGAAAATCACTTGCTGACGTTTAGCCACAGGGAACTTTTGACATTGAACAACTACACTGGTTGCTGCCTTCAGCCACTTTAATATAGGAACATCAGACTTCCATGGGAAAAAAAGTTTAATCTAGCCCACTGCATTTTTCATACTTTTGTAGCCCAGGATATCGTTCAAAATGTTTATAAAGTGGGAGAATTCAACAGCATGAGAGAAACGTGTTCAACAGCGGAAATTTTTTTTTTGCATCGGTTTACGGTTCCATCTTACATGGGTTATGCCATGTATAAAAATCTCAGTGTGATTTTGTTTGTATGGGCAAAATATTTGAAAGAGTAATAGAGTAATGAAGTTGTTTCAACTTTAAAAACTTTGGTGCATGAGCTGCATAATATTTTCAGTTATTTGAATATGAAATGATACGTTTCTGGGCATAAAACTCAGACTCTTATTCTGTTTTAAACTTACTATTGGTGGTTAACAACTATTCAGTTAACCCAGTTACAATTTTAGAGTAACTTATATATATATATATATATATATTATATATTAATTTAGAAGCAAACATTTGCGTTTGAACATTTGTTTCAGATGATATTTAGGACTTTACAGTCCATAGGGCTGGGCCATATGACGATAATTATAATTCTTCTGATATTTTGTCAAGACAGTCAAGTACAAGACAGTTGTCACATGGGGTCAAGACGAGAAGGCAGGATGTAAATGCATGTCTTTAATAAAGAACAAATAAGATAAAAGAAAACCAATGAATCCAGCAAACTGAGAAACGACAGGGGACAGGGTTACAAAAAACAACAGACGTGGAGACAAAACACCAAGCAAGAACAAAGGGAACAACAGGGAGAGTAAATGAACAAGAACTAACAAGGAACACCTGGGAGGGGGTGGAGCTACAAACTAAGGACAGGTGAGGAGCCTGACAAGAGGGCGGAGACAGGAGAAACAAAAAAACCCAAAACAAACAGAAGCACATGGAAATGATTAAAAATGAAGTCTTTGCACTGTAGCGTTAAAGGTCACTAGACTATTTTACCTAAACTGGATTGGTTGGCAATGCTTCACTGTACCGTAATGTTCATAAGGCTACATGACACTTTCATAAGCTTGCCATGACCCTACATAAGCGTTTACAAATGGTTTCTCCAGTAAGTATGTGTCATAAAGGCTACTTTAGCTAATTTGAATCAATGTGTTAGCTAATTTACTGTCTTGAAGTATTATGATATTACATTTTGCCAGCTGCCTGTGTGGGCACACCTTAAATGCAATCAAGTTAATACAACCATAGAGCATCCATTTACTGTAGGGTACTGTTCATACGGCTTCATGACAGCTACATTAGCTCGTCCTGACAGCTGACATTACACTACATAGATGCTCATAAAGGCTTATTCCAATAGGCGTCACTCGCTCTTAAGGTTATATTTGGAAATTTTGATCCAACTTAGCTAAAGTAGCCTTTATGACAGATACTTACTGGAGAGACCATTTGTAAACGCTTATGTAGGGTCATGGCAAGCTTACGAAAGTGTCATGTAGCCTTATGAACATTACGGTACAGTGAAGCATTGCCAACCAATCCAGTTTAGATAAAATAGTCTAGTGACTTTTAATGCTACAGTGCAAAGACTTTGTTATTAATAAATTGTCGCTGTCGAAATTTTTTCGATTTTTACTTTTATGCCTCATTTGATTACATGAGCTGCTGTTTACACTGTGTGGAAATTTAATGAAGAATGGACCAAAAGAAATGGCCCAAAACTGCTTGGAAAGACATCTGGTTCCATTGACTTCCATTCATATTAAATGAGGTTTTTGGCCTCTCCTGTAAAGTTGCCATTTTGGAGATACCTGTTTTTCTTTGGACAGTGACGATATGCATTATGTCCTGCTTCAGTAGCTTGTATTTTCTGGGCTGCTTTTCAGTAATAATCATTTTACGCTCTCATGAATCAGCTACGATGGTCAGATCGAGTTAAAACATCTCTAATTTTCTGACAGGATGCGTCTCGCACTGGTCTTTTCAGATCCGATCGTGTTAAAGCGGCTGTGTAAACCACACTGCTGTTGTCAGCTGCTGTTGCCTGACGGGCAGTGGCGGCTCCTGCTGACGTGGCACCGCATGCCAATTTGTTGGCCCTTTAACTCGTGCCACATTTTAGAGGTCAAAGCCACTTCCCACCGGGAACAAGATGCCCACTGCCGTGGCTGGTCAGCACTTTCAGCCTTGCGCTCTCTTTCCGACAGATGGCCAAGCGAGGATGAAGGAGCTATGACATTTATTTTGCCGTAACCGCATGCTGGTGCACTCGTTGCCCACGTGAAATGGACATCAGTGAGGCGATTGTCATCGAAGACATGGGCCAAAAGCGCTGCCACTCGGCGTGAGAATAAACGCATCCTTCACAGGTCCTGTCAAACTCCCCTCGGGGTTGTGTCGTTCCGTATCCTGTCTGCTCTGGAAGCGTGAGATAACTGAAATAAGCATTTAGTACTTTCAGGGGATTACACTTGGCCCAAAGCTCTGAGATACTTTCCCGTGGCTGGAGCCCTTCCTTTCTCATCACGGTGAACCTGAATTTGTAAACAGACACCCTGACACGGGGATAGAGTGATGCCACTGTGGTGTGGGAAATAACCCGAGGTTCGGAGCTGTAGCAGCCTTGCGTGTTTCCGCTGCCTGCCCAGACTCTTAACATGCTTGATTATTGAGGATTAAGATTACCAGACGCTAGAAAACTTTGAAGCAATTTATCACGGGCCTTGTCACTTGCCTCAATCCCTCGCTCGGGTTCATTTCTTTATGTGTCGTTCCCGTGCAGAGGAGATCCGGGCCGGTAAAAAGCCCCGTGGGTTAATCGTGGGTTAGGCTTTACCCAAGCAGATGGAGATTTATATCTCTAGTTACTCTGGCTTGGAGCTTCTTGTAATTTGATTTAGGTTCAAGACAGAACTGTTTATTCCAGAAGACTTGGCTGTGAGCTGAGGTGCTCTCTCATCATTCATTTGTGCCATGGTTTAATATGTCCTCTGGCTCAAAATGGCTTGTAGCGTCAGTACTTGTGGAGCACTGACCCATGGCCTGTGTTAGTACTGTTAATCTGGATTTGGTGTAACCCATTTTTTAAAAAATCACTGTAGCATGTGATGGTAGTGTATTAGTTTAGCACTATTAGATCTAAAAAAATTAATATGATGAAATTTTTAAAAATAAATATGTCTTGGAGGTATTAGAATATTAACTTGCCTGTCTGGGCACCCCGAACTCAAATGTTGCACACATAAAGTTAGTAAAACCAGTAAGAACTGCTCATAAGGCTACATGACAGCGACATAAACTCGTCATGACAACGGACATTACACTACATAGATGTTCATAAATGCTTATTCCAATAGCCGCCACATGCCATTATATATACAGCCCCGGAAAAACTTAAGAGACCACCTGTAACTGATCAGTGTCTCTAGCTGTACAGGTTCTGGGTTTGTGTTGGACCAGAATCCCTCAGTTCTGTTTGATTCTCTACACTACTGGAACCATGTCTCCCAAACTCCAGATCAGATATTGTATTAGATCTGTTTATTTAGAAAATCACTAATGACCTCCAGAAGCCTGTTTTTAGAACCATGCTCGCTGTGCGTTTCACCCCAGCCACCGCTCGCCAGTCTCTCTGTAGGTCACCTGAGGTCATCTTACGGTGGGTAAGGGACATTGGAATGAGGTGGTGCTCATCACGGTCAGTAGAGAGTGGGTTTGGCCCTCTGGCAGTCTGTAGCTGTGTTGTTCTGTGTGTTTGCTGCTTGGCCTTGTTCTTATGAACCAGACGCTCACTGTATCTGCCAGTAAAGCTAGAAGCCAAGCTTTGGTTCCTCACTGAGAACCTACTGTACATGTGGAGATGCTGATTTAAGAAGAAACTGGAGGGCTCTCTGATTTATTTCCAGAGCTGTATGCCAATTTTAACCAAAGTTAGCTAAAGTAGACTTTATGACAGGTACTAACGGGAGTGAGCATTTGGAAACGCTTATGTAGGGTCCTGATGGCTTATGTAGATGCCATGTAGCATTATGATTAGTACGCTACAGTTAAGCGTTACCCACCAATCCAATTTAGGTAAAATAGTCCAGTGACTTTTCATGCTGCAGTGCACTCCAGCAAAAAGATTTCATGAGTGGGAGCTGCTTGGAAAGACGTCTGGTTCCATTGACTTCCATTCAAATTATATGAGGTTTTTGGCCTCTCCTGTAAAGATGCCATTTTGAAGGCACCTGTTTCTAAAAAAACTCTGAGGCGGGATTGTTTTCCATTTATCTCGAACTAGATCCTAATAAGAATGAATCCTTGTTTCTATTAAAAGGTGAAAAAAAGGGTCACCTCATCTTTTCGTCTTTCTCTCCATACACTTCTGTAAAGTCATTCCGCATTGTCTTCTTTTGACTAGGCTAATACCTTTGTAAATCCCCAAACCCTTTGAAGGTCATTCCTCTGCCCCCATTAATGCATGGCATTTGTGTTTTTTTCTTTTTTTTCTGGGTTGGAAAAATCAACACAATATGGAGGATTACAGGGGCAAGCGTGAATAGAGAGCCGTGCCAACCGTTTGGCCTGTGCCAACAAAGGAGACAATAAACAGGGGCGCAGATCAGCCCACGTAGGCCCGACTTTCAGCCTCCTGCCTTCGCGGTAGAGGTGCTGAGGACACAGGTTGATTTGCATGTTGAAATTACAGCGCCATCGTATTGCATCCCGCTGAATTCAATTACATGAATCATCATTAATAGGAACGCTTAATCATGGATATTAATCACCCCAATTAGAACTCATTTTCCCTCCCTCAAATGGCATGGCGAAGTGCCGCCATGGTGCAGGGACATCATCATATGTCTTCGGCCTTGATTCCTTCTCTCTACCTTAGCTTAACCTTTGGCTCGTTTCTCTTCTCTCCTCCCCCTGCTGCCTTTTTACCTTTCACGCTCTTATTCAATCTATCACCGGGGCAGTTAGAATATTATACTATGATTAATATCTAATGAAAATTGACCGTGGACTATACACATGCAGCGCAGGGAGGGAACCTTTGAGGCGTGCGCCGGTGGAAGTTGGGGGAGTAGTAGAATTTTAATTCACACAGTTTTGCACTTCCCAGATCAACCATCGATCAACCAAGACATGACTGGGGTCCAAATTGTACCTGTACCTCTAGTTTAGTAACAGTGCTACGAGTTCTTCGTCCCCTACTACCATCGTGCATATGTTTTAGGAGGCTGCCCAATCTGTAGGCCAGATGCCTGCCTATGTATATATACTGATCGTCATAAAGAATGGTTGCACCCAACAGGAAGTGTGGGATCAGGAAGGATGATAAAGGTGACCAGGAACCGTAACTGATGATCAGTTTAGACTGATATGGTCAATATTAACGGAGCTACACATACAGAAGTAGTGTCCCAGTGTGGGGTTGGGTTAAAGCAACATGCCAGACGTCTCGGTATGGAGCTGTAGAGGTTCCTAATGGTGTCCTGTGGTAGTCCATCCCATGCAGCTTGAATATCCTCACACAGTTCCTGCAGATGGTGCGGTAGGGGTGAAGGTGGAGTGGCACCAGGCCTTCTGGACGTGTGACATATGACAACAAACTGTTCATCTTGGTGCTGACCTTGTCCCTTGGGGTGGTGCCTACAGTTGTTGGTACAAGTAATGTTCTCTACACATGCTATACACTGGTGCAAGATTTGGGTGGGTGTTTGATCACAGGAGGGGCCCCTGTTTTCCCAGGGGTCTATGTTACCTGAGCACTATCTACCCAGGGCCCTGCGTTCAGCTCTTTATACAGGATATTACATTATGCCTCAATATGATATATTAGAAGACCCTAGGAAAGGGCTATGAAGGTCATTGTTAGCATCATGGGCTAATCAAAAGTCATACAGAGATCAGCAAGACTAGGTGTCTTTTGAGATCCTCCAGTTTAAATGCGATGTACTGCTGTTTGTCTTTGTTGTTGCTAGTTGTGTAGCTCTCGGGTTGCTAACCAGCTAGATTAGCAGCAGTCTAAGAACACCCCATTTTATTTTGGGAACAGCAAGTACATTGTTGCTGTCGCTGAAAAACACGTATCTCCATTTTTGCTGATTTTTACTTTTATGCCTCATTCGATCACATGAGCTGCTGTTTACACTTTGTGGAAACTTCATGAAGAACGGACCAACAGAAACGGCCCAGAATGGTTTGCAAAGACGCCTGGTTCCATTGACATCCATTCAAATGAAATGAGGTTTTTGGCCTCTCCTGTAAAGTTGCCATTTTGGAGATACGTGTTTTTCTTTGGACAGCGACGACATGAAGAATGAAGAACATTCGGACACCAAACATGTCTTGGCTGATCAACCGCATCCTGGCTGAGTGGTGAAATTGATTATTTGGCAAACTATGCTTCAGCCGAAACAGCTTCAGTCGTCAATATGGAAGCCCGGGATTGAATAACCGAAGTACACGAGCTGGGAAGATTTATACCCCATTTTCTGCCGGTCACCTATGTGTTCCTCATGCTGACTCAGTGGCCAGCATGTCTCGGCATTGATTGCTGCCGAGGGATCTCCACGGAAGCTTGGCGATTGGTTGGGAGAGGGGAAGGAAGCGGGAGGGTTTGTTCGGAGTGCTTGTCCCTGCGTCCCCTGCAGGGTGACAGCATATTGGAGCAATGGGGACCTTTTGTACACATCAGCCTTGCAGGTTCATAACAGGCGCCTAGAGGAGCAAATGATGTGCAGGCTGTAGTCATGAGATTAAAAAAAGGAAAGCATGAGCTCCTTTTATAGCTCCTTTGAGAAGCAGACTCTCATATATTTAGTAACCATGCCGTTTGAGGACCCGTGACGTCAGATACGGCTGATTGCTGGATGGCTTGCCCATGGAGACTGGAGCCTGTCCAGATTAAAATAAATTTGCAGCCTTCAGAAGAGACTCAGCTCCATGTCATGTTGTTCTTGCCGACTTTCCCTTAACACTGTATATATCCCGCAAGTCCTCAATTAGTGTGCTGCTCTTGCAGGATGTATAATCACGGCCTGGCAGATGAGTTGACTGAAGTGGCTATTTGGTAGCATGGGGGTGCCACTCCGGAGGACGGAGCGTAGCTGTTTTAGCAGAAGGTAAAGGCTGCGGAGGCTTATGCAGAGCTGTTAGGAGACTGTGACATCTGTGAGCCCTGAGTCCGAGCAGATCCCTGGCACGGCGGTCCGTGGCAAGCAGTGAGTAAAGGTGGAACGAAGCCCTTTGGCTGGGAGGAGGACATCAGCCCCTGCCAGTGGACAGATGTTAAGGCCTTCCACAGATTTCTGCATACTGCATCCTCACAGATGTGGTTCCAGCACTCTTCAGCTGTAGCCCTGACAGTCTTAACCACCAGACACGGAACTGCAGCCACTGCTTCTACCCCCTCCAGCCCGCCCCACCGTGCTCACTGGTAGGTCTCCTCTCTACGGTGGCTGGTTTTGTTTTGGCAGTCTTCTAGAGATCGTTAATTGCGGCAAATGAAAAGCATTAACTCGGAGGATGTTGTTTTTGTTTTGCAAGGTTGAGCCGAATAAAGAGATTAATGGAACGGAATGAGCGTTAAGAATTGAGATTCCGAGCTCGGGACGAAAAGGCTGCGGTTGACGCTTGGGGTTTATGATGTCATAAAATCACTGGAATGGGCTGTTAGTGGTACAGGCACGAGCCTCCGCCGCTGTGTTCCTGGGTTCTCCCACTTTAGTATGGGATATTCTCAAAAACGAGTACTGGGCAGTATCATTTCACCGCGCTCCGCTTGTTTTGTCACTAATCTTAAGCCACATATTTTGCCGAGAAGGGCTTAATAGCATTTAATAGCATGCGGCGTGTTTTTTAAGGTGTCATGTCCCGTCCTAACAGGATTTTGCGGGAGAGAATTCCGTAGCGCCATTGTCTTTCAAATGTGGTCATTACCATTCTGTGCAAGTAGAATGGCTCTTATTTGGATTTGGCTATCCTACTCTCCCCTGATAAAGCCCATTGTTGTACTCGGGCCTTCTGCATCCGCTTAATGCATTTTACAATCCACTATCCCGTGATGAATATGCATAGCACTTTACTGATAATACCGGCCTGCTGTGTTCTTCCGCCAGCCCACATACGGGAAAACGAAAAAAACCCTTGGCAGTCAGGAGCTGTTTAAATGTCAGCACTCCTCCTACCTACGATCCGGCCACTTAGCAAACAAAGTCAATATGTAGAACGCATTGTTCGCCTGCCGTTTGGCCAAACCGCAGAGCGGGAGGTGTCGTTAGTGGTCTGGGTTGTTTCTTTAGGGCGCCCAAGCAATCCTCAGACCGCTCATGATATATTTGATGTGGGTTTGTAATACACCATGGCTTATCGTGTCTCCGGTCGTTCCAATAGTTGCAGGGAACGCTGTGATTTTGGTCACCCACACCGATCATTTCCAAATGATTCGTCACATAGGGAAACAAACTGCACTGAGGAACAATGAGCAGCACATTGTAATAAGAGCCAGTCCACGCTCTGTTTGCCGGAGTGTGCTTGTCAGTGACTGGCAGCTGTCCCTGTGCTCGGAGTGACGGAGCGCGAGTGGGCCGTTTTAGTCATGATTCATACGTTTTACACGTTCCAAATGCCGAGCTGTATTAATCACCGTAATCCAATTACATGCAACTTTACCATATGTCTGCGCTTAATGTCACGCGGCAAATCCGCCGCTGGAAATTGCTGCCGAGTTAATTGGCTTTTTATCCATGCAGGGCTTGTAAGTCATCCATTCACCTAAATCGTAAGGTTTAGTCACCAGATTTACTCCACTCAACTCTTCTCTACGTGCCAGGGTTCTGCCAGCGCTGACACCATGATGTCATCTCCTGTCACAAAAGAGCCGGGTCGACTTACTTCTCCTCCCCGCCGCCGCCGCCATGCTCTGCCCTGTGGGAAAACCAACACATAGGCTGGATGTGAGCTAGTCCCAACTGGACGGGAAGAAGAAACCCTCTCAGAGATTTCCTCTCTTAAGGTTATCGTCAGAGCCAGGCTATTTTCAGAGACCACACTCTTCACGGTGTGAAAGTGGTGACGCTTGCAGCTATCCTAACACAAAGCCGGCCACATCGCACCTGCTCGGTGGCTCAAACACACGGGGCATCTCAGTGAGGAAGAGCGATTTAGTACACTTCACGGCCCACCTCGTGTCCGACACCTCCACAGACGAGGATGTTTGATGGAGAGCACCAGAGATGTTGACGGTGTTATGGACAATTCTCCGGTGTTAGTTTTACATTTTCTAGCTGTCATAACAAAGCCTGGTGTTCCTCACACAGTGACGTTATAGACGGAGGGAAGGAAAGGCTCTCTACTGAGACCTTCTCCATTTTGTGATTTGAAAACGGCTTTCAAATTGTGTGTAAGTTTGGAAAGACGTTCGGTTCCATTGACTTACATTAGTGTGTATATATATATATAGAGTATATATGAGTAAATATATAGGTTGTCAGGGACAAAGAACCAGGACCGACGCGCGCAAAGCTAAAAGTCAAATGGGCTTTACTAAGCACACGAGTACACAAGAAGCAAGGCAACCAAGGTGGAAGGGCTAGGCAAGACAATGGTCAAAGTTACAAACAATGGTCGATAGCCAGAGAGTAGAACACGAGAGAAAACCAACAAGGGATAAACAAAAGAAGAGGTCAAAGCCAAAGGGAGTCAAAAAAGCCAGAGTCAGGGTAAACAGCGGCAAACCGCTCAGAAATGCAAACCAAGTTTGGCAAAACTTCGCAGTGAGGAAGTGTTGGAGAGGAGTATATATACTGAGGCTAAGTGGCTGCAGCTGGCTAAAACTCAGGTGACCTAGAGCGGTGCTGATTGGATGGCTGGGGACATGTGGGTGTGATGTCATCGGATGATGCACTCTGGGAAATGGAGTCCAGGAGAGCAGAGGAGCTGGGGAAACCCGGAAACGTGACATAGGTTTGGAGAATACAGGTCAAATAACATTTTATGGCAAATGGTATAACAATAATATTTTTAATTTGGTTAAATTACGCTTTAAAGAGACAATAAATAAAACTAGACTGTTTAATAACCGGACACTGGACTATGTCACCTTGTTGACCTGTAACGAAACTTTGCCTACAACAGCATATCGGCGCTGTCCAGTGAAAAACACGTATCTCCATTTTTGTTGATTTTCACATTAATGTGTCATTTGAACACAGCAGCTGCTGTTTACACTGTGTGAATGTTTCATGATGAATGGACCAAAAGAAATGGGTCAAAACTGCTTGGAAAGACGTCTGGTTCCATTGACTTACATTCAAATTAACTGAGGTTTTTGGCCTCTCCTGTAAAGTTGCTATTTTGGAGATACCTGTTTTTCTTTGGACAGCGACGATATTTAAATACGTATATACACACACACACACACACACACACACACACATACAGGGGTTGGACAATGAAACTGAAACACCTGGTTTTAGACCACAATCATTTATTAGTATGGTGTAGGGCCTCCTTTTGCGGCCAATACAGCGTCAGTCCGTCTTGGGAATGACATATACTGCGTCCTGCACAGTGGTCAGAGGGATTTTAAGCCATTCTTCTTGCAGGATAGTGGCCAGGTCACTACGTGATGCTGGTGGAGGTTCGTCCTTTCTTGGTGGTATGCTGACATTACCCTGGATACCGTGGCTCTTGATACATCACAAAGACTTGCTGTCTTGGTCACAGATGCGCCAGCAAGACGTGCACCAACAATCTGTCCTCTTTTGAACTCTGGTATGTCCCATAATGTTGTGTGCATTGCAGTATTTTGAGCAGAACTGTGCTCTTACCTGCTAACTGAACCTTCACACTCTGCTCTTACTGGTGCAATGTGCAGTTAATGAAGATTGGCCACCAGGCTGGTCCAATTTAGCCATGAGACCTCCCACACTAAAATGACAGGTGTTTCAGTTTCATTGTCCAACCCCTGTATATATATGTGTATATATACATAAATTGAGTATAAGTCATCAGATTTGGTCAGTGGAAACGTTATACCAACTTTGATCATTTTCCAAAATGTGAAACTCAGCATAAGTAGAAATTGTCCACTTATAATAGCTGGATGTGGTACAAACCTGATTTGCTCGCTAAGTAAGTTCAGAGTTCAGGGTTAGGGCGGCACGGGCCTCAAAGGTGTGCATATGACCCCAGTGAGGTGTACCGCACATCGCATGGCTGTCTGGACACTTTGTCTGATATGCTGTTTACGTAGGGCACAATTCGGTTCCCACTGAAGAGAAAGAAGCCTTCCTCCGGGGTGATATGATACGATTAACAAACCCGTCGACTTAGGGAATACGAGCAGTGGTGCGGGGGTCTTGGTGGGATTGTAGTCCTTTTGTAATTCGTTGTCATTAGCTGAATTCATATGAGAGAGCGCAGGCAGAAAGCAGCTAGCTGACTATGAATCGACTTTTTTTTATTTTTGCTTCTCGCAGTCTGAGAGGCGGTGCAGTATCAGTGGGGAACGTGGTGCAGCCATGCAGTCATCGCCCTCACCCCCCACCCATTTCATCAGTCAGGCCCTCTTGGTTTATGTTTTTTTTTTTTTTTTTAATGCAATTTTCTCTATTCAAATTTAACACTGAAAGATTGTTTTCATTAGTATCTGACAATAACCGGGATATTTAAACAGATGACTGGGTTTCAATTTCATCCCCTTGTCACAGAACGAGCCTTTTAGGCCTGTGCCTAGGAGAGAAGGAGCGAGATGAGGAATGTGCCGGGTGCCGCTTTGCTTTGGGAGATTTATACCGAGAGTCAGAGCCGGGGCATTGGCTGGGCCTTTTTCTGAACAGTCTTCATTAGGCCTGCAGCTCGGAACAGATGAGAAAGAATGTGTTGTATATGGTAGGAAAGCAAGTGGTAGTTTCATCATCCAAAATAAGCCACGTTTTAATCTATTCATTAAACCTACTCCATGTGTGCGTGCGTTATGAGTAATGGAAAGAGTATTTTAATAGCTCTTAATATGAATAACCGGGGCTGGGAATAATTTGTATTGAGATATTGCATTACAGGAATACGTTTGCCTCCCCTGTTGTTCAGAATTATAAAACAAACGGTCTAACGTTTCTTGTCAGCTTGCTCCTGTACTTGAAATTATGGGGCTATTATTGTTTTGTATGGTTATTACTATCGTCTGCTCAGTTCATATAGCATAGCAGAATAGCGAAATCCGTCACAGGCTGTCTATTGCATACCGTAGGGTGACGAAATCCATTCCAGCCCTAGACAAGGAGCTCCTGAGTGATTCTGATTGTTTATCTTTTGTTACCGATGAGGCGATCACCGGGGAAGGTAGATGCGGAGTGAGATGTAGAGACTAGAGGTGGCAAGTGTCTTAATCAGCTCCCCCTGCGTCTAATGTGATTGTTGATCACATTAAGCGTGGAGGATGAGGAAATGATGAATGCATGGTGAATTAGAGGCATGGCCTCCACTGTCATACTGCCGAGCAACTAATCAGCACTATTCTCTCTCTGCCCTCCTCTCTCCGGCCCTAAGAAAGCAATCTAAGGATAGATGTGGCTCAATTACATTCGAATAGATCAAATTTCACACCCATTCATTTGCCGGCAACATGGTGCATGATAAACATTGTATTGCTTCATTAATAACCAGACGTCACCCTCATTAGTCCCCCTTTGTGCATGACTAACAGGAGGGATCATTAGTCAAAACCAATATTAACAGGTACATCCAATTTTCATACCTCCCACCATATTAACAGAATGCCAACCCCAAGTGGTCATTAATCACCCGCCGCTGAGTGAGTCACTTACGCGCACACACACACGGTTTACACGCAGGCGTATACCGCTACGTCTAGCGCAGGAATGTGAACAAACAGTATAGCTGAATGCCTCTCTTGTGGGAGGGCTAGTTTACCCCGAATCGGTAACGTAGCAGCTAATGGATGGATGGTTTAGGGGCCAGTTAGCATGTCCAGATAGAAAAAATCCGAACAAGAGAATCTGGGCACTCTGCAACCTTTCTGGCAACACCTGCGGACATTCGTATGCTGGCTGCTATCTTCTTGAAGGCATGAGAGACCTATAAACCCAAACGGGAAGCCGGATTAGCATCTGGAATCACTAGTAGCAAACAAACGAGGTAACTGGGGCCACCCATGTCATTCCCGCTATCGTGCTTTAGCATAGCTCTGCAATGAGGGAGAGCTTTTCCCACTCGTAGCTTCACCAGCAGGTTGATCGGCTCCTTGCTGGCTGTTACAAGCTTTCCTTCTCATTTTTCAACCACCTCCACCTTTATAACCTCTCCGGTAACGTGATTCCTTGACATGATTCGTTTTAGCGTCTCTTTAGCATGTTGCTATTCCTAACATTCATATATACAGAGGGCAGAACAGGGCTTTAAAAGACCACCTGGCAGATGTATCTCTTCCTCTTCTTGGCCTCAGGGGGGTGCAGGGGCATTTTGGTGGCCCGGGGAGATGGCTCAGTATCTGCAGCTAGTCGCGCTGTTCTCACTGTTGGGGTTTCAGGCGGCGGAGAACAGGGGCCCGGGTGAGTGACAGGTGAGCGGCAGGGCTTAATTCCTGGGGAATAGCTCCAAAGCTTGGGTAAACAGTGCGCTGTATTAGAAGGGCCGGTGCGTGGGAGCCGCCGAGGCAGTGCTGGCCGGCCCATAATCTCCTGCAAGTACAGCCCGCGCCATGCTTTTAATTTAGTTTTCGCCCAAGTGGGTAAGCTGTCTGGCTACACGGAGTGGATCATTATATTCACAGACGGGACCTGCCGGCCTCTCTCCCAGGTGCTCTCAAGTTCACTCGACCTCTCTATACTGCTTAGGAGAGAGAGAACGACAGAGAGATGGAGAGGCAGATCCGGCCAGGCCATTTGGTTTAACTCAAGACACGTGGCGAAACTTGAAGGTTCTTAAATGAGGTATAGGAGAACCTTAGGGTTCCGTGGCATCTCTCCAAAGAGCATGTTATTAGACATGTGTTCTTCCATGTGAATCTCTTTTCTGGGCAAAGGCCATTCCACTACCTATTGCATCACCAGTGCTGCTCCTTGCAGTTCCTTGCTCCCTCCGAAGATCCAATGTTGATTGAATCTGGGAGAAAAGTTGGACCGTTGCCCCAGTAAGAGTGGCCGTATGTCTCTAGACAATCAGATCAGTTGGCCTTCATCTCATTATCCACTGTAAGGAAAGGGTAATAAAGCAGTGCGAGCAAGTCGAGATCCTGATTATCCAGGAACATCGTCTCTGTCTCCTTTGCTTTTCGTCCCGGTGATGGCTTGTCCTGTCTGATGTGTTCAGTTTTGGTTCCGTTCTGGCTCACCATTATACGAAAGACGCCAGTGTGTACATTAGCCCTGCTTCAAGCCGGTTGAGGCAGTGTGCGTTAACAGGAAGGGGATGGCTCGCATGCTAAATTCTCCTAACTTGAAGAGATTGTGTTTGCGATTGCCAGAGGACCTTGACGTGGCAAAGCTTTATAAACCTAACAGTCCCAGATTGGCAGCACGGGGCTGCCCGGCGCCACTCGAAAGCGGCGATTCCACCGCACTTCTCCCTAAGTGACTTCAGCCGAGTAAAATCCGGAGCGTCCTGGAGCGTAGATCAACCTCTTCAGGAAGAGCACGCCGTCCTTGTCATCTCCACGAATGTGTATTTCCAATTTGTCACGGAATGCTTTATGAGGAAACAGATGCTTGTCACTGGCAAATAAAACCACTCGGCTCCACCGGCTTTCTGCGGGTTTACAAGATGAGTTATTACTTTGGAAAAGGCTCGGAAATTTCATAAATGAGATTGCTGGGTGTTTGGGCACGATGCCCTAGATATTGATAAGCTTGTTTAGAGCAAAATGAAGTGTGTTCATTTTATCTACATACTCAGCATTTGTCATGCCTGCTCTGCTGTAGACTTACTTAATGCTTTCGTACGTTGGCTCTTACTGTTACAGGTCTTATGTTCTCTTAAGTGGTCCAGATTTGGCGTTGATGGTACCTACACAGTTCAGCTTTCAGCAAGACCTCCACACAGTTTCCAGATCCAGATCTGACAGTAATTGGCAGATTACAGTATCCGCAACGTTAAGCAACACTACTCGCCCACCCAGGCCAAAGCATTTTCCATTACTTGCCGTAATTGTCCGTGCTAATTATTTTCCCATTATGATTACACAGTGTGCTGGCGCTTATCAAAAAAGAGTAGTTTCCTATTAGCTGTCCCACGCTCCCCTCTCCCCCCCACGACTGTCTTTGATTATGCTATGGGATTATACAGACTGTCTGATCTCACCCTCTCTCTCTATCTGTCTGTGACTCTCTTTCACAGTACCACCCCAGGCCAGACTGCTCAATGTAACCCTAGCAACTGAGTCTCCCCATTGTCACCAGCTGAATCTCGTTAGAGTATACTGGACCTTCCGTTTCCTGGGGTTGTGTTGACTGTGTGGCGATTGCCTGCAAGGATCTGCCTTCGCTTTTGGCCGTTCCTTCTCCTCCATTCGAATTCTTATTATGAGGTGATGAGCATGCACATGGCTCCTGGGTTATTGCAGCCCCCGCCACAGGCTGCAAAATCCCTGTGCGTGATTCATCTCTGCCCCCTCACTTCCTGATCGGGTGAAAGGCCCTCGACTCCCGTTGACGTGATCAACACCCTTTTGACTACCCTGCCTTTGCATTGCACAGTTGGACTGTGTCCTCACTCTGATTTACTCGCAGGCTGGACTCAAGTTGGCCTTCTCTTCAGAAGTATTCTCGTCCTTTTTACAGGTTAGCCGAAGGTGACCGTACTTTTCCGGCAGCCGTAAGGTGCTAAAGTAGAGACGCTGAGGTCATGAGTGAACAAGATGTGTTGCTGGGACTGTGGCTCGTTAATGCATGGCTAGCACTGTAGCAACCGACCTCTGTCTGAACCTCCGTCCATGCGAATGGTCCAAATGATTGGATTCCTGTCTGTCTGATGTATGCAACTGAATAGGAGAGAACAAAATGATCAGGGATGGAGAGACTAAGATTCTTCTTTGGAATTGTTTGGAGACTTAGCAGTTGCGTGGACCTGCCTTGCACGAATCTTCAAGGTAAAAAAAGGCGATTTATTAACATTCATAAAATGACGAGCTTATGGAACAGAGAGGGAGCCTTATGGGTACAGCGACTGCTGACCCTTAGCATTCATCTCCCCTGCCCACAGCCCTCAAATGAACAATATTACATGTGCGAGTGGAGTGAGGGAAGAGCCGCTGCTTCAGCTAGCTCATTAGATGGTTCTGGGAGGATCCTTCGGTTAACCTTTCCGCACCAGGCCCCCTTAACAGCAAATAAGCCGATACCACTTAATTGTCTGTTTTGCATGCAGAATGTAGGCCTCACTCTGGGAGCGGCCAGCTGAGCATGTAGACCTTGCCGTGATGCTAAACCCTCATTACACAGCCTCGGGACGCATTTGTAGCACCGAGGCCCTTCACATACACTGCTTTTCCTGGGAGCTAAATGAATAAGTTTAGAGAAAGCAGCTCAGCTCTGGTCAGATTTAGTTTTGCCCCTAAGCATCTGGTTGTGGCACTCAAAAGGTCTATGTGGGAGTCAGCTGCTCTCAAACACAGCACTTTCCCTTCTGTGCTTTTTTCTTTTTTTCCTTCATTGACAATCTGGGTGATGTCTTTCTTGGCAGACAGGTGTCAGTGCAGAGTGAGCTGGTGGGGGGTCAGTGTTATGAGCTGAGTCAGGCTGATGTGTCGGTGTGGCCAGCGTGTAAACGTGTCTGTCACTAGCACCTGGTGGAGAAGTGCACTTGTGTGCCAAAGGGCATGATAGTTTAACCACCCGCACAGAACAGAACAGAGGGGACCTTGAATGACCCGAGACAAACAAAGGCCCAGTGTCTGACTTCGTGAGGTCCTGGCGTATTGTTGCCCATGGAGCATTTTGAATAGCGGAGGCCAGGCATCAAATCACCACGCAATTCTTTCTTGTACTTAAGCATAACATTATATGACAAATCAAAAACCCATTTATGGCTCTTCATAAAGTTCTTGTGTCTTGCAGCAGTCACTCAGTGTGTTGCCATGTGTCATGGTATGTCTTGTTGATCCCACAGTGGGGAAATTTAGTCTCTGCATTTAACCCATCCGTGAAGTGAAAAACCACAAACACACTCACTAGTGAACACACTAGGGGGCAGTGAGCACACTTACCCGGAGCGGTGGGCAGCCCTATCCACGGCACCTGGGGAGCAGTTAGGGTTTAGGTGCCTTGCTCAAGGGCACCTCAGTCGTTACTGTAGGCTCAGGGAATCGAACCGGCAACCCTCCGGTCACAAGGCTGGTTCCCTAACCTCCAGGCCATGACTGCCCCCACAATGACGAAGGTGGGATTCGGACCCACGCGTGTAGAGCACAATGGATTATCAGTCCATCACCTTAACCACTCGGCCAATAAATTCATACCAAGTGATCACATCGTGAACACTGTGGTTCACTTTACGAATATAGCAGTTTGCCCTTTGGTCTAGATGGCGCCCCTGTTCAGCAGTCCCTGCAATGGACATTGAAATTTGTTTTTATAAAGTAGTGTAAGTTCTTTGTTCCACATGCCAACATAGCAGTTTGCCCTTTGGTCTAGATGGTGCCCCTGTTCAGCAGTCTGTGCACCAGACATTACTTTGGCCAAAGATTCCTGAAGTCTGATCTGGCAGAAAGGTACCCTGACCTGACCCCAATTGAAGATTTGTATCTTTGGACGTATTGAAGTAACAAAATATGATGCAGTGTTTTTAAATGCACTACAGTTTAGATTCATTCAACTACATTTTTCAGCTTAGCTTTAGGCTTGACAGTTCCAACTGATGAGAGTCTAGTCCTCCTTTCAGGTTAGTGAATATTCATGATGGACAGACCAATAGAATTGCTCCAAATCTGCTTAGAACATAAACCTTCTATTAGCCTCCACTGCAGGTTAAGAAAGCTGGTTCATCCTCCTGTAAAGGTCCACTCTGGAGGTTTTTAAGGTGGACTGTATAATTCCATTAGGGCTATTTTATATTTTGCTGTCTTCACTTTTGTGTGATATACTGTCATTTCTATACTGTATACTATATTTGTATACAGTTGTATACTGTCATTATCTTGGTTCCTTCAACACGGGCACATTTCCCATAAACTGGACTGTTCCAAACTAAGTGGCTAATGTTATAACAGTTTAATTACCAAACAGCCCACGTTCCACCCCCCAATATGACCAAAGCATCAACATAACAGCAGCCTCACCATACCCACAGCTACACAAACCCACACAGATTTCTGGATCAAACTTTCTAGATGCGTCTTCTTCTTTTCGTGCTATTGGGATCACTCTTACGGGAGCAGATGACTGTGTAGGTGGTGAAGATATAGTATCCAATCCCCCTTGAAAAGCATTTCATATGAAGTATTCATTGCCTCTAACTCCACTAGAAAAGGAGTGGAACATGTGTGTTTGTGTGTGCGGGATGGGGTTCCTCACTTTGATTAAGCCAGAGTCCTCCAACAAGCCATGCTACTGTGTGACCATACAAAGAGCTGTTAGCTTTATTCTCACAGCTGAATCATATAATCTCTTCTCCGCCAATACAGCTTTGAAAAAAGGAAGGTCTCGAATACCTGAGGCCGTTATCAGGAACGCCGCAATAATCGACTCGGGATATAAGTCCTGCGTCGACTGTTTGGGAAGGGGCAGTAAATAACAGAGACGGTTATTGTGTCCCGTCTGCTTTTGCTTTGCCTCCGCCGCCGCACCTTTTCGCAGGAAGACCCATAAAGAAAGCATGGCGATTCATTGTTCTGTACCTCCCTGCCCTTCACAGCTCTCTGTTCGTCTTTCTTTTATTCCTTGGGTTGGGAATTGTTACTGTAAACTTTCAACAGTGTGCCCCAACAGGTGGAGCCATAAAAACAAAGGAAAAGCGATATTCATTTCCTTTATTGTATTTGCCACCGGGGAGCCTCCCTCCTAGTTGAGCATGGGTGGGAGAGAGGGACGGGTTGGCGGCGGTTTAACAGCTCCAATGATCCCGCAACGGAAGATATTGACTGCGGTGCGCCTGGAGGTCAATCGAAGTTCACAAGCCGAGACCGTATTTATGACAATCTATAAAAACACAAGGCTTAAAACTATGGTGGTGCTGGTGGGCTCCCGGAATTTGCTGTCAGATTGATTGCCTCTGTTTGCAGGTAATGCTTTTTCCCCCCTTCGTTCTGCTCCACTCCCATCGCCTGGCTGTCTGTTTATTTACTTCCCTTTTCATCAGCACTTTTCATTTTTTGGGAATAACCTTGCACCCCTGCACTTTACCCAAACGTGACGTCGAGCGGAGCTTTCAGCGAGCCGCTATACACAACTTGGTCAACGCTTCCCTTTACCGTGTGATCTGGCTTGTTGGTGGGCATGCTGTGGATGCGTGGAGTTTGCGAGTCCAACTGTTACCAAGGTTACAGTGCTTGACCTGACCCCTCTTTGGCCAATCAGTCCATTTAGAGCTTGACAGCATTGCAGTCAAAGAGAATTGACTCTTCGTGGGGTGATATATCTCATTCTGTCCATTATGTCCCATCTATACTTTATCACTCCGGCCGTATACTACTCGGCATAGGTCTGTGAAGCTTGTAAGTTCTATACGATGTGGCTATACTATGCCATAGCCATGCTGTCTTTAATGTTGGGCCGTTTTATTGAGAAGCAGAAACGAGGTACGACACTGGCCAGTTTAGTTTACTGCCATGGGTATACTTTACCGAGGTCTAATCAGGGTGTATAATCAATATCGCGATTATGTCTTTATGTCTTCGTAGCACTAATTTCAAGCTCTAGTCTTGGGACGTACCCAGCTCTTGATCATTGGCTGCTTGCACGCTCGGGCTTTTTATCTTTCCCTGCTCTTAAACACTTGATTCAGGGCACGGAGAGCTTGATGACTAGTTGATGAATGGAATCAGGTTTGTTATTGCTGGGCCAATGATAAACGGCATTATATGGGTGCTTTCGGGCTGGAATTGAGCAGCGCTGCCTTAAGGAGGCGCCGATAAAGCACACCTAATGAATGCATCGCATTATCATCGCTTTCTCTCGCCTCAATGTCAGATGTTCGCATTTAGTCCCCTAAGGTTGCGAGCGAAAAGTTATCAGGCTGCCACCATCAGTAAAAGTCAAGGTGATTACGTGCGCTAACGCTAGGTCTCCGTTAGCATTTCTATCCCTCTTTCTTTCTCTCTTTCATTCTTTCTTTTATCCAGTTCTTCACATTAGGCAGACTTAGACTCAAGCCAGGCCCTGAATCCGATGTAATCCCTGCTCGTTTGGCCCGAAACCTCTGGCATTCTCAATGAGCTTTAGAGGTGATGCCGCATTAGGGAGCCTGTGCATTGTGCAGGGGCTGGAGGTTGGACGGGGAGGCCAGAGGCTGGCCTTGTTTAATAAGCCTGCCATCGGGCTCATGGGGGCAGCCCCCGACTCCAAGCACTCGGGAGATCCGCACCTGATCCCACCAAAAATCACCCCGGCCTGCCCAGCCGTGCGGCGGGAAATATCCTCTTAACTGTAAACGAGTTCATCCTTCCCAGATAAAGCGTTCCCATATGCATAATGAGAGCGAGCGAATGAGCAGTGGGGGCTCATTTATCTCTCTGGTTCCCTCTCTCTTTTTTTTTCTTTCCCCTCCCTTTCTTTCCCTTTTGGCAAAGTCATGGCTGCGTTCTGACCATAGGCCCCAAGGATGTCCTGTCAGGGAGAAACAAGTGATAGGACCTTGCGTGCGTGAAGAAGTGAGGGTGTGAACGTGTGCCAGGGAAGCTGTTACATGCCCTGCAGGTCCGGCCCCTGACTGCATTTCCTTACCCGGCTGCGGAATAGAAGGCTTCGGATACCTGCTAAAAATACGATTCCATCCCCAGAGCGCAGAGCAAATCTTGCACCATCCACTGACCACCTTTAGCTTCCAGTTCTCTGGGCATTCTTCATCAAGCACCATTCTGTCAGAGGTAGCAAGGTCTGCTAAAATTGTATTTCTTTTTAAATGAAGTCTTGTCGGGGGCCCCAGGCGCATGGGTCTGCACCTGTATCTTATTTATTTCATTATTTCCGCCCCCCCAACATGACACCCTCTTCCCCTTTATCTGTCTGTGTTGACGCGCTGCACTCTGTCTACAGCCAAACTATTTGTAGCGCCGTCCGAGGGCTAAGCCGCTGTGCTCTGTCCACGCTCCGCTAAGATCGATACCTACACCACTTTGCTTTCCCTCCGTGTAACCTCTTGCACCTGACACGTTGACATCAATTCCCTGTGACAGATGACAAAATCCTGCTATGGACCATCCATCTCCCACCAAAGCCCGGGAAGGGACCTTTCAGGATAATAGGCTCTAATAGTCTCTCTCCTTGAGTGGCGAATTTCTCTTGCCAGGGAGGCTTTGGCGAAGGTGTCTGCTGCTAGTAGGCACCTGGGGACGATTCTGTATGAACGCTCAGCACGAGGAATAGCTGCGCAGCCCCCTAGCAGTATCCGTCTGCGGCTTTGGCAACAAATCCCCTCGTCTTTCGGCGGAGTGAAAGGGGGAATTATTTTCCCTCCGTGCAGCTTAGCCTAGCATTGTGAGGAGAAGTTATTATCATGTTTAGGGAGTATAGATGCCATGACATTTTCCCTTTCCTCGCAAAGGGGAGGCCTTCTGGTGACGAGACACACCGGTTAATCCCTACTCAGGGATCGTTGCAAAATCCATAGAAAGGCATTGCTGGGGGGCTCCCTCACTCTTCCCAACCGCCCTCTGCAGCATCCAGGGAAGAACCAGATAGAGCAGGCGGCGGAACATAGGACTGGCGTCTAAAGCAGGGCTTAGGAGAGCCATTAGAGAGTAGTTCATGCATTTGCACTGACATGGACGAAGAAATGATTTAAAGGGATGTGCAGTAATTATAATAACCACCCAGATATGGACTTGTCCCCCTGTTATTTATTTACACACTCATCATTGTGGTTGGGATAGCTCAGTGGGTAACAGCACTACTCAGGGTGCCACCTCTACATGTGGGAGACTGGGGATCGAATCCCAGTCTGGGTGACTATGCTGAGCTACACCAATAAGAGTCCTTGGGCAAGACTCCTAACACTACGTTGGCCTACCTGTAATCATTAACCTTGTAAGTCGCTCTGGATAAGAGCGTCAGCTAAATACCGTAAATGTAAATGATTAAAAGAATAGCTGCACCCAGAAGGAGGTGTGGGAGTGCGGTGCTGTTGGGAAGGAAGATAAAGGTGACCAGGATCAATAACTGATGATACATTTAGACTGATATGATCAGTGAGCTACACATACAGAAGTCTCTCGGTATGGCATCGGGCTGCCATGTTTGCTAACCCTACATGCCAAACATCTCGGTATGGAGCTGTAGAGGTTCCTAATGGTGTCCTGTGATAATCCATCCCATGCAGCTTGAACATCCTCACACAGTTCCTGCAGATGTAGCAGGAGGGAGGTGGAGTGACACCAGGCCTTCAGATCATATGACGCATGACAACAAAGTGTTAATTATGTTGCTGACCACGGTGCCTCCACACATGGCTTTACTGGTCGTCTCCACCAAGACTAAAGCGGGACTCGTCACTGAAGATGACCAGCTGCCATTCTGAGGCACTCCATGGCAGTCTGGCACGACACCACTGCAGTCTTTGGTGACGGTGTTGTGGTGTTAAGGGGCAGTCACCGCATGTAGTCCCGTGCAGCCGTCTGCCAGTGGTGCTGCCACTAACGGGATGACTCATGGAGGCATCACTGCTTGCTGAATGCCCACTATTGTGTTGGGTCAGTCAGGTACAGCGATAAGGCCCATCCCTGCTTACGTCACATGTCCATTCCAGCCTGCTGACTCCCTCTGCACGCACCTATTGTGCAACGAACTACACTTTTTTATTATGAGTGTATTTTTTTTAGGTTTTGACATAATCTTCTCAAGTGAAATCAGAGCAGCGCGCGAGAGAGTGAACACGTAGGTAAACGGTAATTGCATTTCATGCCAAAACTCTAACAGACTCTCACCTTGGCCGGGAGACCGCAAAGTGGATTTCCGTCCACTTTGTGTCAGGTTTATAATGTTAGAGCATGACCTGAAACGTTCCTCTGTGTATTAAATGTGACTAGCAAGTCCACGAGAAGAGGCTATTTAAGCCGGAAGACTTACAGTAGACCTTGGCTGAAATTGTCAGGATGGACCTTCGTTTTTTTCCCCCAAGTTTTTTGTTTTTTTATCAGCTTACTATAAAACAGCTACTCGGGAATTTATCTCCAGCAATTATCCCTCACATAACATGCTTCTCCTTAATGGTATCACCGTACCAAGCTTCGTAACTTTCATTTACTGTGACACAAACACAGCAACCAATTTGAAACGGAACCACACCTCCCCAACCCCTCCCCCAAAAATCATGTTCTAATGTATTGTTTCAATTATTCATATTGGCAGGGCTTTGTAAAAAGATCTTAATGACTTCTGGAGCACCACGGCAAGCGGTTATTAGTGCTCGCTAACACATTAGTACAGCGCAACGTGTCAAATCAATAATAATTAGGGGATGAAAGTTATTTCCTTTCTTTTTTTTAACGCTTCCTCCCTGTATAGTTTCATTAAAGGGTTGTCGCTGTTAGCTGGGGAGCGTTTAGGAAGGAACTCGTTTTGAAGCCGTGCCGAATTTACACTTTACATGATCCCAGTAATTATCGACGACAGGAGATGTTAAATTCCTCCCGGAATTATTCAAGGTGCTGCACGGTTGATGGTTTTATCTAGCACCCCCCCCACACCGTGCCTACAGGACCTTACACCCTGGACTGTTTTCTGCCATAGACTCTAATGGCTCTGGCCTTAAAACCAACATTGATTTTGCACCTTCAGTTGCATCTATATTGTGACAGGATTTCATTTTCTCCTTCCTTCTGTCAACTTGAGAGCAGCCACTCGGCTGATGTCTCCGGGGTGCCTTGTAAAACAGAGTTAGCATGCATTCATTTTTTCCCTGCTCGGAATAATCAAGCATCTTTGGCTGGGTGGGTGTAGATCTTAACACTAACAGACATCACAGGAGATTAGATATGGGAACACTTTCTATGGAGCCCATATTTACAAGCCTGTATAAATGGATTTAGATCTATAATGTGGTGACAATGCTTTATAAGCATATTTACTCATTACCAAAAGAGTAGGATGGCTGCACAGCACAGGACTACATGTACACAGACCGTTATGGCGACTGCCCTTAACACCGTGTCACTGTGGGCAAAGACCGCAGTGGTGTGGTGCCAGACTGTCATAGAGTGACTCAGAATGGCAGCGGGTCATCTCCAGTGACGAGTCATGCTTTAGTCTTGGTGGAGACGACCAGTGAATCCATGTATGGAGGCACCGTGGTCAGAGCCAACATGGATGCTTTGTTGTCGTGCATCACACGTCCAGAAGACCTGGTGTCGCTCCACCTTCACCCCTACCACACCATCTGCAGGAACTGTGTGAGGATATTCAAGCTGCATGGGATGGATTATCACAGGACACCATTAGGAACGTCTACAGCTCCATACCGAGACGTCTGGCATGTTGGGTTTGCAAACATGGCAGCCCGATGCCATACTGAGAGACAGACTTCTGTATGTGTAGCTCAATAAATATTGATCATATCAGTCTAAATTTATCATCAGTTATTGATCCTGGTCACCTTTATCTTCCTTCCCAACAGCACTGCACTCCCACACCTCCTTCTGGGTGCAGCTGTTCTTTTGATGATGAGTAAGAAATCATATAGTGGTTGGTGTAGCTCAGCAGATAACACCACTACCCACCAAGGAGTCACCACCACCCATGGGAGACTGGGGTTCAAATCCTGGTCTGGGTGACTATGCTGTGCTACACTAATAAGAGTCCTTGGGCAAGACTCCTAACACTACATTGGCCTACCTGTAATCATTAACCTTGTAAGTTGCTCTGGATGAGAGCGTCAGCTAAATACCGTAAATGTAATATAGTGTATTATAATCGATATTACCAATTACGAACACATGGGTGCTTTAATTAAAGCACTGATGCTTTGTTATTATAAAACATAGCTCTGTAATAATAACAGATATACAATATTTCACACACTGACAGCCATGCGAATAACTTTCAACATTAGTCACTTTACCTGAAGCACTCAGTAATAACATTTTATACAAGTTTATAATGAGTTTATAATTGCTAATAAGTATTATGTGCCTTATAATTTATACATGCCATTATTGTGATAATTTCAATTCCATTGAAACATGTTTTCATTGTAAGTCACTAAGGAATTCATTGCACTGCATTATTACATATTTGGGCCATTATTAGAGCATATAAGCATGCTTATGAAGCATAATTATCTCATTATAAGCGCACATATCAGCATGTATTTATGAATACAGACTTCATAGAAAGTCTTATCCTGTATTCTGTAGCAGGTCCCCTCCTACCCTCACCGGTTTGCATGATCCATCATGAAGTTATTCAATAGGTTCGGAGCGGCAGCTTCCTGACCATAGACGTGCCCTTTTTAATATTTGACCCCATGGAAATAATGATATGAACCCGAATTATTGATCATTCTGAGTGGTCTCCATGGAGGTATAACAGCCACAGATGAATAGCAGTAGCCCTTAAACCCAAGGCCCTTTCTTATTTTCAGTGTCAAGAGAAAAGAAAAGCACATAAACACACGTGCGGGCCAGCACATTCATACGCCCTTGGAAATGCATAGTGCTCGTTTGTACATCCCACCAATGGTGGCGCATGGAAATGTGCAAGGACCATCCACCGGCATTTTTTTCTTCTAAAGCATCATTGGAAATCAATAGCTCTCCTGTTGTTGATGATGTTTTCATGAAAGTGCTTCCTCCTTCCTCTCGCGCTCTCTGCTGTTCATATTGATTTCATTGTAGGCCTCCCCGTGTAACGGTGTTTCATCCTGTCTTGTCGTTCTATCTTTGCCCTTAATAACTCCTTGATTATCACCATGTGAATGATGCAGAGCAAAATAAATGAAAATAGAATAATGAAAAAAAAAAAAAAACAGGGAGGAGAATGGCAGTTCACAAAGCTCCACTTCAGCCATTAATTTCAGTTTAGTTTCCGGAGAAAGTTGCACATGGCAGGCTAAGGCTTTCCCCCTGCAATGTGGTGCTGATAAGTATTTCATCATGAAATCTTGATTTCAGCATCATGACTCAGAGTCAAGACTTGCTCATAGTCTGTCATCAGCATTCTCAAAGAAAGTGCAGCGACGTCTAGAATCTCACACTCTCGCTAAGTTGGAAAGAAGCACCTTTGGGGGGGACGCCGTGTGTGGGGAAAGTTAAGGCACTGAAACAAAAAAAAAGTGGTTCCGGACCCGGGGAAGCTCTCTTCCATGTGATGTGATGTGATGTAAAGGACTCTCGCAGGGCCATATGTAATCTTGGGACATGTGGGGACATGTGTTAATGGGGAGGTCTTTTGCTTTTCTGGCTTTTCTCTTTCCTGTAGTGTGTTATATAGTGCAAAATGTGCAAAGTCATGAAACGGCCTCACCAGTACACACCAGTGGTAGAACCTCTATCCCACGGAAACCACTTTTCTCAATTCCAGCCTGTTTCTCTGTTACAAGGTGATGTCATCTCGTAACACTATCCTTATTGCCCGCCTACAGGCAAACTTAAAACTGCCACACACAGTGCAAAGCTACTGGGGGTTGTGTAGGGCTGCTCTAGCTGTTGACCACTCAGAATTCAATGAGGGAGCTGACCAATCAAAGAAACAGAGTTTCAGATAGAGACTGAATACAGAAGTCCAGTATGATGCGATGTTGTGTTTTGATAGATAGATAGAAAGATAGATAGATAGATAGATAGATAGATAGATAGATAGATAGATAGATAGATAGATAGAAGTCTGTAGAAAATACATATGCATAAATGTGGGAAAATTGGGAAACAAGGGTATGGCCCCCTCTTAACCCCATCACAAATTCCTTTAGTGCTGAATAACACTATCAGTAGTCCATGGATGTAATGTAAGTTAGCATGTCTAACAAAGACCCCACAAATGAGGCGATTTTCCAAAATTCCAACATTCTGTTTCTAAACTTGATGGGTTTAATCATCTGTGTTTGAGCCAGGAATCACCAAACTGTGTGAAATGTAATGTAAGCATGTCTGAAAAGTCCCCCTAAAATTCAAGGAACCATGTGGGCGTGTGTTGCATGTGTGGGAAACCCGTTACATACTGATAGATATCACCTGTTCCAAGAGAACACAGCCCAGTTAGCTACTGAAGCACTATCATCCCCCCCATAGTATCCGCCACGTTTCCTCTAGTGCCATGGTGGGCAACTGAGGGCCAGACTCCAGCACAGTTGGTGAACTCCCTGACTCAACATTCCATCATTCCATTGCTGAACCTGTAAATGAACTGATGGGTTGAGGTTTAACCTCGTAGGACTCTCAGTTGCCCACCCCTGCTGTAGAGAAATCTGTGGTGGGTATTATAGGGGGCGCACTGAGAGCACTTCACCAGCTGACTGAGCTGCTTTTCCCTTTCAAGAGCTAGTATTTATTTTTGCTGCATGTCATGTGATTAACACACATGCAACATGCACCTACATGGGGGGAGGAGCTTTTCAGTCATGCTAACTTACATTACATCCATGGGGCTAACAGTAGCCTTGATCTTCACTGGGCTGCGTGTTGGTGACTCCTCCCATGCTTTAAGCTCCATCTTTATGTGGAAATGCATTGGCTTTAACATTTCGCGCTGGTTCCCATTCGAGTCAAGCTGGAAATTCGTAATGGTTGTCCCCAGATGTCCCAAAAAAGCCCCAACTTGGAGAGACATTTGAGGTTTAGGGATGGAGCTTTCATAGCCTTTAGATATGACCACAACTGCTTGAGCAGGAACAACAGGATTTCCTTCACTTGCAAACAGGATGCAACCAAATGAGCGGGTTGATGGTTCTTCTACTTCTTCTTCTATTCTACCCCGCTGACTGCGCCCACCATAGATATTTAATTTCCGTTTTTTCGCCAAGCACACTCGAGTACTTAATCAGTGCCACCTCAGCAAGCCCTTTTCCACCAGGTACGTACTGTAAATAGCCCTGCTGTGTTTGACGTCCATATGGGAAATTATCCCCAGTGATGAAAAGTAGAATAGAGCCACCATATGGTTCAGGGAGAGTTCAGAAGACCATTCTCCTTCTCCTGAGGGGATCCCCCTGAAGAACGACACGGTAATGGATTTCTAGCACTACAGCGAGGTCAATATCAGCTTTACTGTGTCATTAGTGTACAATTAAAGGGCCTCGGTGGCACGCGGTTATGGCTGGAACACCGCGCAAAGTAACACGAGGGTCTCAACATGCATCACAAATGTCCCCGGCGCTAATGAATTGAATTACAACCCCCGGACTGTTCCACAGGAGCTAAATTGCCAATGTCCCTTGAGCACGGGGCGCCACTCGAGTGCTTTCCTCCACCAACAGCCCAAGAATCCCTAAGAGATGATTAGAAGGAGTCTAAGTTAAGAATGGAAACTGGGGAAACGAGAGGCTGTGATTATAGCACCGACGCTCACGTTCATCGTCTTTGTCGGAGTGAGCGGGACCGCTGTTTTCCCGAGTTCGGCGCTCTCCTAGCTTGATTTTCTTAGCTTAAGTCCATGAAAGGGCATGAATGAAAATGAGCAGGTTCGTGGCCTGATGCTGATTTGCTCCGGAGAAGCCTCACCAGTTTTTACACACAAATGGCCAAGTGCCCTCCAATATGATAATCTTTGCCCAGAGGCACTTTCATATTATTGTGTATCAGACGGAGAAGCAGATAAAGAGGGCTCTACAGAGAGACAAAGCAACAGATTTACAGTTTACGACCTACCGCCGGCTTTACCGGCACGCGTGGCAATTCTTGGGCAGCAATTAATGTTATCATCTGTTTCGCAAACGCACATTGAAGCAACATTAAGGGGGATTAATGGCGAGCGGCTCGAGGCCCGAGGAAGGGAAGCTTATCTACTGTTGGAAATTGTGGGAGAATCTAATATCTAATATCGGCGGTGTTCGAGTTTTAATACTGGTGGGTGTTTATGTAGAGTACTGTATGGGCCGGGGCTTATATCTTATATGGGCTGTTGGTTTTGATGTCTTCCTGGAATGAAAACTCGAGAGCACAAGGAGCAAATGGATTGCTCAACATCCCACTGCAGGTGTGCACCGTTCCCAAGTTGACACCTGCGCCGCCACTAGCATACTGGGCTTTGTTGGGGTAGAAAAGAAGGAAAACAGTGGGAGCAATGGAATTTAGAAGAGATCCCTCTCTCTGCAGATTCCCAGCAGGACCTCCTCCTGGCTTTCATTTTCCTGTGTTCTGTCGCTCTCTCTCTCTCTCTCCTGTCTTTTCGCTCTTAATGAATATTTATGTGGCCCACGCTGATGAGTAACCATTGGATACTTGCTTCTCCGAAGAGAATTCCCTCCCCTGCCATCGGAGTCTGGACACCGGCAAAGTTTGTTTGCGTGACTGGGAGCTTGGCACATCACATATCTCACCGTGTAATTCCTGCTGTCAAACGGGCTGTTACTAGGGTGATGGCGGGTGATGGCGGGTGCAGCGGTGCTGCGGCTGAGGATGGCCACTGCTGACACGTGCTCCGCTGTGATTAGTGGAGAATTAGCCGAGCCGTGCCAAAGAGGAGGGAGGGGCCAGAGGCAAACCTGTGCCTCATCAGTCATCTCCGAGCTTTATGAAGTGGGTGACAGAGAGATAGAAAAAATAAAAGACAGAAAGAGAAAGAGAGAGAGGGAGAGAGACCCGTCTGTGTAAACATTTCCCTCCCCGAGGCTAAAAAGAGGGGGTGAGAACACAAAGGCGTAAAAGCATGCAGGCTTGGTATCGGTGGTGGCTCACTGGGCCATACACAGTAGAGCAATGAGGCCTGTAATTCACTGGGCACGGTTCAGGCCCTACAGGCTAGGCTTTATAGTGGGGGCGTGGATGATAGGAAAGCTGGCAGGCCCTGTACCTACTGCAGCAGCAGCGGTCTGGACTGCAGTGGACAGGCTCATATGAGAAACTGCCACTGAACTTTGTGGGAACACTGGTCAGGGCTGCAACGGGCACAGCTAAGGGTATTTTTCAGCATTCCTTAGGAATAAGGAAAGTCGGGATATGTGTCTCACTTCAGTGCTTAGTGCTTGTTGTAGCGGATTGTGGAAAGACATTCCTTTCATTATCATAGCAAGTTGCATATAGGAATGCTATTCTGGGAGCTCATGCTCAATCTGGCAACCCTGCATAGGTTGCCAAGACTGTGTGTGTGGAGTTGTGGTGCAGACAAAACAGCGTCTTCCTAACTGCATTGTCTTAGAAAGTGAAAACAGCTCTTTGTCAAGTAGCTGAGGGGGCGTGGCAGGGTATATATGAGCATGGCACCGGAGTATATCAGACTATCTATCTGCATATGCTCCAAAGCCAGAGCTTAGGTCTGTGAACACTGGTCTTTAAGAAGTCCCTGAGGTTCACCATAGGACAAGGACACCAAAGGACACAGCTACTACACTTCTACACAGTGGGACACATGGTTCTTGGCAGTTTGACAGTCCAGTTCTATGCCTTGTTTGACTTTTACTTGACCAGTTTTAAAATGTGTTTGTCGTATGTATAAACACTGTGTATAAAAGGTACTATATGAATGAAGCTTATGATTATTATTATTATTATTATTATTATTATTATTATTATTATTATTATCTGAAATTATTAAGCCAAATTAGATATTTAGTACAAGAATATTATGAGGTCCTTCTTATTTTGCCTGTGCACAAAAGGCATTTTACTGAAAAATACTATATAGTTTTACAAACTAATAAAAGAAACTTTTATTTTGAAAAAATGTCTCTCAGTCAAAAAATAAAAAAGGTGCCAAAATGATTTGGGATCATTTTTTCTTGAAGGGTGTCTATAAATGTTATTGATATCAATATGAATGCCTACTGTGCCATTTCAGTGAGAGACATTTTTATTTTCAAAATAAAAGCCCTTATTAATTTATTACTTTGAAAAACTATATTATTTTCAGTAAAATGCCTCTTTTTTCTGGGCAGCTGAAATTGAAAGAACTAAATAATGTTTATCTAAATGCAACTGTGGAATAAACCATCTGGCACAATACAAATCCAAGAAAGACAAAAGAGTAGAAAGGAAAAATCATAACTAGATAAGTGCAAAATAAGCTAGACCAAACTCCAGACTAAAAAAGCTCAAAGGGATGAAGTCAGGTCTGTTTATTTTTTCTGTCCAGAAATGAGACATTACACAGAAAAAAATGCAAATAATAAATGAAGACTTTTATTTTGAAAAATGTCTCTAACTAAAAAGGCACACTACTCCATATTAATATCACATAAAACATTTATGAATGTTGATTTAAACAGCCATGTATAAATTATGAAGTGTTTATGTAAGATGTTATGTATGTGTTATATGAACACCCTTCAAGCTAAGTGTTACACAACCCTTTTGGCACCTTTTGGCCATTTGCATTCTTCAAAATAAAAGTCCTATTTATTATTTTGAAAAACTATTATTATCAGTAAAATACCATATTACTGGACAAAATATATATTATAAATATATAATATATAAATAATATATAATATAATAAATATATAAACAATATATGCTATATACTATAATAAATATAAAAATAATATATAATATATAATAAAATATATAAATAATATACAATCATTTCCTAAACCAGCTATAGAAACATCAGACACCCTTCAAGTAAAGGCTGTTACCCAACCCTTTTTGGCACCTTTATTTTTAAAGCGCACACCAAGATTCAGCGAATGATCCCTGATGCAATATGTCTCCAATCATAATTAGGGGTTGAACCGTGGGCTCAAAAGACAAGACGGTGGAGGTGGAATTGAGGAGGTTGGGTAGTAATTCCTAACCTGGTTTAATCTTCCACACAGGAAGAAAAATCTTATCTGTGTTCCCATGGGCAGATTGCCTTGACAGCAGGAATCAGTCTTTATTTGGTGCTCTGGTATTGATTAGATGCCCTTCCTGGTCATCAGCTATAATAAAACCTAAGAATAAAACTTCTGATAGCATTTTGCTGCTGTTTCATTGCTTTAGGTGCATTTCGTACATCCAAGGCTTCGTGGTCTATTCAAGACATCTCAAAGCTGACACTGATAGAATTAAACTGCCAGCAAAAGATACCTCAGGTGATATGATATTCATCCGGACAGGATAGAAAAGGGGATGGCAGCTCTACAGCTGGGATGATCCTGTTGCATCCCACCCAAACTGATGCCAAACTGATGCCATGGTCATGTGATGATGATCTACATTCACAGTACTAATACCATATTCACCATATTCATCAGCAGGACAAATACAGTATGGATACACCAGCTGCATGCTAACAGTATTGTACAGTGTACAGTGCAGCATCAAAGACAGCACAGTAGTTGCATCCAGCCTTTGATGCACAGTCTCTCTGCCTTGTGGAAGATGGGAGGCACATGAGGACAGAGTCGGGGATCTGCATCCTAGAACAGGATTTGGGATCTGTAATGAGACTTATTTTTATGAATTTTAAAGCGACTTGTTTATTATTTAACAGTAGTGGGATATGAGGTCTTTTGGGGTGCCTGGGAAATATTCATGTATACAGAATCACTACTGTTCGGAAGTCTGCATTCCCTGTTTTCATTCACCAATTTCTCCAGGAGACACATGTATTGAAGTTATCAGAGTTATGCGTGAGAAAGTACACACTGCGTCAAAGGAATAGAAAGATAAAGGTTACCAGGAGCCATAAATGATAAATTAGACTGATATGATTAATATTTATTGAGCTACACATACAGAAGTCTGTCTCTCAGTTTGGTTTCGGGCCGCCGTGTTTGCTAACCCAACATCTCGGTATGGAGCTGTAGAGGTTCCTAATGGTGTCCTGTGATAATCCATCCCATGCAGCTTGAATATCCTCACACAGTTCCTGCAGATGGTGTGGTAGGGGTGGAGGTGGAGTGACACCAGGCCGTTTGGATCTTGGTGCTGACCACGGTGCCTCCACACACGGATTCATTGGTCGTCTCCACCAAGACTAAAATGGGACGAGTCGCACTGAGACGTTGACGTGGTATTAAGGGCGGTCATTGTAGTAGTCTGCGTGCATCTAGTCCTGCACTGTGCAGCCAATCTGCCAATGGTGCTGGCACGAACAGGATGACTCATGGAGGACACCGCTGCTCGCTGAATGTCCGTAATTGTGGCTGTTGGGTCAGTCAGGTACAGCGATAAAGCCCGTCCCTTCTTACGTCACATGGGCAGTCGAGCTCGAAACTTGAACGCATGTCTCACATTGCCTACTCACCGAGTTTCATTCCTGCCGCTGATATTTTATTGATGGTGAGTATACAGGGGTTGGACAATGAAACTGAAACACCTGTCATTTTAGTGTGGGAGGTCTCATGGCTAAATTGGACCAGCCTGGTGGCCAATCTTCATTAATTGCACATTGCACCAGTAAGAGCAGAGTGTGAAGGTTCAGTTAGCAGGTAAGAGCACAGTTCTGCTCAAAATACTGCAATGCACACAGCATTATGGGTGACATACCAGAGTTCAAAAGAGGACAGATGGTTGGTGCACGTCTTGCTGGCGCATCTGTGACCAAGACAGCAAGTCTTTGTGATGTATCAAGAGCCACGGCATCCAGGGTAATGTCAGCATACCACCAAGAAGGACGAACCTCCACCAGCATCACGTAGTGACCTGGCCAATATCCTGCAAGAAGAATGGCTTAAACTCCCTCTGACCACTGTGCAGGACGCAGTATATGTCATTCCCAAGACCAACTGACGCTGTATTGGCCGCAAAAGGAGGCCCTACACCATACTAATAAATGATTGTGGTCTAAAACCAGCTGTTTCAGTTTCATTGTCCAACCCCTGTATATGGAGATATGGCAGAAATACTATACTGTGTATTGTCTATACAGTAGGACGTGTATTGTATGCGACTCTCATCAGTTGGAGCTGTTAACTGTAAGCCTGTAGAGTCTTTAAGATCACCAACACCATCTATTTAGTTGGGTGTGTCTGAACTTCTGACTGCTCCTGTATATTAATCAACCCCGGTCAGAGCACCTGTTGCCATGCATTGTGTGCAACAGTGCAGGCTGTGCGTTCTTGGCCTGAGACCGAACAGCTGGAAGGGCAGCAGACAGATGAGACAGGCGGTGAGTATGTGGACGGACCGTTGGGGATTTAGAGTGTCGTACGGCGGCGCCGCATGCTCCACGAAATATCTTCGCTTCCGGCCTGGGCTGTTTATTAAAAGCCGCTCTGCGTCGCATCCCTCCATGCCTCAAGCTTCCCACCCAGCTCGTAAACACTGTCATCGATATCCGGCGTGGGTAGCGACGGGGTGGGGGGACATATTCGGTGCGGTGTCTTTTGTTTTGTCCCTTTTTGGCAGTTCGATTACAGTTGGGGGAAGAAGCTTGGAGGGAAAGGGAGGCGCCAAGCTGCACTGTGCTTGCTGTCTGAGTTAATTGGGGTCGGTGGATGTCATGATCTAATCTGATCTAAGTGAGACTCGTTTAAGGAATTTTCCAGAAAGTATTCCGAGCGCTTACTCGTCCCCGAGTTATTTAGGCATGTGGAAAGATTCCAGAGTGTACTAGCATGTAAATGCGATTCCAGTAATGACGCCTCTCCTGCCCGGGGAGTAAGACACGTGTGACGAAATGGTGTTGGATAAATGTCGGAGAAACGACAGACTTTTCCGTCAAGGATTTTCAGTCGCTGCTGGGGTGCTTCTGCTACCTTGTGAATCATCGCCAAAAAACATATGCCAGAGCCATGAATATGCATGCGCATGACTACTCGAGACCCTCGCGGCACTGAGTTTATCATTGTTTTCAATGTGAATGCTTAATGAAATTAGGAGAGCATGTAATTAAGGCAGCAGGGTTGCATCTGTTGACCGTTTTCTGGGATTGATAGTGATTGGCTCCATGAATCCAATTGAAGCCTTGTGCAAGACATCTCTTAAATCAATTAGCATGGCCTCAGGTCTTTGCGGAATATGCTTATGCGGTTTAGCGTCCACACGCGTCCTGTTTAAACCCCGCTGACCCCTGTTTATGCTTTGATGTATGGAAGCATTACCGTAAATGTCCACCATCTGTGGGTGACATTTAAGTTGGCTATCTGGGCCGACCGTAGAGTTTTGTGTTTTATAAAACGGCTCCAGATGGCTGATATGGTTCTAAACCTTCCCACCAATGCCACTTTCTCTCCACATCATTTGACAGAAACGGGGGCCGGGGAAGTTAGCCAAGCCTAGGGGACATTAGTTCAGCAGTTACAGCGGAGCAGCACTTCAGTCATGTTTAACAAACCATTGAGCACGGAGCCGCTGCTGAGCTCCGAGCAGGTGTCTCGTCCGGTTGCTGTTTCTTTCCCGCCTAGTTTTAAATGCGTTGTCTAATCTGGGACCTGTTGCGGGTAGGGATGGTGGTATGGCCATTTTACGATCTCAGAGGCCGAAATGTTTATGGTTTTCAGCATAACTGCGGAGGGGGGAAATGAACAGTGGCCAATTGTGCAGCAGGACAATTGGAAAGGTGTGTTTTAGGTTAGGGTTAGCCTCCTAGCAATTTGGGGTTGAGAAAACATATACTGTAACTGCTGTCCATAGAAAGACATGGAAATTCATTCACATCATTGGAACCCAAGAGCTGTCCTTTACACTGTACGAGAATTTCATGATGATCGGACCAATAGAAATCCTCAAAAATGGCGAAGAATTAGATCTCTTTACTTCCATTGAAAGTAAAAAAGGTTTTGAGCTCTTTTGCAAAATTACCATTTCATAGATACACTAAATAGAATATATATATATATATATATATATATATAGTTCTATAAATAGAAAATATTTCATTCAGGTCCTGATTTTTGGGTTTATAATTCCATTTCATTAAGTATAAATAAATTAAAAAAAGAGTAAAATATTAATATATGAGATTTATCAAAGAGTATTGCAATTATATTTGTTATTGTAACAATAATTTATATATAATTATTTAATTAATCATTTTAAATTGTATGAGAATTTCATGATGACTGGATCAATAAATATGCTCGCTGTTTGGAATTAGATCCTGCTACATTCACTTCTACTGGAAGTAAAGAAGGTGTTTGTGCTCTCTTGCAAAGTTACCAATTCATAGATACATGTTTTTATTGGGACAGCAACAATATGTTGAATCATTTTTTTAATTTTTCAAATAATGTGCTGATTCAGAATTCAAAAATTCTTGATTCAGGTCCTGATTTATGGGTTAATAACTCTACTTCATAAGATATGAGAGTACAATAGAAACATATAAAATGTCATTTTTTATTAAATAGGTATTATCATACTAATTTTTATAATTATTACTGTAATAATAAGTTTACCTTGTAGGAAAATTCATGATTATCAGATGATTAGATATGCAACAAAATTGCTCCCAAAATTAATCTCTTTACATTCATTTCCATTTCAATTAAAAAATGTTTTTTGAGATCTAATATTAAGTTGCCATATTGTAGATTTCTGAACTGAATTTTGAATCTTTGAAATTCTTAATTCTTCATTTCAAGAGTTTATATATTAGTAAGTATTGCAAATATATCTAAAAACATTGTGTGGTGTTACAATGAGGATAAAAATTAATTTTATTCCAACAACAGCAACATTTCATTTCATTGATCCAAGCTACTGGATCCAAGCTACTGAAGACTACTGGATGCTACAACATAAACCAGACGTGATGTCGATCACTTATCATTTCATAAGCAAATTACCCTGGGGGGAGGTGGGGTGGAGGTCTTTCCCATTGGGGTGTGGGGGGCGCCATACATCAATAAGATCATCCCGCTTCCCGATGATGCGACCCCTCCCGAACTCTTCCAACTGTCCAAATTGGATCCGGACTCTTCTCTGAGGCATACTTCACTCGCACAGGATGCTACCAACACGACAGCATGAGTCAGAACGGGAAGCATGCGCAACAGCACAGCCATCTATCAGAGATCTCTGGAGATCTACTTCCACCTTTCTGTAACACCATGGTAATAGCACAGTTATTACGATGATTCATTTGTGAAATGGTATTGTAATTGGGCTCTATGCTGCGGTACATCCCTCCATCCCTAGTAGTAAACGAGTGAACCTGCCTCCAGATGAGTGCACGGTTCTTACTGAAATAGCCGGAAGCATTTGAACTGTGCTTACAGCGTTTAGAATCTGCTCTCCAGCAGCTGCCAAGCATCGGCAGGATCGGCTTCATCGCCGGAGAAGTTGAAGCCGGCTGAAGCCCCGGATTCAGGAGGAAAGAGCAGCCGGCTCGCAGGAGAGCTGTGCGGAACAGAATGCCGGGCTCCGACAGGCTAATTTATCATCGTTCGGTTGCCAGGGCAACCCTGGTTCCTTTTCAGAGTCACGTGGTCGTGGGCAGTTTCTGCTGGTGACTAGTTGAGAGTGACTTTGGGCTTAAGAGAAGCTTCCTTCACGCAAGCGATGATTACAGGCGAGCGGAGGAGAGGAGAGTGACATCCCTCTTAACCATCACGCTCTGATGGCAGTCAGCTGTGGAGCCAAACAAAACCCTCCCCTCCCCATCACGTCTTTCTCTCGGGATCTGTTGAGATAGTGGCACAGTGCTTGCCCATCCTTCCTACTAATTGTACTCATGGAACGGGGGGCTCGGTTGCCGAGCGAGTGGCTCCTGCCTGCGTGCACGCGCGCATGCGTGTGTTTGCCTGTCGGCTGCGGATGAATTTAAATGACGTTGAAGAGAGAGCCGCCGCCGAGTAACACTTTCTCTTTGTGACATGCTGGCTGGCTGCCGTGTGAATGCTCGGGCGAGGGAGGGTGGGGGGGATATGGGGGGCCTCGCTCTGTGGATGGAGGGGTTAGCGAAAACAGAATCTGCAGCCAAAACCCAACAGATCTGTGCTGCAGGAGGTGCATGCTCACACATATACACAAGCCCGGCACAGTGCAGCAGTCTGGGTTCATTTGCTGGGAGCTTCCAGAGCTTATATAACAGAGGGGCTCTGGAGTGGGAAAGCGACATGAGCCACGGATGAAGGGAGAGAGCAGCACTGCTCTTTCATCCTAGTCGGGGTCAGCTTCGTCCTGGCTGCTGGCCTGCCCTTGCCCCCCCATCCTGTCTTTCTCTGTCTGTTTGTCTGTTCTCATTGCTGGTTATGTAGCTACAGTTACAGTGGGTATATGTTTCTGGTTCGGAGCTGGATTGTGGTCGGTCATGTGACGAAAGTCATATTGGTTTTGTACGGAGGTGTTCATTTTACTTTTAGGAGAACTGATAAAAACGAGAATTGGTTACGGTGTAAACAGTCAGTCATAGTCAGAGTGGCTCCACTCAATGCTCCACTCAAGATAGACCTACAGTCAGAATAGTTGATGGTGGTGGTGATAAGAACCAGGCATCTAAAACACTGAATGATAATAAAAGTGATTTAAAAAGCTAATTTATGCCTAACGCATGTATCTTTTAGGCTTTTGTCCTAAAAATATGTCTTTTAAAAGCCATTCATGGTGGTTAGAGGCGATGTAAGGCAAAATAGCGCCCCCTAGTAGTTGTTTGGTTGTCAAATTTTCCGCTATTTTACCCTTAAGTGACCATAATTAGTTTTTTTAACACAGAGGACACATAGGGCATGGGGTAGATGGACACCTGCAGTGGGTGGAAGGTTGGTGGTGGCAGAGGGGGGTGGGGTTGGTGGGGGAGATTTGCGGCAATGTGTCATCTAAAATGCTAACATGGTTCTAAAATGTGTCTTCTAAAAGCCATTCATGGCAATGAGTGACGTGCAAGGTGTTAAAAGGCAAAATAGTCCCCCAAATGGCTGTCAGATTTGCAACTACTTTACCAACAGTGATCATATTTTGCCTTTCATAACAGAGGACACGTAGGGCAGATGGCCGCATGGGGCAGACAGACACCTGCAGTGGGGGGTCGCTAGGTGCTGGGGGAAATGGTGGTGGCACGGTGTATGGGGTAGAGGTGTAAATAGACAAATGCTTGCACCAGCACTATACTGATGAACAGCTACTCTTTAACAAGACCAGTAACAGATCCCTTCAATTCAAATAGTCGTGGGACAGAAATAGGTAGCTGACAGTGTTTGCTTTGACCTGCACACCTCCAGGTTCAGCCTCAGCTATCAAACTCAGCTAACTAGCTAACATCGTCATTTAATAACACGGGTCAGGTATGTGGTGCGGACCTAAACACAGGTGTTTAGATGATAAAAGAGACCAGATTAAAGAAGAACTTTAAACGCGCCACACCAACCAAAACCAGTATAGCAGCACCAGTAAGAAATACCCAACATGACATTTAGTGAATTCACATACATAAGCTGCAACAGTGCATTAGTGTATGTATCGCAGTACAAACATACAAACCAACTCTACTGTTTGGTGGAGATGCCCCACCCCCAGCTGAAATGGAAGACTCTGATTGGTTCTACCTCTGAAACTGCCAAGGTGTTTAACTCTGAAGAACGTGTTGAGGAAAACAGGAAGGTTTTTTATGAGTCATATGCCCGCTTGCCCCCTGTGGCTCCGGCGGCCCTGTACCTATGCACCAGCTTTGCAAGTGGGACCTAAAAAGAAAGATCAAAGCATTGCAATACCACAGACAAATAGGGACTATAGACGGTAAGAGCCGAGTGGCAGACTGCCTTGGCCATTTACAAATCCCAGCAGGTCGGGGAGGACATATGCGTACCCTTAACTGGTAATTTCTGACACTAAATAAAATGGCTATATGGGCATTATAAATACCCCAACCTCTGGTTCCTATCACCACACTCTCTACAATGAATCATTCTACTTTAAAACACTCTGAATGACTACAACTTTATACGGAATGGCAAACTACTGCACATAGTATACTACAGTAGTATGTACTGCACACTGTATACTCCCCCTGTGTGTGGTATACAGTACAGTAACAATTCTGACCTACAGTGTAGTATACTAATACAGTCACATGACCAGTTACCTCACATTTACCTCAGAGCTGTTATTACTGCATCCACTGTTTAGAGCTAGCTGCTGCTAACGCTGCTCAGTTCAGCTGAAATATGGTTAGCCTAGCTGTTAGCTCTCCTCGGTTATTCCACTCAAAAACTGATCCTCTAAAGTGAGTTCATCTTTTATTAATCTTCAGACCTGTATATTTAACTTTCTGAGGCTCATTCTGATGAAAACACACCCCACTACAACCACTACACCCACATTTACCTCAGAGCTGTTACTACTGTATCTACTGTTTAGAGCTAGCTGCTGCTAACGCTGCTCAGTTCAGCTGAAATACGGTTAGCCTAGCTGTTAGCTCCCCTCGACTATTTCACTCTAAAACTGATCCTCTAAAGCGAGTTAATCTTTTATTAATCTTCAGACCTGTATATTTAACTTTCTGAGGCTCATTCTGATGAAAACACACCCCACTACAATCACTACACCTACATTTATACTCGGAGTGGGCTGTGATTTGCTCCTCAGTGATATCCGCCGCCATGTTCTCTGGCTGAAGCAGGCTGAGAGCTGGTGAGGTGCATGATGGGATGCATTACATCATGAAGATAGCTCCCCCTGTTTTCTAGAATAGTAGAACACCACCCAAGTATCTTTAGTGCACCTCAGATCTTCAGTTTGGTCCAATTTGGCATTTTACAAACTATAAATGATGCAGACATTTAAAAAATGGCTCCCTTTTAATTAACTTCCTGTATCCATCTTTCATCTCTCTTTTTCTTATTATTTTCAGAGGTTTCTTTTAAATTATTGGAAAGTTTTGGAAACATGTTTTCGGAGCCTTTTATCAAAGTTTTATAACTGGCATACCTGTGCTGTACAAGCAGTATCAGTGTGGGAGTGCTGGTGGCAGACAGAGGGCAGTGGGCTTAACGGAACAGTGGGCACACAGAGCGGGATCATAGGAATGTGTGGATGGAGCCAGCAGAACAACAAGAACAATGAGCCCACATTGAAGATAATACTATTCTATGTATAGCTCTGTAGTCTCATCATCCACCTCTGCTTGTACGGCCTATCCTGCTAATGCTAAAGCTAAACCTATTGCACAGAGACCCCGGCACAAAGCAAGACCAGTCATTTATCAGTGGTCAGCTGAATGGGATGGATTACCACAGGGCACAATTACAAATCTCTACAAACATGGCAAGAGACACTAGTTCTGTATGTGTAGCTCAATAAATATTGGCTATATCAGTCTGAATGTATCGGCATTCATTGTTCCTGGCAAACTTTACCTTCCTTCCCAGCAGCACTGCAATCTGACACTTCCTCCGGAGTGTGTACATATTTAGACAATCCCAAAGACAATTATGCCACATCAGACTCATCAGGAGTCATTCAGCATGTGACTGTGAGCACATGCTGTCGTTGTCCACACTCTGGATGTGGATGTGGTCTCAGCATATCAGCTCCTGTTTAGGACATCCCACTGTCGTGTCATTACCGTGCCTTCTGTGAAATGTGGACCTCACTGGACATCATGACCAGGCACCCTGGCTTGAAGAAAGGTCTATTATTGGCAGCACAGCTCCACTTTTCATGAGCAAAATGTGCACTGCACCATGTAAACCACCCAGTTCTGTTAAAGGCTTTGCTGAATAGCTTCACCTCAAAAACTGTTAGAGTTATGGATGAGATTGTATGGAAAATGTGAGATACTGCTGCACATAGGCAGCGTAAATACAATGTAGTAATGTGCAAAGCTAGACAAGCCTTCTTCTTCAGCATTATCAACAATAACATTAAAAATAGCAATATAATCTTCACCATGGTTGACAAACTAGGTCACCTACATATATGACCCCAGGATTAATCTCAACTGACAGATGTAATGTGTTTGCATGCTTCTTTAACACCCATTATATCAGACAAGCCACATTAGTACATGTATGTTCACCAATGAACCCAAAATGACTAAAGATATGATTAATATGTCCTAGTTTAGTGATATTAATGATGACATTTTGAACTATTACTGAATCACATATTACTGGATCATATATTTCACAAAAAAACATGCTTGGCATTTTTCAAAACTGCTGTTCTGAAGGCTGCACCATTTAAGGCATTTAAAGACATTTGTTTACATTCAGACTCTGGAAAGAAAATCTGTTCTGTTGCTGTTCAATGTCAGTGCTGCCTTAGGACTCTTATAGATAGTCTTACAAACTGGGTTGGACTCTTACTGTCAATCAATCAATCAATCAATCAATCAACATTTATTTTTATAGCGCTTTTTACAACAGATGTTGTCACATAGCAGCTTTACAAAGAATCTTTACAAAGAATCTGGTGTTTGAGCCCCCTATGAGCAAGAGGAGGGCGACAGTGGCAAGGAGAAACTCCCTTAGTTAGGAAGGAAGAAACCTCAAGAGGAACCAAGACTCAAAAGGGGAACCCATCCTGATGGGTCAGCAGGCGCAGGCCAAGCCTTCACAGTGCAGGACAGCCAGGAGCTCCGTGGGGGTTAAAGGCTCCCAGTGGCTCCCAGTCAGAGCAGATGTAGCAACAGCATCAGGCCACACAGGATGGGCAGCAGTTCAGCTCAGACAAAGAGAACTGACAGACTGTTAGCTTTGACAGACCTGAACACACTGTACGGTGTTAACAGAGTACAGCAGTGACTCCGGCAGGCCTGGCTATTACAGCATAACTAAAAAGGGAGAGCCAGAAGGTCACACAGACATGAGGGCTCCCTGAGAAGTCAGCGCCCCTCTGCTCCACTGTCAACAAACCTGAGTGAACACGAAGAGCAGCGGGACGACAGCACCAACACTCCCAGAATGTTGGTGCTGTCACTTCACTGTCCTGACTCTTATTTAATTTTTTAATTCCTTACACTGGCTAGCAGAATGCCACAAAATAAACTTTAAGGGACTATTACTAATCTAATAATGACCTAAAGATTTAGGGACAGTATATTTATCTTGCACAGCTGTAAGCCGAGCATAACGTTTAGGGACTAGTTACAGGGGTTGGACAATGAAACTGAAACACCTGGTTTTAGACCACAGTCATTTATTAGTATGGTGTAGGGCCTCCTTTTGCGACCAATACAGCGTCAGTTCGTCTTGGGAATGACATATACTGCGTCCTGCACAGTGGTCAGAGGGAGTTTAAGACATTCTTCTTGCAGGATAGTGGCCAGGTCACTACGTGATGCTGGTGGAGGTTGGTCCTTCTTGGTGGTATGCTGACATTACCCTGGATACCGTGGCTCTTGATACATCACAAAGACTTGCTGTCTTGGTCACAGATGCGCCAGCAAGACGTGCACCAACAATCTGTCCTCTTTTGAACTCTGGTATGTCCCATAATGCTGTGTGCATTGCAGTATTGTGAGCAGAACTGTGCTCTTACCTGCTAACTGAACCTTCACCCTCTGCTCTTACTGGTGCAATGTGCAATTAATGAAGATTGGCCACCAGGCTGGTCCAATTTAGCCATGAGACCTCCCACACTAAAATGACAGGTGTTTCAGTTTCAATGTCCAACCCCTGTAGTTAGTCCTGCCAAAGGGTGATCCCACAGATGCTCAATTGGGTTCAAGTTTAAGGAATTCGGGGGGCCAGGATAGTACCAACAAATGTTGGACATTTCTAGCCATGCGGCATGTTGCATTGTCTTGCTGGAAAATCCCGTCCAACCCAGTGAGGACAGTTAGCATGCATGGGTGTTCGTGATCTGCAACAGATTACATTTGGGATTAATACCCAAATATACAGCCAGTCGCACATCGTTTACACCCACCAAGCCAGCTCACAACACGTGACTTCCTTCATCAGCTACCCACTGCCGTCGTCGAAACGTTGTGGTGGCAGGTGGTCATGTTAATGCGACTCGACTGTGTATTTTGAACCTTATGTCTCACAGCTTTAGTAAAGTTTCGGACCAGCATCTGCACTGCGTCTATGATGCTAGGCGGACTAGTTCAGCAAAGAGGACACCATCACGCTCACCAGACCATCTCATATTGCAGTGATTACAGTTAACAAATTCCCTGACCACAAGTGGACACTCACACCACAGGCTTTTTCGTTTTATTGCCCATTTAATCGGTGAAATGTTACAGGCAAGGCACCAGGCAACAGACAACGGCTGTGTTCAAAGTAGCCTACTGCTCACGTATTAATTGTGGCCGAAAGTTGTAAGTAGTATGCAGGGTGTGATCAAAGAGATCCGGATGACACACTGCTGCTGTACACAGACAGTGCTAGTGTCATGATTTACTGGCTCCCAAAAGACAACCATGTCAAGCCCCAAGCACTTTTAAGCCCTGGATTCTTATATGGGTGCATAAGTAAAACTGAAGGGACTAATATGTCCTGGTACTGCTCACACTGCAGCACTGAAGCCCCATCTTTGCAGGTCTTGACGTGGGTTTGCTCACTGTTGTCTACCTAATCATTTTATCTCGCTGCATAAATAACATAGCAACACTGCACGTCTCTGGACCACACACAGGATTAGTACATTGTTGATATTTATGTGTGGTAATATACAGCATATCAACACATATTGCTAAAGTAGCGATTGGGGGCCTAAAGGAAATTGGGTGAGTCCTGAAATACGCCTGAGTGCCTCACTTCCTGTTGTTGGCAGTCATGTCATGCCTTTTCCCTGTAGAATGTGTCTCGTGTTTGGTACACTCGTTGTCTTTCTGAGACATGCTAATGATTCGAGTTGTACACTCGGCCGGGCAAGTGACCTAACTGACCCAACAGCTACAATTGCAGACATTCAGCGAGCAGTAATGTCCTCCATGATTCGATTCAGTAGGTGTACAGTACACAGTGAAATGAAATATGTTCCTCTAGGACCAAGGTGCTACATGTAACAATAGACTACACAATACAATAGAACATAAAGTGCACGTGCGCAAGACAAGATCTCGTTAGGCCCAGCACCATTGGGTGATGGCTGCACCACTCAGAACTACATTCACGCAGGCCGCTACGACGACTGCCCTTAACACCATGTCAATGTCACCAAAGACTACAATGGTGTCGTGCCAGACTGTAATGGAGTGACTCCATTGGCAGCGGGTCATCTTCAGTGGCGAGTCCCGCTTCGTCTTGGTGGAGACGGCCAACGAATCTGTGTGTGGAGGCACCGTGGATGAGCATATAATCAATATTATAGTTATGTCAGGACTCAACAAGTATGGGTTCATTTCAAGATTATAACCAGGCTTCAATGATACCATGATAGCTACACATGGGACATTCTGGAGTTTTGAATATTTAGGATTTTCATCAGTGTTTCTCATCGTAGGCCTAAATCCAAAATCATAAAGGTGCACCATGAAACACAGTGAGGGTCCATATATCCATATTTGCATGATGGTATGTGGTGGTGGTATTGTATTACTGCCTGATTTTTCGTCCTGTCCCATGATGCACGATGATGTAACCGAAAATCAGAAGATGTTCTGAATTCAGGTGAAAGCCATTGCATTTTAATGGAAGATTAGAGATGAAAACAAGATTTTTAAAACAGTCTAATATGATGAAATTACACTTAATATGGCCAGAAACATAACAGGAACTAACAAGGGGGGGAAAGTTTCGAAGGCTTTAATGTGGAGCTGTGGGGAAAAGCACTGTTGTGTTTGATATCAGGTTGTACAGTCTCAGAGCATATCTCGTCCAGCACAGTTGTGTAAGCAGCAGGAAGATTCCCCCTCCAGTGCAGGCGAATATACCAACAGCCTACCCCGTTCCTCGCGGCACCGAGCAGCTCAGTGGGTCCACAAACCTCTTTGACCTCAAGCCATACAGCAGTAGCTTTTGCTACAGAGCCGAAACAGTCCATTCTTCCTACGGTAACTGTAATCCAGAGGGGTGTCGAGGAGGCTCAAAGAGAATTATTCATTTATGTTTGCATACCAGCCTGGAGTGAAAAACAGAGCCGGTGTTCGGGGAGAGGTTCTTTAAAAAGGAGTTCGCCTTGGGCAAAGAAAGCAAGAGCTGCCTCCTTCAGTGCAAATCTGGACAAATTGGTGATAAGGCTTGAAAAACAGGGAACTCTTGAATGTTGATGCTGCCAAATGAATCCATCAATAAACAGCTGATTATTAAATCCATTATGTTTATCTTGTCCTGCCGGGTTGGATTATTGCCCTGTAAAGAGGGGGTTATCGCGTACTTGACAATGTTGAATGAAAGTAGAACAGGAGACGAAAGGCTAATAAACACATTCAAGTGGCTTTCTTACATATTCTCCTGCTTGTTGACCTAACAGATGAGCATGGCTTTACTGTTAAAGGAAGCCGCTTGACCAAATATGCTAACAATTGGCCAACAATGAATGGAACCTGGAAGCCAGCAGTTAGCATGATGTCAAATGCGTATTGGTAATTGGTGGCTATTTGTGTTGTCTCACTGTAACACACACGGTTGGCATGTTGTAGACTGGGGTTCAATCCCCTCCCTAGGCAAGCACCCTAGACTATACCAGTAAGGGTCATTGGGCAAGACTCCTTATGCTACTTTGCCTACTTAAATTGCAATTTGCTCAGAATAAAACCGTCTACCAAATACCATGGATGTAATTTGGCACTTCGTGGCTTTTTGAACTATGTATCACCAGTGGTGCTTATGCATTCATTCAGAGGTATAGCCATAAAGCATGGCCTCTGCTCTGGCCACCCCAGTTATTGCAAAGTGAGGCAGTTACCCATCATCAATCAGCCATCATCATTAATAAATACTGATCACTTACCGATACAAATACATTATTTCCCCATAAATTACTAAAATACATTGAGTCAGCTCTTTCAGTTTACTTTGGGCAATAGTTATACTGATGCAACCTTTTGCGGTTAAGGTAGTTGTAACTTCAGGCTCCTGCAGATGGCGCTGCACAAGGATGATGGGGCTATAACTACCTGCGGGGTGTGAGGGACAGGATCCATAGATTGAGAAGAGGTGCTACAATGCAGGGAGTGTCTCGTTCCATGTGTATAAAAGGCTTTAAAAAGATGTTAATGATTGGCTAAAAGGAGTGACTGAGCATTTGGGCGTGGCCAAAGACCATAGTGTGAAGGAAGTAGCTGAATCTGCAGGTGTATGGAAGCGTACGGCCATACGGGTCTACCAGCAGTGGCTAAAATCCCAGTCTACAGGGAATTCTCCTTGGAATCAGGCCAGGGAAGGCATCCCCCAAATCTGGCCCAACTGAGGAATTCTTTGATGGAAGAGTGTCTGAACATTGATGTGGCCTACATCCAGAAACTTGTCCAGTCCATGCCAAATCCAATCACAGCTGCTACTCAGGCTTGTGGAGGTATGACACATTCTGTTTCCTTCACGTTTTTAGTGGCCTTGTGTTGTTCAAAGAGAAACCCAATGCATCAGTTCATGTTTCCTACGCCACCCTCCTGACATTGATCCACCCTAATAAAATCTCTGGGTCTCATTGGGCCACCCCAGAGTTCTGGCCATGCTCATGACATCATTAGCACTGTTGAGTGAACTATTCCTTGAAGAAAACAATAGTCCCGTGTGCTTATTGCAGCTGCGCAATTCAAAGACACCTCCAGCTCTTATTACAAGTCAATTCAACAGACGGCTATTTAAGAAGATTGCTTTCTCTGTAGTTTCAGTCATTTCAGAATTCATGATTGTCCAGCTGCCTCTTCGAAGAATGGCCGAGTTGAAGTGTAATGTAACCGAAAGTAGGTCATCCTTCTGCAGAATTATTTAATTAATACTCACAAGACACTTTGAACAAATTAAAGTGCTCACATGGTTCACTCGCAGGCCGAGCTTCCCATGCTTGATGTCCAGACTAGTCCTGTTTTAAAGCTAGACCTACATCAGACATCACCAAGTACCGTTCTCAATAATTTCCAGTAGGAGCTGACATGCCGACTATGGAAGCCACATAAGCCGTCTAGTCAAGGCCAGGATGATATTTTGGGTAGCATTTATCCCTTGGCCAGGTCGCAGTCTTGTACATGCACTGATCTGCATTGGTCGGGATGCTGCTGTGGCTCTTCCTCATTGTGGGGATGTTTTAATTGGGTTAGACGGTATGGCAGGCGCTCTAAGCTGGAAGTGTAATCTGGGTTTACATTGGCCCAACATTAATCAGTTTTGCATGGCCATTCTGGGAGAGAATGATCATCTCCAGCCGGGCTGTTTTATTCTGCCAGTGTTGTCCAGCTTAGGGTTGGACGGTTGGTTACCTGGCTCCGGAGAAAGGCTAAAGGAAAACAAACAACATGCAAAAGCCGCCGACACAAAAAAGGACTTTAGAAGCTCTCAAATTAGCAGAGGGTACAAGAGGCAGCTCTAGTGCATGATGGATGACGAGGGTGAAGTGTTTTGGACAGGACAGCGTGTTACCCATTATGGTAGATGTAGTGCTCTTTTCTGCTCCCTGGACAATCCAGCCTGGAGAAACCGCACGACCGCATGGCAGGAGGTGTTTGATAGATGCCGTCGCTTCTTGGCATCACAGAGACCTTGAAACCGAGACAATAGGAATCGTTGCATGACATGGACAGTGCTAGAGAAGCTGTGTTGTGGAAAGGAAAACCTTTTCCATCCCTGAAGACAGCTTCAAAGCTTTTGCCGATTCGGTGCGGCCATTTCTTGGCTTGGCCGACACCTTTTTTCCATCCGCCTTGGCTGACCTTTGAGCAGCCCGGTCCCTTTATCATCAGACGTGTGAAGATTAAGGGAAATAACAGTGTTTTTATTAAGTCCCGCCTGGCCTGTCGGGAGCCTGGTCCAATTAAGAGGCAATGGGTGGCCTGCCTGTGGACTCCACCACAGCTTGTGACATTTCACTCCAGTCCTTTGGCGAGGAAGAGAAGGCGAAAGAAAAGCTGAAATTAAGAATTAATTTCAGACCTGTTTAGCACGCAGGCACTTATCAAAGCAACAAAGGCTCTTGTCTGCGGAGGAACAAGGCGGCGGGCCTGATATGCATAAATTGGCTCCTCTGTATCTTTGTGTGAGTGACAGAGGACCTAATCGTATTCAGTGGAAATGAAGTCCAGCGAGCTCGATTGCGGGTCATAGGCAACGGCTCCCTCAATATCACCAGGCGGAATCTGAATGCTAAATGCTACCAGGCAAGCTGTCCTCAAACACGGTACGCCGATCCTGACAAACTCGGACCGCTGGAACGGAATCACAGCCTGGACACCAAGGCAGAGCCTCCGCTAATTTGCAAGCTCCCTTTCACCTTAGTTAATTAACAGGACGACAACGCCGAGAGCCGATGCTATCACTTTAGGGCGAAGGAGGTTGGCTAGAGTTAGATGAAGTACGAGATGAGGGCTGACACACAGCCTCTTCAATTTTGCTCCACACAAATAGCTTTGGGCCGAGCCGTAATTATCTTTGGATGTGTCCATTAAGATTGGAGATGGACTACTAATATGTTGTTATTATTCAGAAAGGATGAAATCAAAACGCCTAAGCTGCTCGGGGGGTCTCCGCGTGGAGGCACGGGGGGGTGCCCCACAGGTGTTTATCCGTGGAATGGAACTCAGGTGTGCGGCCAAAGCGAAATTAATTGGAGTAATAGGTTGTGTATCACAAAATAAGTTACACAGATCTGATAGTGACCTCCCCAGATTTAAAGCCGCGTAAAATCAATACGGAGGAAGGAGTGCAATTTTCATTTTCATTAAGCAGCACTTTTTGAGGCGCCGAGCCAAACGCTGTGGGAATAGAGGCCTTTAATATGATGGGGATGTGACTGCGAACAACAGTCTCTTCACCCTGACTGGTTTTTAGGAAGAAGAGCGCCAAATTAATTGCTGTCCAGCGACAGCCAAATCCTGGAATGTGTCCGAGCGAGTAAGGCTACCTACTGATTCAGGCGACCATACTTGGTGATTCTACTTCAGGCCTCATAAAAGAGATGTAGTCTTTTAAGGAGTTTGAGTCACTCCGAAAGTTGATGCAGTTCATCCGTGAGAATGTTTCCCTGCTCGATTAGTCATACTGCAAATGTACAAGTGTAAGTCATGACGCGTTTTGAAGATACTGCTTTCATCTAGAGGCATGGGTAAAGATGCATAGATGTCAGGGGATGCACATGTTGACGTTACTGCTCTGCAGTGACGCTGTAGGTTTGATGAATAGTGGCTGATCACATGATTATGACGTCAACAACATGGATGATTCAGAAAAGGCAACAGGAAGGGAAATCTGGTGAATGTGGAGCTTCAAAGATCAGATATTGACCATAGTGTGAAGGAAGTAGCTGAATCTGCAGGTGCATGGAAGCATACGGGTCTACCAGCACTGCCCACAATCCCAGTCTACAGGAAATTCTCCTCGGAATTGTGCCAGGGAAGACATCTGGCAAATCTGGCCCAGCTGAGTAATTCTTGGATGCAAGAGTGTCTGAACATTGAGGTGTGGGTTTGTTGACTAGTGGCTAATCACATGATTATGATGTTAACAACATGAGTAACAAGACTGATTAGCATGGAGCTAACCACAAGTGTGGTTGGAGCAGGAGCATAACACCCTGAAATCCTTGCTTTTGCCAAATTACAGGGCTCCAAGTTCCTCTGGCTATCCAGACCTCTACCGCAGGAAACACCTTGGCAAGGCCAGCCAAGTTGCCTGAAGTTGTACAACCCCTGGAACTCCGTGTTGGAATTCCTGCCCTTTTCCTTCATTACAAGTTGATGCAATCTAGTAATACCATCCATGCTGCTCTTCGCTCTTTTGGCTGAGCATTCAGAACAGAGTGGGCAAACTTGGGAATCAGAGCACACTGGGCTCATCAGGAGGCGGGGCATAAAGACACAGGGGCTCTAACAGAGCATTCCAGACAGCGGGTGAATACGGACATACAGTATGAGAAAAATACTAAAGGATGTAAATCTATTCTAATAGATCCCCAAACATTATTAGACAACATTCAAATTGAGCATAATGTTAATGTATCATTTCTAAAGAAATTCCAGATTTACACCCCAAAAATTCCCCATTATCACACCCATACTCATACCCAAACTCCAGACAGTCCCCATTTTCGCTCTAGCCCAGATCCCAATATATAAGGATGAATGAAAGGAGAGGGCCTTAAGGATCATCTTGGAAATGAAATGCCCTAATTAGCTCCAGGATACCCGTTTCCAATCTTGTGGAATCTTTCGTTTATCTAAAAAGCCGTTCTCTCATCATGAACCGCAGAGCCCTGTTGAAGCGGCTAGATCAGAACCGTGCTACAGCACTTCTGCTGCTTGCAAGTCAAACTGCTGACGAGTCCATGATTCTCAAAGCTGCTTTGATCAGGCGTAATTAACTTCATCATGGCAACTGGATTCGAGCCTAATCGCGTGTCGCTCGCTTGTCTCTGGCCGCGGTCAGAACTTTCTCAGATCCACGTAACTATGGTGTGCCGCGGGGGAAGCAATGACATTAAGAGCACCTCGCAACTGGCATATCAACTACCGAGGCTTCAGGGTGGCGGAGAGTGGCGGCTAATAAATTGGGAATTCCTGCTGTCAAAGAACATTGGCAAGGTACTCGGAAAAGGATTCGTGTCACTGGAGTGGCAAGAACAAGCAGGAGGCGAGGGGGGGATACCAGCGGAGCAGAAACTTTGAAGGAGGCATTTTCATCTTTCTGTTCTGAAAGTGTTCAGGATAGGGACGGTGTGTAGCAGTCTAGCTGCTGTATGTTGTGGTTGTATGGATATGGCGGATATCTCGACGTTGAATAGCTGTAATAGTCTGCAATCATGATTCTCTTAGCTTTAATGTCCACAGACTTGCTACTACTACTTTGAGTTCTGGCTTGTGCAGGTGGTCTACCTGTTACTTATAGATTTTACCTTGTGTTGTACAATGAGGAATTTTAAAACACTTCATTGGATCTGGAAAATGATGAATCTGAGGGGGAAGTTAGACCCAGTTCTAGGTCTAGTCTAAAAGAACATACATGCAAAGATATATGCCAGTGCTATTGAATGAATTTGGGCGGATGTGGTTGTATACACCAATGCTACTCATCAATCTGATAAAAATCAGATGTGCATTGTGTACTACTTTCTTTTTCGACCAAAAGACCCCAGCTTCTTGAACTGGTCCGGTTCAGACTTTGTAAAACCTTTTGTTGAAAGCATTGCACCAGCTTTTATTGGCCCCAAGGAATATCAAAGAATACTGCACCAATGTCAACAAAGGGTGCTGCACTGGTCATAGTACACATGTGCTGTTATTCCAGGTGCTTGCTGCTTCAGCTATGGTGATAATAAGACATCGAGAGCGCTGAGGAACCTAGTATTCCATGGTTACAGTTTGGAACAAACTTTCCTGGTTCCGAACATGTTTATATATATCGTCGCTGTCCAAAGAAAACCATGTATCTCCATTTTTGTCGATTTTTACTTTTATGCCTCATTTGATCACATTCGCTGTTCTTTACACTGTGTGGGAATTTCATGAAGAATGGACCAACAGAAATGTCCCAAAACAGTTTGGAAAGACGTCTGGTTCCATTGACTTCTATTCAAATTAATCAAGGTTTTTAGCCTCTCCTGTAAAGTTGTCATTTTGGAGATACCTGTTTTTCTTTGGACAGCAACGATATGTGTATATATCTCGCGGGGGAGGGAATTGCAATGCCATTTTTTCCAATACACTGTCCTTCATTTCCTCATGTACCAATCCGAACACCTCATCATTCCAAGCATTATGAATGTCTTCCCTGCTATTTTAAGTCTGCTATTTTTAAATAAAGCTTAGCCTTCATCTCTACTTCAGACCAGTTCCTGGCTTCCATCATGTTAAACATTATAAACTACCATTATGATGAAAATGCCATGTGTAGAACATACTTAAAATTGTAATCGGATACTGCGGTTTATATAGCTGTTATGTTCCTAATTAACGGATTATGTACGGGATTACCCACCTTGTTCAGTCGAATGGAAATTGCATTGGAAAAGGCCTCATCTGGAATAGTCTGTTCTAATTGACATACATACATATTGGCATGACTGCATTCTATTCCAATTAAGTCATTAGTCTGATTATTACCGGATTATCAGGCTGCATGTAAATGTTATTTGTTGCGTATAGTGTCATGCTGTTAGCTACGTAGATCTTCCTGTGGGGTAGTAGGTCAGAGGAGTAAAGGTCTGCCATCTTGGATAGACAGGACAAATTTGCGGGTAGGCTAAACCTTGGGATTTAGTTATAAAACGGTTGGTTATAACAGGTGGTGGTAACTTGCAAAGCATCAAAACCCAGAATTGACCTGAAATAAGGAGCATTTAAACTCAGTTTGTGCACAGAAGCAATAAAGCACAGTATTAATCAGCTTAATCTGCTTCTCTGTATTATTCTCTGCACACTACTATTCCGCACACTGCATACTATAGTAGTATGTACTGGATACTGTATACTCCCCTGTGCAGTACAGTAACAAGTTCTGACGTACAGTGTAGTATACTAATACAGACACACGACCAGGTACCTCACATTTACCTCAGAGCTGTTATTACTGTATCCACTGTTTAGAGCTAGCTACTGCTAACGCTGCTTAGTTCACCTGAACTACGGTTAGCCTAGCTGTTAGCTCCCTCGGCTATTTCACTCTAAAACTGGTCCTCTAAAGCGGGTTCATCTTTTATTAATCTTCAGACCTGTGTATTTAACTTTCTGAGGTTCATTCTGATAAACACACACCCCACTACAATCACCACACCCACATTTACCTCAGAGCTGTTACTACTGTATCCACTGTTTAGAGCGAGCTGCTGCTAACGCTGCTCAGTTCACCTGAACTACGGTTAGCCTAGCTGTTAGCTCCCCTCGGCTATTTCACTTTAAAACTGATCCTCTAAAGCGAGTTCATCTTTTATTAAACTTCAGACCTGTATATTTAACTTTCTGAGGCTCATTCTTATGAAAACATGCCCCACTACAATCACTACACCCACATTTATTCTCGTAGTTGGCTGTGATTTGCCTCCTCAGTGATACCCCCCGCCATTTTCTCTGGCTGAAGCAGGCTGAGAGCTAGTGAGGTGCATGATGGGATGCAGTACATCATGAAGATAGCTCCCCCTGTCTAACCACATGCTACATACTACTTTTAGGCAGATTTAGTATATGAGTAGTATGTAGTATACTATTTCGAAAACCACAACTCTGGTCCTGGAGGGCCAGTGTCCGACGCAGTTTGGGTGTCTTTGAGCAGGGGAAACTGAGCTAGACACTGACCCTCCAGGACTGGAGCTGTGCACCCCTGGTTTAGAGCTGTCATGACTCATCTGATGGCCTAGCAGCCGAAAGAGAACTAACTGAGGAGGTGTCCCTGGCAGGGACTAAATAACATGGGGCCTACACCTAAGGCTTCCAGTATCACTAACTGAGGTATCGTGCTAACTCTAATGCTAGCTAATCAAATTGCCAACCTCATCATCATTACTGATCCCTCAGGAAGGTACATAGTAACTGATGTCTTTGTCTGAGTAACGGTGACAGCGCCACTATGCTATTAGCACACTGTTTTATTTGCTCTCCTGTCCTTTCTTTGCTTGCTGTTAATATATGGGCCGTGCTGGAATGATGAATTAAAACCCAGAGAGGAGTACATTCATCTCTATGAAGAATCTAAGGGGCCATAACGGCCGATCATCAGGGTCACGACGTAGCGGGCGCTGACAGGGGCTCTATTCAGCAGCATCAGACACAGTGAATCAGGCCGAGGCTCACATATATGCTAATGATGGAGAGGAGTCTCCTCCGTCTGTATCTTCGCGGGGCAGTTGGGTATTGACGGAATGCTTTGCCGCAGGGGAGAGCGAGATCGAGCGCCGTAATTATTCCGCGCAGCCGACGCCGGGCCCGACCGTGAAAGCCTCTGAATTATCGGAATATGCATTTTTATGATGAAGGTAATACACAATCTCATTTCTGTTTTGAAGATGAAATATAAAACGGGGCAGCGCGCCGGGCCCGGGTCCGCCATCAACAATGAATGTGAAAAGTTACGACGCAGGGTGGGGGGATAGGGGGGGTGTGGATAAGAGCAGGGAGCAGAGAAGGAGGGTATTGGAAAATGGCTGACTTAATGTTCGCCTCCATCAGGACCTCTATACTTTCAGTTATGGGGGAAAGCGTATTACTTTCTATTTAAGAGTGGTGGTAATAGGACATTGGGCCCCTAAGTCGCATGTCGCACCGTTCTCATACAATTCCAACTTACTTTTTCCTCGGCGTGCGTGCTAAAGGTCAAATTCAAATGAGCGGATGCAGAGCGAGTTCCTTATTTCTTTATTTTGAGCTCCTTAAATCCTCTCTCTTTGCTACTGCATCCGTGCAGTGAGAGCACTCAGGCTTTATATTTAAAGTAGTTTGGCCTCACTTGACACGCCGGTTCCTCTCTCAATCAGGCGCCTCACTTTTATTAACCTCTCCCCTCGGAAAACAGCGCTCTGTTTGCCCCGGTCTCCGCTCATCCTAGTGCGTATTTGGACAGGCACATTAAGACGAACGAACTTGGCACTTTTTACAGCTGTTGAGAGGAGAAGCTTTCATCTGAGGGCAAACAAAATGAAACCATGGTGAGAAATTAAATTACTGTATTTGCAGCCGATGGTCTTCCTTCGGCATCCAGTAAGCACGCTGGATGTCGGGAAACGTAGAAGAAAGGAGCGTTGTGGGAAGAGCTCCACACCTGGCCTGCTTTTTGATAGCCTGTGGACACGCTACACCATCTGGGCCTGGACGCCAGTGAAGTGCAAAGAACGAGGAGATCTGCTTGTTTTCTCTCCTGCCCAGGATTACCGAGCTCACTCATGGGATATTGTCACATCACACTTGTTCGAAGTGATGAGTTTGTTTGTTTATTTATTTAATTATAAATGCTAGATTTTATGTCTGGCACTGCAGCCTATATATTGGGATCGACCTGCCGGTAGGAACCAAAGGTGGACAGCTAGAAGGTGTAGAAGGAGGTGTGGGAGTGCGGTGCTGTTGGGAAGGAAGATAAAGGTGACCAGGATCAATAACTGATGATTCATTTAGACTGATATGATCAATATTCATTGAGCTACACATACAGAAGTCTGTCTCTCAGTATGGCGTTGGGCCGCCATGTTTGATAACCCAACATGCCAGACGTCTCGGCATGGAGTTGTGGAAGTTCCTAATGGATGGTGTGCTGTGATAATCCATCCCATGCAACTTGAACATCATCACACAGTTCCTGCAGATGGTGCGGTAGGGGTGGAGTGACACCAGGCCTTCTGGACGTGTGGCGTGCGACAGCAAGCCGTTCATCTTGGTGCTGACCACGGTGTCTCCACATACGGATTCATTGGTAGTCTCCACCAAGAGACTCACTGAAGATGGCCTGCTGCCATTCTGAGTCACTCCATGACAGCCTGGTACAGCACCATTACAGTCTTTGGTGACGTTGGCATGATGTTAAGGGCAGTGGTTGTAGTGGTCTGTGTGCATGTAGTCCTGCGTGGTGCACCCGTCTGCCAGGATGACTCATGGAGGGGATCACTGCTTGCTGAGTGTCTGCAATCGTGGCTGTTGGGTCAGTCAGGTACAGCGATAAGGCCCGTCCCTGCTTACGTCACATGGTCCCTGCTTACGTTACCATGTCAAACCTAGCCACCATGTTTCATTCCTGTTGGCTGATTCCTTCCGGATGTACCTATTTGCATTATTCCTGACTTCTGTTGTTTCAGTTTGGAGAAAACTACAGGGGTTGGACAATGAAACTGAAACTCCTGGTTTTAGACCACAATCATTTATTAGTATGGTGTAGGGCCTCCTTTTGCGGCCAATACAGCGTCAGTTCGTCTTGGGAATGACATATACTGCATCCTGCACAGTGGTCAGCGGGAGTGTAAGCCATTCTTCTTGCAGGATAGTGGCCAGGTCACTACGTGATGCTGGTGGAGGTTCGTCCTTCTTGGTGGTATGCTGACATTACCCTGGATACCGTGGCTCTTGATACATCACAAAGACTTGCTGTCTTGGTCACAGATGCGCCAGCAAGACGTGCACCAACAGTTTGTCCTCTTTTGAACTCTGGTATGTCACCCATAATGCTGTGTGCATTGCAGTATTTTGAGCAGAACTGTGCTCTTACCTGCTAACTGAACCTTCACACTCTGCTCTTACTGGTGCAATGTGCAATTCATGAAGATTGGCCACCAGGCTGGTCCAATTTAGCCATGAGACCTCCCACACTAAAATGACAGGTGTTTCAGTTTCATTGTCCAATCGCTATAGGTACTGTGTTGTTTAGCAGGGAGGATGTATGTCATTTCTTGACATTGAAGCAAACAGAGAAAGTCAGGGTGTAGGGGATCAGATGTGAATGTAATTTGCTATATAATTACATAATAATCTTTGAACTGCAAAATGACAGTAATAACTCCCGACTTGTAAGGGGTTAAGTGCCCCCTGCTGTTCCCCCCGTTCTCTCTGAGAATGGAAGAGAAAAACAAATAAGTCCTTATCCGAGCGCGATCCCCCCACAGTCTCCGCGCTGGCGGCGTCGTTTTAAAGAAATGTCGAGCTGAAGTGCCGGCGGCCACTGGCCCATAACGTAGGGGTCATCTGTATTTTTATAAAGAGCTTGTCTCGCCGCGTACACACCGCGTCCCAGACGGGGAGTCAAAGTGGCATTCCAGATGAATTTGCCCATTTATTTAAGCTGACTTTTCATTTCCACGTGGGGAGGGACTAAGCGTGGACTGACCGCTGATGATCAGCAATAGCCAGGCCCAGTTCATCCTCCAATCTGCGACCTGCAAAATGGAGGGCAGAGCCGGGGAGATTTTGTTCCCTGTGCGTGTGCCGTTGGGCCGATGGGGATGATGAATGCGCCGAGACCTCTCCTGCAGGAACGCTTTCTTACTCGGATTGTCACAGCGCGGTGTGGAGCTAGCGCTGATGCTGTAACCTTGCCTTAACCGCCGGCACCAACCTGTCACAACCCCTGACCCCTAAACAACAATCTAGGGCTCTAGACTAGCCATCTCTCTCCCTCTCTCTCTCCGTAACTCACTCACTCTCTCTTTCTCTCTCCCTCTCTCTCTCTCTCACCCTCTCTCTCTCTCCGTAACTCACTCATTCTCTCTCTCCCTAACTCACTCATTCTCTCTCTCTCTCTCTCTCTAAATCACTTATTCTCTCTCTCTCTCTCTCTCTTTCTCTCTCTCTCTCTAAATCACTTATTCTCTCTCTCACTCCTTCTCTCCCTTCCTAACTCACTCATTCTCTCTCTTTCTCCCTCTCTCTCTCCCTAACTCACCCATTCTCTCTTTCTCTCCATCTCTCTCTTTCCCTAAATCACTCATTCTCTCTTTTTCTCTCTCTCTCCCTAACTCACTTATTCTCTCTCTCTCCTTCTCTCCCTCCTTAACTCACTCATTCTCCCTGTCTCTTTCTCCCTCTCTCTCTCTAACTCACTCATTCTCTTTCTCTCCCTCCCTCACTCATTCTCTCTCTCTCACTCTCATTCTGTCACCCTTTCTGTCTCTCTCTATCTTATTCACTGTCTTTCTCTCACCCTACTCTCTCTCTCTGTCCCTCCCTCCCTCCCTCCCTCCCTCACTCACTCACTCACTCACTCACTCACTCACTCACTCACTCTCACTTAGTCTTTCTCTCTCTCTCTGTCTTTCTCTCTGTATCTAACCCTCTTTCTTTCTCCCTACTCTCTCTCTCTCTCTCTCTCTCTCTCTCTCTAACCGTCCCCTACTCACTCACTCACTCACTCTTTCTCTCTCACTGACTCTCACACACACACTCTGTCTTTATCTGTCTCTAACACTCTCTCTTTCATTCTGACACTCTCCCACAATCTTTCTCTATCACTCACTCTCTTTATCTATCTTGCCCTCTTTCCCTCTCTCTCAAACTCTCTTGGTCTCTGTCTTTGTCACTCTCACTCCCTCCTCCTCTCTCCCTCCCTTGCCCTTTCTCGAGCTCACACTCTCTCCCACACTCTCTCTCTCTTTCTCTGTCTTTCTACTCTATGTGCATCTCTCTCTGTCTCTCCCTCACTCTCTCTCCCTCTGTCTCCTGCACTCAGTATTTCTCCGTACATACCCATATATGTACATATCACTGCTCTTTGCATCTCCCTCACTCTCTCACTCTTTCTTTCGTTCTCTCTGTTCTACATCTCTCTCTCTCACACACCCTCAATCTCTCTGTCTTTTTCTTTTTTCTTTTTGTCATATTTCTTTTTTGAACTCCCTTGTCCTCTCATTCTTTTTCCACTCTCTCTCTCTTCCTCTCTCTCTCTCTCTATGCTCTCACTCTCTCCCCCCTGCTTTCTCATTTCTCAGCCTGTCTCCATCGTTCTCTCCCTGGCTGCTCGCCGTCCCCTGCCCGGGGCTGATGAAATTGCATATCATGCTAGTTATCTCATTAAGCCATCAGAAGCCCCTCCATGATTAAGCTGACTGAGCTATCAGAGGTGTGGGCTTTAATGCTCTCTCTGTGCTCCGGCTGCGTCATCTTCTGCTCTAACAGCTCCCTTCATGCAATATCCCCGTCGAGACGGAGGCGCAGGCAAGCGCCGCGCGGATGCAGAGGTTAATTTAAAGCACTGTCTTGCTTTTTTCGTTGCTCCCGGTGATGAAGGCTTGATTAAAGTGATTTGTTTTGGTCTGGATTTGATAAAGTGCATTCAATCGGCCGGATAATGCCTCGGCCCAGGAACAACAGATGCGTTTTTGTTTTGTTTTTTTTTCTGTCTTTGTAATTTCTTTTCAATCAGCCTCACCTGCCCTCCACGGCCTAAATATAAAATATTGCACTTTTGTTTTTTCTTCCCCATCCAGCTGTTATGGTCCTGAAATAATAGAACCAATCTTCTAACCTCACACACTGCTAATATGCCTATAAGCTGGGTATATGGACTGTGTGGTCCTTATTTCGCTGTTTCCGAGGACCCCGGGGAGGGGGGGGCGGGCTAGTAGAGGAGACTGAGGAGTGTTTGTGTGTGCGTGGCACGGTGGCAGCTGGAGCCGCTGAGCTGTGCCGGGAGAATGGGCCTCTGTTTGTGTGTTTGGCCACGCAGAAGGGCCAGCAGTATAATGGCAGGCATCTGCAGGGCCTCCATTACTGCGGCCCTCGCTCGGCCCTGCTCCGCCAGCCTATTTTCAAAGCAAATTAGCCGCCGGCTTCACACACTACTGATCGCACTCACAACCCACTGAGCGAGCACGCACTGGCTTAAATGTCAAAGCGTTTAAGACGCTGGCAATAAGACTTCGCCCGTTTAGCCTGCCGGCCAAGGTGGTCCAGTGGGTTGGTTCAGGTTAACTCTGCAACTCAGAGCACTTCCGCTACCCGGTGCCCACTGTCTATTACATGGACCCAGAGCTGGGATCAGGGTTCATTCTAGTATGGGAGCTACATCTCTCTACGTCATGATACCAGTAATATGGTGGTTGTATTGCTAGTGATTGTGTATACCTGAATCACGAGACGTGCATTTGCCTGTGTGAGTATGCATGTGGTCGGTACCTGATATAACATAAAAAAAATTTAAATTAATATAATTAATTAATGAATATAGTATATATTAATATATATAACAATATAAATATGTATATGCACTGGTATTTCAGGAAATGCTAATAATATTAATACAGTGGTAGGGGTTAGGCAGTCCAGTGTTACACTAATCATCAAAAAGAATGGCTACACCCAGAAGGAGGTGTGGGAGTGCGGTGCTGTTGGGAAGGAAGATAAAGGTTACCAGGAACGATAGATGATGATAAATTTAGACTGATATGATCAATATTTATTGAGCTACACATACAGAAGTCTGTCTCTCAGCATGGTGTTGGGCCGCCATATTTGCAAGTGCAGCATGCCAGACGTCTCGGTATGGAGCTGTAGAGGTTCCTAATGGTGTCCTGTGATAATCCATCCTATGCAGCTTGAACATCCTCACACAGTTCCTGCAGATGGTAGGGGTGGAGGTGGAGTGACACCAGGCCTTCTGTAACAACAAATCATTCATCTTGGTGCTGACCACGGTGCCTCCACACACGGATTTGTTAGCTGTCTCCACCAAGACAAAAGCGGGACTCGTCACAGAAGATGCCTCAGAATCGCCACTGCCATTCTGAGTCACTCCATGACAGTCTGGTACGACACCACTGCAGTCTTCGGTGCCAGTGACGTGGTGTTAAGGACAGTCGTGGTACCGGTCTTTGTGCATGTAGTCCTGCATCATCGTCTGCCAATGGTGCTGGCACAAGCAGGATTTTTAACGGAGGCATCA
>JAMWET010004298.1:155000-395000 GCA_024036415.1 Prochilodus magdalenae
TCCCAACCCTGGTCCTAGAGGTACCTTGTCCTGCTCTGTTTAGAGCATTCCCTGCTCCCAACAAACCTGATTCTACTAATCCGCTCATTAACAAGCTCTTTCGGACTCACAGGGGAGTGTTAAGGCACACGGGACATCCAGCTAAAGTCCACTGCTCTTTACTTTTAGGGGTGAAGTCCTTTACGGGCTCTTTAGTAAAGGCAGTGGACTTTTATAGAATCATGACCATCCTGAAGCACTGGAATTCTGATTAACTACCAGTCACTTGCGTATCCAAACTCTTGGAAAGTTAAGATTGCAACAAAGGTTTCTTGGAGTGGTGCTAGAGTTGCCACCTTTCAGAAATAAAAGAAAGGATGGGGGCGTGGTCATGTGTGAGTGACGTGTTCAAAATCGCGTCCCGTATTTGATTTGATTCCGATGAGATTGTGATCATTCATGTGTGTGAGACAGACATGCATATCGGACATTTACGGAATTACGGTACAAATTTACGGACATTTGCGGAAATACGGAACACATTTACGGAAATACGGAACATATTTTACGGACATTTACGGAAATACGGAACAAATTTTACGGACATTTACGGAAATACGGAACAAATTTTACGGACATTTACGGAAATATGGAACGAATTTTACGGACATTTACGATTTACGGAAATACGGAACAAATTGACAGACATTTACGGAAATACGGAACAAATTTACAACATTTATGGAAATATGGAACAAATTTACGGACATTTACGGAAATATGGAACAAATTTACGGACATTTACGGAAATACGGAACAAATTTACAACATTTACGGAAATATGGAACAAATTGAGGGACATTTACGGAAATATGGAACAAATTTACGGACATTTACGGAAATACGGAACAAATTAACGGACATTTACGGAAACAAATTGCGTCCCGTATTGGTTTAATACAGGACGCCACATTTAATTGCCAAATAAAGGACAATTCCATATTTTACAGGACGGGTGGCAACCCTTAGTGGTTCTGCAGTTGAAGCACTTTTGTTTCCTTAAAGAACCATGGGCTTCATTTGCCGATATCTTCATTAATATCTTTCCCACTTTTCCCACATTTTCTTCCTTTGACCTTTTTGTTAACCACTGGGAGGAGTTGCCAACCTGGAACACAGCATGCATGTCCTTATCTTTTATCGACCTTTGAGAGGAGCTGCCTCACTCCTCAACAATGGACCAAATGGAACAATGGAACAACAACCCCTTCAAAGTTTGTATCTGTAGACTTTGCTCTGGACTTCACTCTGGATCGCACTCCGGAACCAGGGCTCAATAAACTAATATCATATCCAGGGTTCCGATTTTACCTGAGAACAAATCCCAAAGGAGAAAACATTGGTGAATGATCAGAATGAGACCGCATGTTTGAATAACCTTCACCTAGAATTCAGCACCAATAGAAGGGTTCTTCCTCACACCCACACCACAGTTCTAAGAAACCGGCTGCCTAAAAGGTATTATCCACCCGGAATAGGAACCTATGGAATTGCACACACACCCTTGCACTGTCTTCCCAAATGAGTTCCTCAGGGGTTCTTTAGTAAAGGCAGTTTGTTATCTACAATGTGCAAAGACCCCCCAGGTATTCAAGGAGGGGAGGGTTGTTGGGCTGGGGGTCCCCTATGGGCTGGCTACTAGCTCACTCGCCATAGGAGTGCTGATGGTAGCTTCAGTGGCAGTAATTCTTCTGGAAATGGTCTTTTTTGGCTTATGTGTGGTCTTCCACACGTTAACTTGGATCCCAGCATTGCTGAAGTAGCTTAGTCCTGCCCTGCCAGACTTTCTAGGAAGAGTGTCTTACAGCACTGATTGTGGCCAAGAACCACTTACTACCAGCGCATGAAAAGGAAATTTGACAGCCAATCACAAGCTTGCTATTTTGCATGACGTATAGAAGGAGGCGATATTGGACATGGAGTCACAGCGCAAACAGTTCCTTTGAGACCGGACCAGTGTAGAACCATTCATATGTAGCAGTGCAGATGGCCAATCGGAATGCAGCTGGCGGAATCCAGTGGGTCTCGCTTAACATACTAAAGATATCGGACTACATGTGGGCGGAGCATCTGCAGCTGGGACTAAAAACCAACTGGGTGAACCAGTTTGCTACAGTGCCACCCTGAGGCTGGCTAGTGCTGCACCTGTGGTTAGTTAAGACTATCAAAGACAGAAGCTCACCGGTTGTGGGTGAGTGCCCATAGGTTTATTTTCAGTGACCCCCAGAAATTTGATCTTGAGACATTCCGGGGGTCCAAGAAGTTAATCATGGCACCCTGGACTCTCCTCAGGAACCAGTCTATTCTGTAGATTGATTATTTATGGGATCTTGACACCTTGTAGGACTATTTGAAGGGATCTCTACATACAAATCCTGCTATAGTCACTGTTTCACAACTGCAGCATGAAGCAATGTCATAGTAGAACCTTGAATTTAGAAGATACTGTAGAACCATTTGCCACCTGTGCTTGCACACTAGGGGGCAGTGAGCATAGTTGCCTGGGGCGTTAAGCAGTTTTAGATGAGGTACCTTGCTCAAGGGCACTTGGTTCCCCAACCTCCGACCCCCAGCCGGTTCCCTGAACAACCGTTCTTCTCATTTATCTGCAAATGAGACGTATGGTGGTGGAGATCTGACTTTAATCAATCATGAATGAAGGTTCTACACCAGTTGTCTTTTTTTTTCTAGAACAGTCTGATTCCAGGAATCCGAGACCAAGGTCTTCACAGTGTCCAGCTCTCGCTGTGTCTGTCGAAAGTCAGTGGCAGTCATGCTTTGAGAATAGGCTTCTCAGCAGTGGATGATGTTCAAGGACACATGGGGGGTGACGCATCTCATCAGCTTGCTGTATCAGGTTCCTTAAGCCAAATGAAACAGGTGGAGAAGCGGACTTTTATAGGGGGCTTGGAATCAGGGTCATTCAAGTGGGAGGTGTCCCCCCCCATTGCATTCTCACCCTCGAGGAAGGATGCTAAAAAGAGACACGTCTCCACGGGCTCTGATTGCTCGCTTTATTTGAGCGCCTCCTTGTAAAAGTGACTCTCGCCTTGATTTTCTATAGCCCGGTCCAGACCGCTGTCTAAAGCGGAAGCGGCTGGGTGGGGGGAGGCCGTTGTGTCTGTTTAAGGGGCACTCTCGGAGCCAGATTACGTATTCTGTTATCTGCAGGATACGAAGCTTATATCGGATACAGTGATAGCTGGAGGAGGCCGGATGCAGAGAAGGGAAAAGACGTAGGACCTCTTTCATAGCGATGCCCTGTTTTGCTCTGGTGGAAGCCGGTAGCATGTTAGGGAGAATCGTAGTGCAGCTCTGACGGTGTCTGCTTCCATATGCTTAAAGCATCGTCGTGTAAAGTCGTCACTGAGGCTCACAGGACAGACGGATACTGTGAGATGGGAGTGCTGCCTTAGCGCTGTTTCCTCTGCACCATATAATAACAGACGAGCAATTAAGACCCAGCGTCAAACTCAAGGGCAGGTAAATCGTCAGGTACAGGTTTTCACTCTCTCCCACTCCTCCTCTGTCGCTGTCTCCATCACTCTCATTCTCTCTCTCTCTCTCCGTTTCTCTCTCTCTCGCTCGCTCGCTCTCTCGCTCACACTTTTTCTAGTTCTCGCCAAGACTCAAGAAAGAAGCAGTTGCTAAGAAACAGTACGTGTGATGTGGTACATTAGCTTGGTTCTTTTCTCTTTTCATTTTTTCCTCTATTTTCTTGGCTTCTCTTTTCTTTTCCCCTTCTCTTATTTTCCTTTCTTTTCCTCTTTCCTTTTCCTTTTGTCACTGTGACAGATTAAAGGTGCGGTGCTGAATGAAGTCTCAGTAATCGGAGTGTTTGTGTTGCCCGTGTGGTGCTGCAGTCAGAAAGGCGTCAGTGCTGATGGATTCAGTGACTGTGGCTGGTGCTGCAGTGAGCTCAGCAGACCTCAGATGCGTCTGGATCCTCTCTCTCTCTCTGTCCCTCTCTCTCTCTCTCACCAGGGAAGAGCTGATGTGCTCGAGTACGTCATGTGTGGAGACAGAGTGACAAGGACACTGTACAGAACCCTAACAGCTCAAACTTCTATCCCTCAGTTTCTCTCGTTTTTTCTTTTTCACTTCTTTATTTCTTAAATTCTTCATTTTTGAAATATATTTTTCTCTCATTTATTTCCTTGATCTGTCTATTTTTGTTTTTCTTTTATTTGTTATTTATTTATTTATTTCTGTCTTTCTTTCTGTCTTTCTTTTTTTCTTTCCGTCTTTCTTTCCATCTTTTTCTGTCTTTCTTTCTGTCTTCCTTTCTGTCTGTCTTTCTTTCCTTCTTTTCCTTCTTTCTTTCTTTCTTTCTTTCTGTCTTTTTCTTTCTTTCTTTCTGTCTTTCTTTCTGTCTGTCTTTCTTTCCTTCTTTTCCTTCTTTTCCTTCTTTCTTTCTTTCTGTCTGTCTTTCTTTCTTTCTTTCTTTCCTTCTTTTTTTCCTTTCTTTCCTTCTTTTTTTCCTTTCTTTCTGTCTTTTAGAGGGCTGTAAGCAGTAAGCAGCAGACTGACGGCGAGAGTAACGTGTGTGTTTGAGTACGGCTGTGTTTGTAGTAGTTCTGGTTCGGTTTGGAGGAATCAGCTGATGAGGTGTTAGTGGTCAAGTTGTATCTGTACCCGAGCACGTCTTCTGCTTAAACCTGTTTTTGTCCGAGTGCATGTGTACGTACATGGGTGTGTGTGTGTGTGTGTGTGTGTGTGTGTGTGTGTGTGTGTGTGTCTGTGTGTGTGTGTGTGTGTGTGTGTGTGTGTGTGTGTGTGTGTGAGGAAAGGGGTGTTAAGATAATGGATCTTCAAGATGTTACTCCATATTTTATGCAGCTTGTCTTTTTAAATGAACTGTGAAATGTAGGCCAGGGCCACTACGCTTAGCACGTTTGTCCCAGGCACAAAGGAACACAGAGAAAGAGAGAGAGAGAGAGAGAGACAGGGGAGAGAGAGAGAGAGAGAGAGAGAGAGAGAGAGCAGTTGAGGGAGAGAGGAGCTGAGAGAGCAAGAGAGAAGAGAGAGAGTGAGAGAGAAGTTGAAAGAGAAATAGAGTGAGACAGAGAGAGAGGAGTTGAGAGGAGAGAAAGACAGAGAGAGAGAGACAGAGAGGAGTTAGAAGAGTGACAGAGAGAGAGGAGTTGAGAGAGAAAGAGAGAGAGTGACAGAGAGAGCGAGAGAGAGAGAGAGAAAGAGAGAGGAGGGGGGTTGTGAGAGAGAAAGAGACAGAGAGAGAGGAGTTGAGAGAGGAGAGAGTGAGAGAGAGAGAAGAGAGAGGAGAGAGTGAGAGAGAGAGAGGAGTTAAGAGAAAGTGACAGAGAGAGAGGAGTTGAGAGAGAGAGAGAGAGAGAGAGAGAGAGAGGAGTTGAGAGAGAGAGAGAGAGAGAGAGAGAGAGAGAGAGAGAATGTTAAAGACAGTGCCGGGCATTGTACTGTCTCTACTAGTACTGATCAAAAACCAGCGTTATGTGATAGCATCCCTGTCTGTGGTACAGTGGTACCTGTCGTCTCTCTGCTACACACTGTACATCATATAACATTCTCTACCAGCCCGAGCCCAGCGCTAGGTCCGGTTTGTAAAGCACAGCAGTGGCAGAAAAAACGGCTTCGTTAACTTCATTAACACGTCATCAAAAATCTAGTCTGCACGTTTTCCCCTTTACCCCAAAACATAGCCCATCAGCCCAGACATGTTTAGTGTCTGGAGCTTATTCAGTTCAAGCTTATTCAGTTTTTCTGAGGAGCTACAAAGCTAATATAATAAAAGTCACCCAAAATGATCCGGGCCTATACAGACTTTTATTACTCTCACAGCTGCGGAGCAAAGCTAGCCAAGCAAACCTTCAGCACCAAGCATGTCTGGGCCATATGACCAGTGTTGTCTGATTCCATTTTTATCATCTACTGATCCCGCTGAATACATCACATTTTAAAACTTTAAGGAAATCAGAATAATGGAGAGTCACACGTCCAGAAGGCCTGATGTCACTCCACCTCCACCCCTACGGCACAATCAGCAGGAACTGTGTGGGAAAGTTCAAGAGGCATGGGATGAATTGTCAGAGGACACCATTAGGAGCCTCTACAGCTCCATGCCGAAATGTCTGGCCCTATATTCATATCCAGAAGCTGAAATTCCACTCCAGCTCTATCAAACTGAGCGGTGTGATGCCCACTCCTGGATTCACTTCCTGGTTTAATTTCCATTTAGTTTCTAGGTGGAGTTTTTGTGACATGAATGGATGAACTCGTCAGAGCGGTCAATGAACAGCCCTGGATGCAAACACTAATGCATCCAAGGCTTATGCGAATGCGCCATCACGATTCCTAACAGCTGTCACGGCTTTTCATGGATTCCGTGTCTTAATTATTCATAATTATTCATTAAATAATGTATGTATGATTCTGTCATCAAATCTGCTTCTGGAATATTCTTACCCTGCAAGTGTTTCACTGTTCCGACTGATCATGGGCCAGTTTCCCCAAAGCACCTTAGAGTTAGGACCATAATAGTTCATCACAATAATAATAATAATAATAATAATAATAATAATAATAATAAATATACTAATTAAAATAATAACAATAATAATAATAATAAAAAAAAAATAATTATAATAATAAATATACTAATAAAATACTTATAACTATAATAATAATAATAATAATAATAATAATAATAAATATACTAATAGAATAACAATAACAATACTACTACTACTACTAATAATAATAAATAATAATAATAATAATATACTAAAAAAAATTTAAATTAAAAAAAATAAAAAAAATAATAATAAAATAATAATAATAATAATAATAATAATAATATGAATGGCAGCCTGGTCCAGCTCTGAACAAGAAAGGCAAACTTGGAGCTCTGTTAGCATTACTTCCCTTGCATTAGAGTGATGGCGGAGCGTGTGTAACCAGAGTGTGTAGCCACACTGTCGCTCGTCTTCTCCTCCGTGTCACTCTCAATCTCCAGCAGGGGCCAAACGTGGGTCAGCCTCAAATCGCCACACGATTTGGCCAGAGCGACTTAGCCCGAGAGGCAGGAGGCGTGAAGAGCCCCCCATCAGCGGAGTCACTCTCGCACAGCCTCAGCTCACACACTCCCTCCACTGCTGAAGTGAGCTCAGGCTCCGGTATTTAGGTCATGTTGTGTGAGCTCGTCGAAGCCCGGACCCCGGGGATGGGGTTAGGGGGGGTGGATTAATCAGTGTTTTAATGGTGATCTGTCACACAGGTTGTTTTGGAAAAGCAGTGTGTGTGTAGACGAGACAGAGAGAGAGAGAGAGAGAGAGAGAGAGAGAGAGAGAGAGAGAGAGAGAGAATAAGAGAGAGAAAGAGAACGAGAGTGAGAGAGCGAGCGAGACTTGATTAGATGTTTTTGAGGCACAACTGTCTAGCTCCGTGTCTCCTGGTTTCTAAAATTACCTCGGCTGACATTTGGAATAGGGCACATTTCTAAAGCTCTGACAATGGAAACAGTCGAGTTGATAGTCTGCAGGGAGTCTTCACTGAACACATTAGCACTGTGTCAGCCTATTAGAAGTGAGCGTGTGTGTGTGTGTGTGTGCGCGTGTGTGTGTGTGTGTGTGTGTGTGAATCTATGTTTAACTGAATTGCGTTCTGGCCTGTGGGTCTTCGGCCATGCTCCTAGTTAATGGCTGTGGTGTGCTTCATTGTCAGTGAGCATTGGAGACGTTCGGTTTGCATATAGGGATTTTTCTTCAGCCTTTCTGAGAGAAAGCCCATCCGCTCGGCCACTACCGCTCCATCGTCTGACTCTCCCTGGCCTCACCACGACCTCGGCGGCAGCCCAGGGCTTCAGGAACTGGGAAATCTAGGCTGGAGAGCCCAGTAGCTCATCTATTCAGAATGTCTGCATGTCATGTCAGCCACAGCCTCAGCAGCATGACGTGATACTCATCAACATGCATAATGGCCGAATAGACTGTGCTTTGGAGTCCAGCTAGGAAGTGGATGTTATTCTAGTGATGCAAAAAGCTGCAGGGACAGTTTTCCAAAGTTCAGTCTCGGAAGTTAGCTGCGTTTTCTACAGCCCTAAAAACAATCCTAAAAGCATTCTGCAATGGTGAGGTCTGCCCCCTGGGGAGGTCAGGGGCACTTTAACTTGCCTCTGGGTCCTATGGGTCTAGTTACACAAAGCAAAAAAAAAAAAAAAATCCCTTTAATGAAGGTTTAAAAACATTTTAATAAAAGCACATGCACTTCCACTGCCAGTCAGTAGCTCTAGCACTGCCATTCATTCCTGCATTAACATGAACCCAGAGCTAAACCATTAAAAACCATAGTCGGCCATGGTTGGAAATTGGCACTGAGAAGTGCAGCCCATTTCCAAACCAGGCTGGAGCTGCTTCCTTCACCAGGTTCTTGTTTTTAAAGTTTTCCATTCCGCCTTAAATAGGAAGCTGCTTCCCGCCTTACTTATGGCTATCAGTGTGAGTTTGAGAAGAGTGTGTTGGTTGACACCAAACTAATCCACTAACTTGGCCAAAACTGCTTCCAAAAATTCCAACAACCATTTGCCTGGATTACATTTACGGCATTTAGCTGACGCTCTTATCCAGAGCGACTTAAAAGGTTAACCATATTCCAGGTGGGCCAATGTAGTGTTAGGAGTCTTGCCCAAGGACTCTTACTGGTGTAGCACAGCATAGCCACGCAGACCGGGATTCGAACCCCAGTCTCCCACGTGTGGTGGTGGCTACTTGGCGGGTAGTGGTGTTATCCGCTGAGCTACACCAACCACTGGATGACCTTGTTTAATTTCAGTCCCGTCTGAATGCGCCATGTCAGTCATATTTACCAACTGCGCACTGTACTCCCATTTTCCGTGTTATGAATGTAGCTGCTACTTTTACCTCATTAAAATCTAAAATTTCATTATTAATATAAATGACACTGTTGGCTGGATAGTTGTGGTTGATGGACTGGTTTGGTTGGTGGGTGCATCCCATCCATGTAGTCCAAAGGTGCTGGACTAGCACCCACCTATCTGTGAGCCCTCCTTCATCCTTACGTTCCATCACGTAAGCTAAGGTCCTCTGACTCTGGTCTCCTGGCTGTTCCTAGGTCCAGGCTTTCCTCTATGGGTGGCAGGTCATTTAGTGTTGCTGTCCCCACACTCTGGAGCTCCCAACCTTCATCTATATGCACTTCTCCCTCTCTTTCCATCTTCAAAACTCAGTTAAAAACTTCTTTTCTCTAAATGTTTTCATTCTTCATGATAATTTTTTGTTTGTTTGTTTATGTGTTGGTTTATTTTTGTGTTTGTAAAGCGTCCTTGGGTTTGTGAAATTATTATTATTTATTACTAACTGGATGACTAATGAAGGGCACAGCTGCTTGTGAATGTCCACAGTTGTGGCTGTGGGGTCAGTCAGGTACAGCTAAAGGCCTGTCCTTGCTTACATCACAAGCGTGCAGCTTGATCATGCACATGTCCCACAAGGCCACCCAGTTTCATTCCTGGGGGTCTGTTTCTTCTGGGTGCAGCTACTTGTACAACCATTATCTGGGTGATGAGTGTACATGATGAATGCTGCCATCGTGGGTCACCATAACCGTGCCACCAGAACAGGGTGCGAAGCCCCTGCTCACAAGCTAGCATTAACGTAGGAGCCCCAGCTTGAGCAGGCAGCGTCACGTCCCCATTGATGAGAACTCAGATTGGCTTTTTTTTTCGTCTGGCAGAAGAAGAGAGAGGCATGTTTGCGTAGCAAGCAATTTGATTAATCCTCCTCGAAGATGCCGAGCCCAAATATGTGTGCATTGGTGTCGTCGCCATTTAAAATGGAAATTACAGAAACAACTCCCAGCTGTTAAACTGTGAAATGGGTTTATCTAGTAACTTATTCATGCACATTTCCACCCTCCCTTCCTCCCTCCCTCCCTTTCGCTCCCTCGCTCTCCCCACCACCACCTTCAAATTAATTCATTGCAGCAAATAAGGCCAATTAAAGCGAGTGCAAAATATGTTAGTATGTTCTGAAATTTGTTCCAGCGAGTGCATAAAGTCCGACTGTTTATTTATCTGCACTAGACACACACACACGCACACCAACACCCACACCCACTTACTCTGGCGGAGTGATATGTGGCGCGCGTGCACGGCTGTAGGAGTGAGTATGGCGAGGGCCGGGCGAGGTGATTCAACTTGGTGTCAGTTCTCGTGAATGATGCGGCCCGGTGGCAGATGTCTGGCCCGGCGCCAGCTCGTACACGTGCCGTGCTAAAAATAGCCACCTCGTTAGCCGTGCACGCTCGCCAACCGAATGGCATTTATATGACTGAGAATATCACTCAACCTCCCAGAGCCGCATATCTGCTCAGCATCTTAAGTAGGAAATTATACTCCCTTGGATAATTATATCTCCGCTTTAATATCGCATTCACATGTGCCGCGCAAAGAAGGAGGGGAGAACCGTGTTTTGATTAAGGCGTTAGGTGACGAGAACCGTTTTGTTGGTGTTATGACATGCTGTTAAATACAGCTTGTTGGCCTTGATGGCTTGTTTACCTTTTCACACCATGGATTGCACGCACTGGAATTAATTGAGGGCAGTCAAGTCTGGAGAGGCTTATGTCCGCCACTCATGCCGTAGCTGGTTAGCCGGTTTTCCTGTATGTTCTGGACGTACCACGTCCATAAGCACCGGATGCTCTTTGACGCCATGGCCAGGACTCTTAGAAATCATTGTCGGGGGTCTGATGCGTGCCTGTGTGAAGCCCGTAGAAATGGAGATATCGGGGCAACAAAAATCAGAAATACATTCTCATTACGTTCTGCTCGGCTCATGCCGTCTCGCTCGAGAACCTGTGGTTTCCCCTCCTTGTTTCCAAGGGAACTGTTTCTAAGGTTACAAGTTTACATATTTTCCTTCCTCGTCTCGGAAGCCATACAGTAGGAGATCCCCCTCCAGCTAAAATTCATGATATGATGTAGGTCTTACGCCGCACCGTCCTGTAGAGAGGCCGAGAAAGGGCTTTTGATAGTTCTACCTTCATCGGGGCTGAAGTGCCCTAGAGGACACTCCACCGCCGTGCTTTGACATTGACACCATGTGACGGATACTCCCTGAGAAAGAGGAGTGAGTCCAAGAACTGCTGTTGACGTGCTTAGTGAAATGTCTCCGTAACTGACGTGAGCACCACCCCCACCCCATCCCACCACGGACCACACTTTCCCCCCCCCTCCATCTCAGATTGAAGCCTTTTAGACATGTTAAATTTGCCTTTGCGCTCGTGAAATTTGATCCTAATAGCTTTCTACATGTGTCAAGTTAATTAATTGCCTCGTATTGCCGGGAAGGCTGAGCGGTGGGAGGGCGGCCAGTGGCCTCTCTCCTGCTTTCTGCCGTGAATTAATCTAACGGGCGGCACCAGGTTGTTTTCACCATTACAGAGAATGGGGGAAAAACAAGGCCTCTCCAAGGATGTGGCACAGAAGTGAGCGGGGGAGTGGACTTCCGTACCTTTTTTGATAAATCCGTGGTTAAGTGGTCAGGGGCTTCGCTTGATGCACCTCGAGTGAGCCATTTTGTCATTGATCGGACGATGCACTGGGTTTGGAGAGAGTGCACGGCGAACCCTCGACAGAGCAAAGGGGAGGGAAAACATTTGTCCTCGAGACTGATTAATCATCTGTTGAGTTAACGGAAGTCTTTTGTCATCTCGGATGAATGTTTCGTTGTGAAGACACATGCCGAATGTATGGCAGCGTAATCTCGGCACGTTATTTGTATTATGCTTGCGGTTGTATTTGAATCTTTTGAACAGGCAGCTTCTTTTACCTGCTCTACTTCTATACTTTCTGGATTCATCAAATACTGATAACGTGTGGAACGTATACAGGCCTGTGCAAAAGTCCGAGACCACTTCCAGTTCCTACTGCCACTTTGAGTTCTACTAATGTCAGGAAGAAAAGGGAGGGAGGGAACATGAAAATTGAATTTTCTTTCCAGTTGTGAGAAATGTGAGAATTATAAATAGAGGTGGGCAATATGGCTGTCCAAAGGAACACAAGTATCTCCAGACTGGCAAATTTACAAGAGAGGGCAAAAACCTAGTTGGGTTAGAATGTAAGTCAATGGAACCAAGCAGTGGACTCCAAGCAGATACAGGCCATTTCTGCTGGTCCATTCGTCATGAAATTCTTACACAACGGCATCTTGTGATCAAATGATGCATAAAAGTAAAAATCGAAGAAAAAATGAAGATACATATTTTTCTTTGGACAGGGACAATATACTATGAGAACTTGACCTCTGTATCACCTCATATACATATACTAACATATATCAACAGCTCCAACAGATGAGAGTCTGAACCAGTACGTATCCTGATATACCACATACACTCCTGATGAATCACAGGATTATATTTCTGCCATATCTCCACCTCCAATATACAAAACGAGTTTATCCTCCTGTAAAGGTCCATTTAGGAGGTGTTTAAGGTGGACTGTATAATTCCATGACTGCTGTTTTATAGTTTGATGTCTTCACTTTTATTCTAAAGTAAAGCATTAAGATAAACACAAGGAGAACCTGCTATAAGGTCTGAGTCGTGTCTAAATTTTTGACTGGTGGTGTGTAGCCCTGTGAAAGGAAGTCATGGACTACTGCCTGAAAGTTCCTGCAAGACATTTGTTGTTTAAGAATAAGTTGACTTCACTTAACGGACAGAAATACCTGTGGATGTTTTCTGATCTGAAGCCATATTGATGCTTTAGGTTCTGCTTCATTTGACGGTTTTGGTGGTCATTCGTCCCCCATTCTATCTCTTTCTTCATGCAAGGCTAGGCCCTTATCTCTCACCCGATCACCTGAGAAATAAAGAGCTTGAATTTAATGGATGGTCTCTGACTTTTGTACAGTACTGAATAAATAAAAATGCTTCTTCATATTCTTCCTTTTCTCATCTTCTCTTAATTATGATTATTGTTGTTATTAATATTGTTTACCTTTACGGTATTTAGCTGACACTCTTATCCAGAGCGACTTACAGGATTAATCATATTACAGGTGGGCCAATGTAGTGTTAGGAGTCTTGCCCAAGGACTCTTATTGGTGTAGCACAGCGTAGTCACTCAGACTGGGAATAGAACCCCAGTCTCCCACATGTGGGTGTGGCTTCCTGGAGGGTAGTGGTGTTATCCGCTAAGCTACACCAACCACCTGATGTTGATGTTGTTTATGTTATTACCACTCTTCTCTGGGTAGCAGCATCATAGAGAACCTTCTTATCAATCGCAGACAACACTATACGCTTTCTGGTCTTGTGGTTGGGGCGCTTTTGATAGAACCTAGTGCTGCTGGAGGAACATTTCTATCCCCAGGCTAGAGCATGCTGCTCACATCCATTTTATCATTCAGCTTCATTTTAACTTCATGAGGAGAGGGAGAGAGCTTTACATGTAATATTTAGAGGGTCTGGTCTGAAATATGCAGGAAATCTCTTTGGATTTTTGGAGTAAACCCATGGGAGTGGTCCCTTGTCCCTGCTCGAGATGCAAAGGTTTCTTCTTCTTCTCCTTTTTTTCTCCTCTCTGGAACTGACCTAATAAGTGATATAGCTTGGAGCCGTCTTCTATTAACTGATGCTGTCCTCGCTAGCCCTCTTCTCCTCTCTCTCCCCGTGTCCCTCATTCTTGCGTAACCCTTAACGGCCTCCCCTGATAATTACACATGGTTTAGCCCCACAAGTAACTGATAAGTAAGGAGCTGTGCTGGAAATATTTCCGTCCTACTGTACGCTGACGTCAGCCTGTGCCATCTCGGGGAGATGATTGAGCCTTCGTTAAAAAAAAAGAAAAAAAAGAAAAAGCCTTTTGTTCAGCCTTTTACTTTAATACGCGTGGCCATCTAGGTTTTTATTTCACGTCAAGGAATGTAATTCAAGGCTCCTTTCATGCTCAAATGGTTGTTTGCGTAGCCGCCTTCACTTGGGAAAATTGAGATTTTCATTTGTGATAGTTGGGCTTTTCATGGCCCAAGAGAATGACTATCCAGCCACGCTGCGGGAACCATTGCACCTCTCCTTTTCTTTTGAGTTTCCCCACATACGATTCTACTTAGACAATGGTGAAGCTACAACATGATCATTCAAAAAGCGAGAAAAAGAGGAAAAAATGGTTTTAGAACAGAATGTGGCGCCTACCTGTAAAACCCAGCCTTTGTTATCCTTTGCTAGGTGCTTCTTTGTTCATTTCTAAGTTAACCAAAAATGCTTATTGAAGTTTGATGAGATTAGAGCTTGCTTCACAGGCTGTACGGATGTTTTCTATAGTAGCTCCTAGGGTTGGGTACCGTTCACATTTGAACCAAATTCAAGGTGCCACTATCCTACGGTACATTAGTATCTGTACAAAAACAAAAAAAATGCCGTTTTAGAGTTAAAACAAATTTCCCAGATTTCTTAACGTTGTCATGTATGTCTTCAGTAAAAACAAAATGCCAACTTTACAGGAGAGGGCAAAAACCTAACTTAATAGTAAGGCAAGTCAATGGAACCAGACTTTTCTCCAAGCAATTTGGGGCCATTTCTGTTGGTACATTCATCAAGAAATTTTAACACAGTGTAAACTATTTTTTCCAAATGATGCATAAAAGTAAAAATCGGCAAAAAGTTTAATTTTTAATTTGACAACAACGAGACATTTTAGTCCATGTCCTCTGGTTAGATGGCCATTTCTGCATTTTGCATTACGAATGACGCAGAGAGTATTGTGTGCATTAGGTTTTGAAACATGTAGGCGCACTTAAAGGCATGCTTGGCTAATCGGTACTTGGTAGCACCACTGCCATTCATGTGCCAGGGGCAGTACCTAATCCTAGCACCTTGTATCAGCAGTAAGAGTGTACCTAGTTGACCGATGTGTTAAATTAGGTTTCAGTTCTTTAGAGTGCAGCATGGCCCCATGCATACATGGTAGCCCTGACCTTTTGTCAACTCTGAAAGATAGCTTTATAATTCATTCAGCTCCGGGTTATTTGCTTTTATTGCGTGCTGTTATCTCATACCTCTTTGATTTTTTTATCTGGTGACTGCCATGGGTGCTGTGAGGGGTCTGTTTCATCACTAAACAATGCATCTGACAAGACCCCTTAATGAGGCCTGCTACACATTTGATATTAGGGCTGACAGCGCTGTCCAGAGCTTTCGCCCAGCTGAACACGCACCCGCGGCTCCCCGTAGACACTGAAATAAATAAAGGCTGTCTAATTTGCGCTGTGAGGGTCATGCATTATGTATCCTGTGTACATGGTTATGTACTGTGAGGTTTTATTTTCAGCTGGGTAGCTTCTCTGAGCGCTGTTCTCCTATACCTGCTGTCCTTAAGTCCACTAGCCGGAAGAGAATCCGCTCGCATTGTTGTCCTATCGATAGATTCCCCTTGGAGGTTTCATGCTAAGAGCGGCGCCTCTTTGACCACTCAATGCTGCCGTCAATCGCTGCCAGCGCTACAACAATTTACCCTCATTTATTCAGAGCTTGCCGTCAAATTCGTCCTGGAAAAGGACCTAATTGAATGAACTTCCACACAGAAAGCCATTGTTGTATCTCAATACTGCGAAGTCCATATGAATTTGTAGAGGATTAATTTTGCATTAGCAGCCAGGGCTGTTCCGGGCCCGTGCAAATGCTAATTTTAATGGTTGAGCTGCTTTTAAATGTCTGTAAATGTGTTCTAGTACAATGGCTTCCCTGCTAATCATAGTCACACGCTGCCATCTCTTCGCCGTGGCCGCTTTTCAGCTCCGCTCCAGGCTCAAGCTGGCACACTTTGGATGAAAAACAAAAGAAGGCCGTACGGATGATTTATAACGGCCGGCGCGAACATTCTCCCCCAGCCTTCTGCCTTTTGCCGCCGTTCATTTAAATTCCCTGGATTTGTGGGAGATTCTATTAGGCCTCAGGAGGAAGGGAAAAAAAAAGTCTTTTGAAAGATATGCGATGGATTGAGGATGTGCAGAGATATTCTTTAATGTTCTGGGAAAAAAGAATTAGAGGACTAATTTCATTAACGTTGTCGGGGTGCATAATCGTTCCCGCGGCCGGATTGAGTGCAGAGAGAGTCATCCTCTGCTAATCAGGCTTTGAAATAATGGCCAGGTGATGAGGAGAATATGCTCCGTTGGTTAAAGACTTCAAAAATAACCTTGAGACGGCCGACAATGGCCCATAGAATATCGGTGGCTAATGAATTAGCTCACGAGCATATGCCCAGTGTTGGCGTTCTCCTTGGCTTTTCTAGGCTTGTGGTGGTTGCTGCAAAGGGCATGTCTGGGTTATTTTCGCCTCCGAGCTCCTTGAATAAGAGTGGATGAAACAAAAGGATTGAAAGGCGGTGGGAAAATGAAAGGAGCACGGTACATCAGCGGTGTCTTACCTCTCTCGGCTCTCAAGGTGCCATTAAGTAACTCTCCAATTACTTTTAATAATTATGTAATCAACCACGCCTGACGAGCGAGAGGCCTTAATTAAGTTATTAATTAGTTGAATAATGTGATGTTTTTTTTTGTTCCTCTTCTGCTACTGAAGCCTAAGTCGCCCTCTCAACTCGCTGAATAAAGGCGTAATTAACGTGTTAGCCCGGGAGATCCTCCTGCACCAGCGAAAGAGCTCACTCGCAAGCTGTTCCGGACTGCCTGCTGAATTTAAGCGAGCCGTCTAGTGATGCACGTTTGTAGCGGAGGATTAAAGCAGAAATGCCACTGGTCCTGCACGAAATGAGACTAAATAAACATGCGCAGAGACGTAACACGCTCTGCCTCTGCCCCTCTGTTTCAGATCTACTCTACGTCGACCTCTCAACTCGCAGAATAAAGGCGTAATTACCGTGTTAGCCCGGGAGATCCTCCTGCACCAGCAGAGGAGCTCATGTGCAAGCTGTTCCGGATGGCCTGTTGAATTTAAGTGAGCCGTCCAGTGATGCACATGTTTGTAGCAAAAATGCCACCGGTCCTGCACTAAATGGTCGAAGGAGACTAAATAAATGAGTCCAAAGACAAAACATGCTCTGCCCCTCTGTTTCAGATCCGTTACATCTACTCTAAGTGTAACCCTGGCTCTCTCATAGCCCCATTCTGCGTTGTGTTCAAATTAGACAGGACCTTGACGGAATCTGCATCAGTTTATTCTGCACAGGAGTTTCGCACACAGACAGACAGCATTAGACCAGCGGCAATCGCACCGCAGATCCACCTGCCCATTAAAACCAATATGCTTTCAACTCTATATGGTGCGGTTACAGTACACATGAAATTACAGGCTACACAGTTTGGACAATATACAATAAGCGACCATCAACCTATGTACTGTCTAGCTAGCGTAGCTTTCTGTTGCTAGTTGCAGGCCACGCTGTATTAAGCTCAATATCATCACAGAACATCAAAAATATGGATTAACCACAAGATCAAACACTGCTTATCTTTCAGTGGAGTCAACCAGAGTCAAGTGTACATGTATTTCGCTAATGTATGTCGAAATTAACCTAAATAATATACAGAGAAAAGAGCGATTGAAAGAGGCTACCTCACACATCAGCGCGTGAAGAAAAAAAGAACGAGACTGATGCTTCCTGGTATTTTACCTTCTGAATGGCCCACCCACACAGTCACTCCTTTAAAATAAATGTCGTTTATAACTTACCAGTGATACATATATATATATCGTCGCTGTCCAAAGAAAAACATGTATCTCCATTTTTGTTGATTTTTACTTTTTTGCCTCATTTGATCACATGAGCTGATGTTTGCACTGTGTGGAAATTTTTATGAAAAATGGACCAACAGAAATGGCCCAAAACCACTTGGAAATACGTCTGGTTCTATTAACTCCCATTCACATTAAATTAGGTTTTTGGCCTCTCCTGTAAAGTTGCCATTTTGGAGATACCTGTTTTTTGTTGGACAGCAACGATATATATATATATATATATATATATTTAAAGTAAGTTAGCTAAAATCTAGTGAGACATTTTTCACAGCATTAATCCTGCTACATAAGGCGTCCTCTCAACTCGCAGAATAAAGTCGTAATTAACGTGTTAGCCTGGGAGATCCTCCTGAACCAGGGGAAGAGCTCACTTGCAAGCTGTTCCGGATGGCCAGCTGAATTCAAGCGAGCCGTCTAGTGATGCACATGTTCATAGCAAAGGATTAAAGCGGAAATGCGTCTGGTCCCGTACTAAAGGGTCGAACGAGACTAAATTAATGTACGCAGGGACATAGCATGTTCATAACATTGTACGCAGGGACATAACATTACTCTGCTTTAATAAGCTCTACGTCGCCCTCTCAACTCACAGAATAAAGGTGTAATTAACGTGTTAGCCTGGGAGATCCTCTTGCACCAGCGAAAGAGCTCACTCGCAAGCAGTTCCGGATGGCCTGCTGAATTCAAGCGAGCCGTCTAGTAATGCACAGGTTTGTAGCAAAGGATTAAAGCGGAAATGCGTCTGGTCCTGCACTAAACGGTCGAAAGAGACTAAATAACGTACGCAGGGACATAACATGTTACTCTGCTTTTTAAAACTTATAATAAGCTTTATAAAGCTTCTTTAAAGCCATAACTGACCTAATACAACATAAGTCGCCCTCTCAACTCGCAGAATATAGAGGTGATTAGCGTGTTAGCCTGGGACATCCTCCTGCACCAGTGGAGGAGCACTAAACGGTCGAACAAGACTAAATAAACATGTTCACAGACATAACATGCTCTGCCTTCGTTTCAGATCCATCCGCTCTACAGTACGTTCGATAGTCCTACAAAATATCACCATAGTTGATGATTCATCATTCTGCTTTTGTGAGCAGCTCCTCAGCTCCTGCGGTTACAGCCTGACCCCTGCCACCTTATTGTCAAGCTTGTGGCTGCTCTTTTCAGATGAGTGTTTGGCCCTCCTATTTTGATGATTGCGCTCTGCCCGCACAGCTGGCTGAACTACCATTCAATCCGGCGGCTTGCACAAATGAGACCTTATGAGCGCCGAAAGATGCAGGTGCTGCACAAATGCTACCGACAATGCAGACATGATCTCATGTGTAGCTGGATGCATTTGCATAGAGAGTGTGGAAAGAGTTATTATACAGCCATTGTGTTACGATATTACACCATAGCCATCGTACTGTATATATAGAAGAGCGGCCTGACTTTTCTGGGCAAGTTTATTTTTATTAGAGATTAAAAATAGAAAACGGAAACTAATATTTCTCAGCAGCTAAATATAATATCAGGTTTTTCAGTAAGTACTAAGAATCTATACATCAGCATCGAGGCATCAATCAAATATCACTTGTCATTGGTGACATTCATGCATGCATTTTCATTTTTCCTCCTGTTTCAACATCACCCACATTTCAACATCACCCCGCTCTGTGTGCTCCTGCGCTGTAGGGGGCAGCGCACATTTTTTGGTCAGAAGGCACTCAAAGCACTTTTCTATACAAAAGGTATAAAGTATGTTGTATGTAATTCGGCCTGTCCAGACAAATAAGATATTTCACTATATATGTATTTTTATTTATATTTAAAATGTCTAAATGACTTATTTCTATGAACCCTGTATTCATAATGCAATATAAATGTATTTATGAGGCATTATATAACATGCTTTACACTCGTAATAGATATAATAAATTATATTACTTGCCTAAGCTTGTTCATAATGACATGCATACTTAATAATGCAAGTGTATGCAACTTTTTAATGTCAGGGTTCATAACACCTCATAATATTTGCCCATAAGAACACTGTAGGCACTAATGCTGTAATGCACTATAACACTTTATGCCAGGCCATTATAGCCTTTTACATTTTTAATAATGTTTCAGTATATTATACCTCATAGGCTAGAAGATAAGAAGTGAAATTGTCTTAACTGGTAATACGGGACATACAGTGTGAATATGTTGCTCTGCTGTTTTATTATTTTTTTAAAGACTTGAATTAGCAAAGCATGTTTAAAGCCATTACTGGCCTAATACAACATTCATGCTCTCAATCTTCCTATGAACAGATATTATAGTTCATTATGGAAATTTTTTGAAGATGCATACCATTGTTTTATAAAGTGTTATACATTCTATTATAACTAGCTGTAATTAATCATACAAGCCGATGCCTGGTATTATAAAGGTATGATAAATGCCATATGGTATTATATTGTTAGGCAAAAGACTTCAAGACCGACGTGTGCACAATTAAAAAACCAGGAACGGTTTATTTACAACCAGGTAATCTCAGCAAGCACCGGAAAACAGCGAAACAATGAGAGAAGCTAAATCAGGGACAGGTGGAGGTCAGAACCAGGTAGTACAAGCAGCGAGGGCAAACAAGTTTACTGGGGAAGATCGAAGGGGAAAACCAAAGTAAGAAAGCAGAGATACAAACCGGGGAGTCAGAGCACGAGCAAAAGGGATTAGGCGAAAGAGTAGTAGAGGAACGAAGGGAGTCGGAAACCAGGATGAGACAATACGAGAAAGGACCGCTCAGGATTGCTAAACGATGTTTGGCCAAGCTTCGCAGGGAACCCGTCTGAAACACAGCCTTAAATACAGGCAGTAATTAGATACAGCTGGAGTTAAAACTCGGGCGATGTAGAGCGTATCACGGAGTCCGGACGGGGGCGCATAGACATGACGTCACCGAGCGTGGCCCTCTGGGAAGTGGAGTCCCGAAGAGCGGAGAAGCCGAGGAGACGCGGAGGCGTGACATACATACATATACACACATATATATATATATGTATATATATATATATATATATATATATATATATATATATATATATATATATACACACACATATACATACATATATATATATGCATGCATCCTGTATTTATATATATATATATATATATATAGTATTAATACAGGATGCATGGAAAGTGTTACTGTGTGCTCTGTATTAATATCATGTAAAACACATATATGAATGTTTGATGTTACCAGTTTTCACACTACAAATATAAAATGAATGGTAAATGGAGATGGGAGCCAAACATTGTTATCGGTGTCCATGATTACTAATAATTGGTATTGGCTCTGAAAATATGTCTGTTGGCCTGTATTTGATGGCAGTTTAATTGGAAAGTAAGCGAACATGTTTCCTGACGTTTGTGGAGCACTGTATAAATAAAACGCTCCTAACTTTAATGCGTGTTAATGTAACAGATTCATTTTGAAGCATGCTTTTTTGATGTTACACTATTTATGCTGTCATATGCTACACGGCTACTGGCTGCTGAAATGAAAGTCGAGCCTCGTGAGGGACTTATGATCAAAGGACGGTTCCTATCCACTTCTAATGCTGCCATTTGGCTGACCTCCAAATCTCCAAACCTGGAACAAGGTTAGCGCTATAATCTTCTCAACATGCTGAGATTTGTGTGTTACAAAACAGAGGACATTATTTTTAGAGTACAAAAATAATAAGAGTAGATATGGCCTAAAATTGCCGAGCCGCGAGAGTGGTTGTGTCCGTCCGCATCTCGGCTGCATTGTTCTTCTTATATCGCTGTCTTTCTGCAGTGGCCTTTATGTTTTTTCTCTCTCTTCAAGGACTCTGCTAGCACTGGGGATAAGTGAATGACTCCGAGTTGAATGCGGAGCTTGTGGAGTGAATTATCAGCCCACGTCCAGCCTCATGCCCCTCTGCCCTGGCTGCCTAGCCCATATGTCAACATTTCCATAGCCCGCTTTAAGCTCGGCACGGCCCCTTTCACAGTCAAAGCGTCTCTTTACCTGAATGCCTATTTGGCTATTGGAGCCCCCGGCGTGGCTTGGGAGGTTAACAGTCAAACAAAAAACACCGTCTTCCCTGCCTTTGCCATTCAAATGTGTCGGTTTAGGAAACATTTGGCAGGGAGCCCATTGAAATACCCGTCGTTTCCATGGACAAACACACCCATGTCTTTGTGCATTTCCGTATGTGGCTCTGGCTGGGCCCGGTGTGTCATTAAGGAGAGGTAATGAAGCTGTTAGTATTTTTAAAGGTCAGTCTGAAGACTACAAGTCACAAAGGGGAAGATAGAAGGTCGCCAGGCCGACAGGCTTAGAGATTCATTACAGCTCCATTTGTCATTTTTTTGCACCTAACAGCCATCCGTAGACCACCAGCATCACCAAGCTCACCAATTTGCTTCCACTGTTTCACTTCTATCGGTCAGCCAGCACAGTTTACAAAGTTGTCCGCATATTTCTAATTGCCACGTCATTTACTTTCATGGCATTTAGCTGACGCTCTTATCCAGAGCGACCTACAAGGTTGATCATATTACAGGTAGGCCAATGTAGTGTTAGGAGTCTTGCCCAAGGACTCATATTGGTGTAGCCCAGCAAAGCTACCCAGACCAGGAATCGAACCCCAGTCTCCCACATGAGGTGATAGCTTACTGGCAGGTAGTGGTGTTAACCTATGCACCACACCAACCACGTCACATCATTGCTAACCCTTAAAACTCGTAGCCTCTTTACACCAACATTCATCTATTTTCTCAAGAGTTGTCCCCTCACGTGGGTGGGCTTGTTTGGCACATTGATTTTGGGGTTGGTTGATGTGCCAAAATGCCCGAATCTAGATATTGTCATGTGTTTGATATTTTTATGGCATACATAATGTATATCATACTAATTAGGGTTTCTAGAATGCGGTACTGATCTATATCAATTAGAGATGGCAAGATTCACTGAAGTGCATTACCAGCATAAAAGTTCATGACACGCTTTCCAGGAGCTAAAAAACGTGCACTGGATGCAGTTGTGGGATGGGTCGTCTTTGACGTCCTTGCATGGGCACTATCCAGTTTATTTAATCTATACATGTTAGTATATAACTGCTATAAAGACTTTTGGGTGGGTCTGAAATCATGGCTCAATGATGCACTGAAGCCATTCTTACCATGACCCCTCCCCGAACACTCAGCGGATACATCGACTCGAGCTCCTCTGCGTCAGGAACTTCAGCAAGGCTAACAGTACTATAAGATACATGGTGCTTTGAGTAGCCAAGCCTACCCAATTTGAAGACCATCCAAGGTTGTGTTGTTTGTGCGTTGTGTCTCCAGGTGATACTGTATGTTATCCAGAATAGCTGTTTGCAGAACTGGACCAACAGGGTACGGACTACTTCACTGTTAGCTCATACTAACTACAGCTTGCACGAATGGTGCTAAACAGAGCATCATTTTTTAACGTCATGGAACATGTAGTGGTCATTCAAATTTGGCTGGATGGTTAATAACGTGGTGTGACAAACTCAGAGCACAGTTAGGTACAGCTTTGTACAGTATTTAATGTTGTGCCAGAGCATGTGCCAACCAGCCCCATCTTCAGGCTGGCTGGCACAAGCTCATGTTTGGTTATGAGTATACTTACTGAAAGTGTCAAGATGTTCAGCTTCCATTAACCAGTATTTGGATGATCCTGACTTATATAGTGAAGAACGTTCCAACCAACCCCAATATCCCCTATGCAAATATGCAGCATGGTGTTCAGTAGAATGTCCTCGACATTCATTGGTGGACACACTGCTGTTTTAAAACCCTTGACGGCTGATAAAACCAGTCCAACGCTGTGTGTGACTATGAGTGCACGAGGTCCTTAATATCCAAGACTGAGACCAGACCAAACAAAACATGTAGCGAGGATTTCCTAAGCCCTGGGCTCCTGGTGCGCATTGATTTAGAGTGCTTGGGATCAGCAGCAAGGATTTCACCAGGCTTCTTATCAATAACATGCCCGTTTAAATATCCGGGTCTGGTTTGCGGGGTTGCTGCCATGTCGCGGGCTCTGGTTTGGAGGCAGACGTACGGGGGCCTGTCCCAGAGCTGTTTACACACTGCGAGTGCTGCTCTGCCCGAGTGCTGAGCCGCTTTCAGCGCCCCGCGCTTTGTTTCAAAACCCAGAAGGCTGCGGGAAATCGTTTGTGCTTATTGTTCATGTGCTCCGAGTGGACTGGGGAGATGCGCTTCGCCGCGTGGTCCGCCTCCCCTTTGTTTAATTGGCTAAGACCCGTACTACCGCTTAATCCTGCCAGGGCCTCCTCTGCTTCTGCAAGAATTGATTCCGAGTGGGCACACAACGAAGTGCTCGCAAAGCACTCTGGGAGCAGTCAACTCAAGCAGAGAGCGCTGTATTGAATTGTCAAGCTACTCCATTACTCAGTACGGCTTTCTACACCATGTATACTTGTAAACTCAAACAAAGATGGTTCTTTAAGGGTTCTTTAGTAAAGGCAAGGGTTCTGTTTAGAACCATTTCATGCCTAAATGGTTATTTTGAATGATGATTGATTGAAAAATGCATTGTGTGATAACAGCACCAAAAAGGGGTTCTACCTACCTACCCAACCCACCTACCTACCTACACGTCTTTGTGCAGGAAGTTGTTTTGGCAAAAAACAATGTCCTCATATGAGGCCAAAGGGTCAACGTTTTAAAAAGTGTCATGGTGCAGAGAAGCAGGAATGTAATGTCCTCATATGAGGACGCTGGGGTCTCAGGAGGCTATAATACATTATAGAGGGTCAATGGTCAATGTGCAGGGATACCCTGGGTCATACCTAAGGTCTTACCTCAATCTCTGAGGGAACACTGATGTGGATAGAGGGGAGAGTGTGTGACCTGCCAGAGTGACCGCTTCACATCACAGTGAAGTGATACTGTAATATCTGGTATTTCAGGGCATGTACATGTCATGCCTGGTCTTGTTTTGCATACTGTGTCAACTGGTCTGTGGTTTGATGATTATCTCGTGAGTTTTAGTTACATGGCATTAGTTTGTTACTCATAGCTGTACCATATTGCTAATAGGGCTGTAGGAAAATATCAGTATACTACTATCAGTATCACAATAGTAGGATTTGTGATTCTGTATCGATTCTCAGAAACACAGTATTGATTTTTAATTCACAGTTTAATGTGAACGAGGTTCATTTTGCGTTGTGTTTAAGATAGAAGTGTCTTAATCTTTAACCATTAGACTCGTATGGGTTCTGAGCTGAAGCTAGCATTAGTAAACGTATGCATAAGTTGTTGCGTTTTTTATATAATAACCTCATATAATTAATCTTACACTATTTATTGAATCTTAATCCCTTAGGCCTATTTGACTTTTACCTAACCAATATATGTTTAATGCTTTGGTTCCTTACCTTCTCAGTTGCTTCACTGTCATGGCAAAGTGCACCAGCCATAGTCACATGACATCACATGACGGTTTAAATATATAATGCATATTTTTTTGATTAAAGCTTTCACTCAATGCAATGAAATGATGCTGAACTTGTCTGTTTTTAAACAACCAGCAGACCTTTGAGAGTTTGCCTGAGGGAGCTCTATAAACTTAACCAAGACAAAAAGCTATTTATAAAGGGTTATAAAGGACCCGGTCTTAAACGTCCACTGGACAACGCGATTGATTTTACCCTAACCAACGATACTGAAATCGTTTAATCATTGGAGACTGCCGTTAAGGCCCCACATGCTTCCAGCTATTGCTGATCTCCATATCCATCACAGGATTTCCCTAACGATCACCTGCTACACTACGCTACGTGCAATCAATAGCGAATCCTAACCTCATTCTTCAGAGAGTCAGTGGAATTCGACATAGTAGTGAAGGATAGGAACATGTCATATGAAGGTTCTCATAGAGTAAAGAAAGCATTCAGAAAGTGTACACAGTATATATGGCTAATATCAATCAATTTATCAATCAATCAATCAATCCATTAACCTTTACTTTTATCCTGAAGAACATTGAGAGTGACCCTCATTTTTAGTGCATCCGAGCATTTTTACATATTTGAAATAAGGAGTAGAAAAAATTAAATTTGATCTGGTTAACCTAAATTGAAAAAGACTCCATAAACATTTTGACAATAAAATAAAATAAAAAAATAAATAAAAACAAAGAATTTAAAGATATGTGAGATTTATTCAAGAAAGGCAAAAATAAATGAAAACTAAACAATAACCCCAATAATATAATTTAACATGGAAGGATAAATAGGCAAATTTAACACTTAATAAAAGTAGAAATAATAATGATTATTTAAAAAAAATAATTATTAATATATAAATATTAAAAATAGAATTAATATAGAAGCTACAAGTTTATTTTTATTACTGTTTTTTTTTTGTTACTGTAACAGAGTACAGTTACATTTATTGGTATCCTGATTATGTAATACTGTTACACGTTACTTTAATGATGTTAGTACTGTTTGAAGTTGTGAAAGTAAAGTGTGTCGTAGTGCAAAGACAGAGATGGAGATGTGTAGCCAAGACGGAAATCTGGTAAAGCTTCACTCTTCCTCATTGTTTCAAGTTGAGGTAGATTTGAATGCTAATTTGGCATCTAGTTGGAAGGAGGCTGCCAAAATAATCAAAACCTTGGCTTGGTAGTTCCTTTCATCGAAACACCTAATCCACAAGACATTCATCATGATGGAGTAGACTGGAGAGCAGATTTTTGGGTCTCACCTTTGGAAGACATATATATTTCATAATCATGTGTGCACTTTGAAGAGTGTTGCTTTGATGTTCCAAAGATCTTCATATAAAGAGACACATTTCATGAAATATTACTGCAACACGTGTGACAGATAGAGGGGTTTTGTAACGACAGGCGGTTGGCTAGAGTGAGGCTCAATCGTTAGATGCCAAAACACACCTAATCTTTATTGAATGGGACGTTCTGAAGTGAAACCAGCAACAGAGTGGCAGGGGAGGAACCCGAGACTGAGCCAGTTGGGTTGAGTGAAAGCACTGTCGCTGGTTTCACAGCTCGAACAGTCTTGTTGGGTGCATTTCTTAAATAATAGTTAATGTGACTAACAGTGGTGGACAGTAATGATGCTAGATGTAACTGGTTACTGTACTTAAGTAGTTTTACATGTATCTGTACTTTACTGAAGTATTTGCATTTTGGAGGACTGTGTACTTTAACTCCACCACATTTGAAACTCAAATATCTGACTGATTACTCCACTACATTATGCAATATCTGTAGTTCAATTCAGCTACTAAGTGGTGGAAAAACAAAACAAGCTTATTCATGTACATTTAGCATCCATGGTAATGTCCATTTCAGGCCGGGACTACATCCAGGACCACCTGGAGGAAGGTACTATAGGTTAGTAGGATGCGGGGTTGATGCACACACTGACTGTCAGTCACATATTGTAACGGGGAGGTTGAGGCAGGTTATTCAGGCTTGTCCGGGAGACAGGGGGTCAAAATACAGAAAGGCATTGACAGACACATATCCATAAAGAGAGTGAAGACAGCAAGAAACCAAACAAGGGTCAAAAATTTAGGGATATACACAAACACAGGGAACAAGAACAGTAGGGAAACGCTGCTCAGAAATCACAAGAGAAAACAGAGACTTTGCCAACAGACAGGACAAACAATGGAGTCTTATGGCAGACCTAACGAGTTTAAGATAAGCTGCAGGTGTGGGAGTGGGTGGAGCCAGGGTGGAGCAGGAAAAGCATTGCAATGACATGAAGTCCCCAGAGGGGGCGTTGTGTGACACATATCAGAGCATCAGAGACCAGATCAAACATACTGTTCCTGACTTTGTTGGTATATAAACCATAATATAGAAATATGTACACATGCCCTCGTGACTTGCGAGTGGCATTTTCTGGATGTAAACAAACACGGTTTCCTTTTATAGTAAATGAGTTTTGGCTGGTTTATGTTTATGAACAGAGACATACAGATGCAGTACAGTAAAGGAAGCTCATTAGTGAACCTGTTTTTATTAAACTTAAACTTGTAACTAAGCTGCAAATAAATCTTAAACTGAAATTTTACTTGTTTGCTGAAAGTTATTTTACGGTTCTAGCTAATGGAACCTTTTCTCCTTCAGTGTTCTGTGCTGATAATGATTTGAATAGACGTCAGTGTCAGACTAATGAATGAGCTTCTATTAAAGACTGGTGGACTGAGAGACACTAGAGTCTCTTCACCTACACTGAGCTGATGAAGAGTCCTGTTCCAGAAATGATAATAGGACATTAGAGCCGTAATAAATCATGCTCCTGTTACTCTCCATACTTCAGTACATCTGAAGGTAAATACTGTAGTACTGTTACTCCAGTGGAGGACTAAAGGGAGGAACTTCTACTGATACTGGAGGAGTATTTTACCTTGGGGATCTACTTTAACTCAACTACATGGTTTGTGTACTTCATCCACCACTGGATTTCAAATACCCTTCTAGGGAACGCCTGCCATGCACTACATGCCACAGGTGATCATCTGTGGTATCTAGGCCTGCGTCTTTGCACAGGCTTTTTATTTGGGGGGGAATGGGAGGTGAGCCCAGTCTTGTCAGCACATTAACTGTTGCTTGAAGGTTTTGAACTTTGGGTCAGGAACATTCGGGTGAGGTTTTAAGTGATGCTAACCAATCCGTGTAACATGCCTCTTCAAATGAGCACAAATAAAGCACTCATTATTTGCTAAAGTTATTAAATTACATAAGCTTAAAATGTAGCACATTCAAATTGGAATATGTTTTATGTAGCATTTTTACATAAGTTAAATTCTGCAAGTATATAGAAATGTTATGCTTAAATGTTAATATTGAATAAAAAACTCCATACAAAATCCTTCAACATTTCTGTGACACTGGATAGGCTAAGCGGATGCCGCAAATCTTAAAGCTTTGTCAGCTTTATTTGCAGATGTCAGCAGTAGAGTAATAAACGTCAGAGTAAACTGAATTATAACAACTATAGCAAACACAACTGACGGAGGAGGGACGAAGCCAAAACCAAAAGGACAATCCAGAGTCAAAACCAAATGAAGCAGACAAAGCAAATGACCAAAAGGACAAAACAAGCACACAAAAACCAGAAGACAAGGGAAGATCATAAACGACAGGCTAACAGAAAAAGCAGAGTGGACAATACCTCACAAAGACCAATGGCAAATGAAGGAGTATATATATACAGACAGGGAAAATGCGAAACAGGTAAATACAATCAGTACAAGGCAGTTTGGGAACATGTCATGATGGGGTGCATTGTGGGAAATGTAGTTTTTGGAGTTGACAGAGGCCGGAGAAGAGCACCAATGCATGACAGTTCTCCATATTTAAACTCACCGCCAGAAGGAGGTGTGGGATTGTAGTGGTGTTGGGAAGGAAGATAAAGGTGACCAGGATCAATAACTGATGATACATTTAGACTGATATGATCAATATTTATTGAGCTACACATACAGAAGTCTGTCTCTCAGTTTGGTGTCGGCCGCCATGTTTGTTAACTCGTCTCCAACAAGATAAAAGTGGGACTGCATGTAGTCCTGTGTGGTGCAACCGTCTGCCAATGGTGCTGGCATTAACAGGATGACTCATGGAGGGCACCACTGCTGAATGTCTGCAATCTTGGCTGTTGGGTCAGTCCAGTACAGCGATTAGGGTTGTCCTTGTTTACGTCACATGAATGGCTGAATATGAAGCTTGTATCATGCGTGTGTCTCACACACTCTTTTGATGATGAGTGTGTGAAAGGGTGAAAAGGTGCGGTGCAGGAGCCAGACACGGGAAAAGGCACTGGTCCCTGGACTCTCTAAAGACACACGCCCAGGACACACTGCATGCGGGGTAGAAGTGGTGTTTATTGGCCCAAGTAACCACACATCTCACCATTACTGTCCGGAGTAACTTAGAAGCAGCTGCATCAGACGGGAGGCTAGGCTACAGCTAGCACGTACAAATGAACGTGTGATATGACCAGAGATTTACATAACACCACATATATTGCTTCTCATTTGTTTAACACACTTGGCTTGTGCATTCATGCTGCTCCTAGTCCCACAGCAGGGAAGACCAGCTTACACTGTATATCTTAACATCAAAGAATCATCAAGCTCTGGAATCTTCCCAAACGATCCGACACGATGCTAATCTGGGTGCTAATGCAGAGCTGAGGCTCGCGGTCCCAGCGCTCTGCATGTAAAGCAAGACCAGATGCGGTTCAGAGGGTCAGGCCAGCTTCCTCCTTGAGAGCCGGACCTGCTGCACTCCTCCCGGCTCCGCGTGCTGCCGAGAAGGCTAATGCGAGAGCAGCTCCGGCATTAGCGAGCGTGTGCTTGTGTTTGTGTTGACGTCTCGGCCGGGGCTGCGCAGGGAGTCTGCTTGAGGATTATAGAGGAAGAGAGATTAAGAGGCTTTCTCACCATGTTGGTCAAACACTCTCTGCCTGGCCTGCTTGTCCTGCTTGTCTCCAGCTGCACAGTCGGCTGCTGAGCCAGACCCCTACCTGGAGGGGTGAAGCCTGCCGCCTCTGCCAGTATGTCCCACCCACCATGCCTTTCTTAGGTCAAATGAGCCTCCGCTGGATGGCTTGTCTTTTTATGCGAGGTTGTGCTCGCCTGCATCTTCTATTTATCAGATCTTCTGTATCGCCTGAATATCTACACTGCCAGCAAAATGTGTGGGGACACCTGGCGGTCTGACGCTCATTGCCCAGTTTATTAGGTATACCTGTATTATATGTATGCTAATTATCCAGTGGATGGACAAGTTCTCTTACCATATAGGCTATGCATTGTGTATTCAGGGAATCAACACCGTTCCAACTCCAAAATGTTTAGCCGGATCGGGAATGGTGTGCTTGTATACACCTTTTGTAATCGGATGCATGGTTTTTGTGTGGCAATGGATTTATCTGAAAATTTTCCCTATTAAGAATGAATGGGATGGAAAAGTGCATGCCCGTTTACTGTACTTCTGCTCAACCCAAAGGTACCATTTCTGATACACTATCTCAGGGCAGACTCCCAAGCACAAATTCAATGTTGGTTTAACCCCCACACATCTGTTTGTCTTTTTTCCCCATCCCTCTTTCCAGCCCATAGAGTCCCATTCATTTTCACTCCAATTTAACCCCAACCTACAACCACCAAACTGCATGTAGTCACTCAGGGCAGATCCCTGAACTCTGATCCATGGCCATACTGGGCTGCACTCCTCCATGTGTCGTTTATTCATCCCTCATTCTCTCCCAAGCGACCACAGCCTTGCAGCAAGTGGAAACCTTTACAGTGGTGCAACCATTAAACATTTCCTTCAGGAAATTGACTTTTCTAGTTCTTCTTGGTTGATAGATCCAGAATGTTCAGTCAGACCGGGAATGGTGTGCCTGTATACAGCTTTTTGACCCAGGTATGGTTTTTGGAAAAACTTCCAAATTTTTTCCATTAAGAATAAAAGAGGTAGAAAATCACACGCCCATCTAATGACTTCTGCTTGACTGACAGACACTGTTCACATAGACTACCTCAGGGCAGACCCCCAAGCACTAATTCAATGTTGGTCGAGTCGCACTCGTCTGTTTTTGCCCCCCCCGCCTTTATTCTCCCATTCACTTTCACCCTTATTTAAGCCCCATTGTCTTCTTTACCCAACACCCCCCAAACTGCATGTAATCACTCAGAGCAGATCCCTGAACCCTAATCCACATCCATACTGACCCGCACTCCTCTATGTGTTGTTTATTCACACTTCATTCCTCCCATAGACTTTGTGTTCATGTTTAGCGACTCCTTTCTAACTGCCTAGCAACGTGCTTACTCTGCTCCAGGAAATGCTCTTGTTTAGTAGATTGCTTTCCATCTGTTTCCCTGTTTAATTTGTGTTCCTGTTCATCAGCTGTGGGTGACACACAGTGGATTTTGGAACACTTTAGTGTGACTGCTGTCTGCCAGCCAAATACATCCAGCCGGCGGCCAGAAACTGACCACTGAAGAAGTCTGAGCGGATGACTAACACAAACTGTGCAGCAACAGATGAGCTACCGCGTGTAACGCCAGGACAACAAGCAGAAACCATCGATTTAGGAAACAAATACAGAGAAGCGTCTTTAGCCAACCTAATGTCACATTAGTGTCTTCATCCTTTGTCTGTCTCTGAGCTTCCACTCTTTTCGAGGGACATGCTTTCAGTTTTTCAAAGGAATCTGCAGAGACGTTTTTCTCATTGACGTACATTTCCTTTACTCAGTAAAGTAGAAGAGCTGGACATGCTTTCAGACCCGGAGCATCGAGTAAACATGAAAAGGATGGAAAGAAAGACCAACAAGACTGAGTGTTGTTTGGTACTGTCTGTTAGGAACTGTTTTGAAGGTCTACCAGGTCTTGCATCATAGTTCTTAGGGGTCCCGTGTCCTTCTTGTGACTTTTAATAATTTTTTTAAATTGTAGGTTTTGGAAATTTTTGCTTTTCCTCCTATTTTTCCTTGGGCTTTCGATTCCCACATGGATAATCCTGAAGCCTTAAAAATATCTCCTGAAAATTGTGTAACTTCTACAGGGGTTGGACAATGAAACTGAAACACCTGGTTTTAGACCACAATCATTTATTAGTATGGTGTAGGGCCTCCTTTTGCGGCCAATACAGCATCAGTTGGTCTTGGGAATGACATATACTGCGTCCTGCACAGTGGTCAGAGGGATTTTAAGCCATTCTTCTTGCAGGATAGTGGCCAGGTCACTACGTGATGCTGGTGGAGGTTCGTCCTTCTTGGTGGTATGCTGACATTACCCTGGATACCGTGGCTCTTGATACATCACAAAGACTTGCTGTCTTGGTCACAGATGCGCCAGCAAGACGTGCACCAACAGTTTGTCCTCTTTTGAACTCTGGTATGTCCCATAATGTTGTGTGCATTGCAGTATTTTGAGCAGAACTGTGCTCTTACCTGCTAACTGAACCTTCACACTCTGCTCTTACTGGTGCAATGTGCAATTAATGAAGATTGGCCACCAGGCTGGTCCAATTTAGCCATGAGACCTCCCACACTAAAATGACAGGTGTTTCAGTTTCATTGTCCAACCCCTGTATATGACCCTTTCTGATCGACAACGTCATATACAGCATCAAAGGACGTTGGGCATAATATAAATAATAGTAAATCCCAGGAATACTGCATGCTAGAAATTCCTTACTTCACTCTTCTCTCTGGAATAGTCGTAGTGTTCCGTTTCAGTAACGGCTCCGGAGCCAAAGTATCCTTTTCAGAAGCTTTGCGCATATTTATCTGGTTCTACCCAACCCTATGGTTGTTAACAGTACTGATAGCCTTCCAATAGACAAGTGACGTGTCGATTTGGTTGACCAATCTGAGTGCATGTTTCTGACTGCTTCTGGCCAATGAGAGGCTGTATTCCTCACTCGTCAATCATGTAGAAGCTGTGTTCCTGACTGATGGTGATGGATGAGGGAGGGGTAATTCAAAAGTCAGGAATTCTCAATTAGCCAGACAAATTAACCCCAACGATGGAGGCCAATAGGACGCAATGGGAATAGCCCTCTGCTCGTTTCCCATTGGAGAGTCTTAAAATTGGGCCAAAGATTTCTGGCTAAGCTGAGAAATCCCACTTTGGGAAATGCCACCCCCAGAAAGCCTGTTCACATATGTAATGGAAGCCAATGGACAGATGTTACAGGAAAATGTTATATGCTTATGAAACAACATTTTCTGCGATGCAGGATGCTTCCTGCCTTCCACCCAATGTACACTAAGATAGGCTCCAGCATCCCCCATGACCCAAAATGAAAAGGATAAGGATAAGCGGCTTAGAAGATGGATGAGTGAACGAAGGAACAAACTAAGGAATGAACAAAAACGAAGGAACAAACCTTAAGCTTTATTTTGAATTGTGCTTTTGGCACCAAGTGTGCTTATACAGAACATCTGGTTTCTAGACTGCACACGCTTCCCCCTCCCTCTCTGTCTGGATTGACAGCAGGTAGTGGCAGAGAGCCGCAAAGAGGTGATTTCAGAGTTTCCTGCTGCTAGGAAACAATGTGGCAGAGAAGTGGTAGTCTGGCCCTGTCCTGAAGGCTGAGAGGCAGAGTGAGTGTCTGGCCTTGGAGGAGACAGCATGAGCTTCCTTTAGCTCCATCCAGACCTACACACAGAGGCTGCAGTGCACAAAGCCGTATGCCACGGTCCCAGGCCCAAACTGGATGCATCCTGCGAACATACTGGTGAAACTGGTCCACTTTAACGAGCACCGTGTGCTCTTTCTTACGCATGTGCATTTGAGGGTGGGCCGTTGGAGATGTACACATTATGCATGAGCTGGAGTATCCCACAATGCATTTGGAGCTGTACGTGTGCATTAGTATGCACGTCCGTCTACAGCAAGAACTTTGTTTGCCAGTAAAACGACCCTCTTAGTGCAAACCTGCATCAGCGTACACAGCAGTGCAGCCTTTCTCCATTTGAGGGCACAATAAAAAGGTCAGGTTCCCATAAAATCATTTCTGTTCAAATGGTGACGAGTGATATGGGTGTTCAAGCCAGCATGGCAGTCCACAGTGCATTCAGGCCCTTTCTGCATTATTATATATGTAGTAGGCTTGCACTTTGCATTCTTTTGCCTTCCTGATACTTGTAATTTATTGGCTAGGACGAAACGCCATTTGTCTGAAAGCTTTTCATGACGGTAAGACCTTGTTATGCCACAACACCATCCATTTTGGCCCACGTGGGCCGATGCGGACACGCGGCGCACGCAAGCCGCTCTCCTGCATTATTTATGCATTGGCATTTCTAAGATGCAGCACGATGCACTTGGTCCGTGATTCATTATGCCAAGATAGGAGGATATTGATATAGTTTGTGTCACGCTAGCCGGGCGATAAAAAATATCATATCCCCTCCAAATGGATTTCCATATTCATCCCTTTCCAAATGCAATAGCAAGGGGAGCCTCTTATTGAGATGAAGCATCTGTCTCACCAAATATGATGTGCTCAGCCAGGTTTTCCACCGTGATGGATGGCTCAGTGGTCAGTGTGTATTGTTGAGTTGAGATCAGATCTTCAAGCACTTTACCCCTTAAAACCTCTCTATTGAGGTCAAGAAACAACACACAACCATTTATCTTAGACCCGTGAGAATCCTCAGTGTTAGAGGAGCAGAGATTGATTTTATGATGGTGTTGTGGGAAAGGAGTGCGAGCAGCTTTCGCAACGTGGGTTGTGGGGTTTTCTTGTGCTATGCAGAAATGTCTATGATTTTTGTGAAAATGAACTGGTTCACTAATTATTCGGTTTAATATTGTCACTGTGCATCAAAAAACATTTTTTTCGTTTTTACTTTTAAGCGTCATTTACATTGGGTGAGAATTTCAATCTGATCAGATCAATAGAAATGGCCCAAAAAGAAAGGCTGAAATTTTAGTATAAAATTTAAGAATTTTAGTAAAACCAAAAAAAAAAGATAGATGGTTCCATTGCCATTTTGAAGATATGCGTTTCGAATTCGAATTTTGAAACAAATTTGCCACAAAATATACCGCAAAGATATTTCAAATTTATTTGATTGTTTTCCAGTATTAGATGTAATTTTGATGAAATCATTTACATTGTATGCAATTTGAATGAAGAACAGACCAATAGAATATGGTACAAATCGCCTGGGGAAACACACTTACCCGGAGCGGTGGGCAGCCCTATCCACGGCGCCCGGGGAGCAGTTGGGGGTTAGGTGCCTTGCTCAAGGGCACCTCGGTTGTTACTGTCCGTTCAGGGAATCAAACGGGCAACTTTACAACTAAATATGACGTTGTCTGAAACAAAGCCTTGTACCTGTACTTTTAAATAAACCTGTTTTTACAGTGTTTGATTTAATTTTGGTGTAATCATTTACATTGTGTTGAGTTTGGATGATGAATAGACCAACAGCAATGACCCAAAATAAGTTACAATGCCTTACAGTAAGTAAACCGACATAGACATAAATTTAATGAATGCCCTCATTATACTTTTCATTCTCATTGCAGACTAACTTTATGCAAATGAGCCATAGCCGGGTTTAATTCAGCACAGACTAAAGCGGTGCAGTCTGCACACTGAGATTTTATACTGTACCACACACCAAACGAAAAAATACTATGGTTACAAAACTTTATTTGGATTTTCACCAGAGGTGGATATAAGGGATTGTGAGGGTGAGGGTTTATTAGGCATGTCCCCTTGTGAATTAAATGTGCAGCCACCAAGTAATTTGCTTTTGACACATTTGGATTTTGCTCTTTAACATAAGTGTTTGGTTGTTAACTTTGACCACTGTGCCCTTTATTAGGAATACTGAAACTGGAGATGGTTTTCCTGGAAACATTCCTTATAGATCCATGTTATACATATAATGGCATCATGCAGCCCCTGCTGATTTTCCAGGTCCACTTTCTCACATGCTGTTAATCTGCCGTACTGCCACATCCCAAAGGTGTTATATTGGGTTTAGATCCAGTGATGGGGAAGGCTACTGAAGAAAATAGAGCTCCTTGTGTGTTCATGGAACCCTATTTTTGACCATTGCTTTGTAACAAGGTGCATAATCATTATCATGCTGGAAGTAGCCATTAGAAGATGGCAGGTTGTGGCCATGACGGGAAAAGCAGAACCTGACGTGGTCTCCAGCTGCTGTAGCCCATCCGCCATAACATGTTGTGCATTATGAAATGTGTTCCTGCTTATGACAGTTGTACAACTAAAAATATCCATCTGGGTTATTGAGTTTGTCAGCTCAAACCAGTCTCAAGCACTTGAACATCTGTATATATATGTAAGTCCCCTGGACAAAAAATTAAAAATAGTCACTTGTGTGGTGGTAGTAACTACAGACTACTGCAGATGGCGCTGCACGAGGATGATGAGGCTATAATGCCTGTGGGGTGTGAGTGACGGGATCTATAGATTGAGAAGAGGTGCTACAGTGTAGGGAATGTCTTGTTCCATGTGTATAAAAAGCTCCAAAGCAGATGTTAATGATTGGCTAAAAGGAGTGACTGCATTTGGGCGTGGCCAAACACCATTGTGTGAAGGAAGTAGCTAAATCTGGAGGTTTATGGAAGCGTACGGTCATACGGGTCTACCAGCAGTGGCTAAAATCCCAGTCTACAGGAAACTCTCCTCGGAATTGTGCCAGAGAAGGCATCCACCAAATCCGGCCCAACTGGGCATACATATAGGTTGAGTGAATGAATGAATGGTGACTTGTTATAGTACATAACATTAACAAGTATTTCATGTCAAATTCCCAACATTAACATATCGTCACTGTCCAATGAAAAACAAATGGTCCAAAATGTTAACTTTACGGGAGAGGTCAAAAACCTAGTTTAATTATAATGGAAGTCAATGGAACCAGACATTTTCCCAAGCAGTTCTGCCCCCGTTCTGTTGGTCCATTCATCATGGAATTTTCACACAATGTAAACAGCAGATCATGTGAGGAAATGATGCATAAAAGTAAAAATCAACAAAAATGGAGATGCATGTTTTTCATTGGACAGCAGCAATGTATCAGCAGGGAAAGTACTACAACATGAAAGTCAGAGGGCCTCCATGACGAGAGGTCATGTGACATAAGCAACGCTAAAATGAAACTACCACACCGATAATTCAATGTTAATTGGAGGTTAAGCCACTTTGGTGCTCAGAAGCAGCCTCAGCATACAGATTTACTCTGAACAGCTAAAACTTGCTTAGGTTTTTAGTAACTTGGCCATAAAGCAGCCAGCAGCTGAGGAGGGAAGGGATTCGGCTCACCGTAATGAAGATAGCGCTACTACCTTAAGCAGGGAATGGCAGCTGCAGGCTTATATTTATGTACCAAGTGTTGCAGTCAAATCTAAAGATATATACATTAAAAATAACTCAAACTGAATCAGAAATAGCTCTCTGTGAAATATAGCTGAGTCTAAAAGCTATTAGTTCATGCTCTATAACCCACAGGGTGCAAACAATTCCATTCCGCCAGAGGCTGGGATTTATGTAGTTGGATAAATTGGTCAGTTTTGATGCTTTTATTGTACGTGTGTGGGTGTGTGTTTTGACTCATGGACTCTAGGTGAACGTGGCCTGCTTAAATAATGAGAAAACATTTACGTCTGTTTCTCAACAAGCCGGAGCTTTTGAACATGTAATGCAATTAAAATCCCCCACTGTTGTTGAATGTGCTTTTTAAACACCACCAATTAGTTTGCGTTATTAATTCGGTATATGCCAGTAGCTTTGTAATCCGTTTCAGCAAGGGCCGTTTCCAAGTCGGTGCTTAAACCCTGTCCTAGCCTACATTACATTGTAAATGGAGATTCTCAATTAAAAATGCTCCTTAGCCCGGGACTAAGCCCAATCCGTGGCCAGCAAGCCAGCCGGCGGGGGACACGTTTGTGTCCGCGGAGCTGCATTAGGTGCCTTGGCTTCCGCGCCCTGTATTAAATGGTATGGCTCAGCGAATAGCCCTCCCAAACACATGCATGTAAAAAGTTCCTGGCGTCGGAGGGAAGTGGCGTTAAATGCCAGAGTGCCCTTGCGTCAGAGAGAGCGAGCGAGAGCTATTGAACATTTACAGCTGTCCTGCAAATCTCATTGCCGGGGCCCCGTTGCTGTGGTATGATTTTATTGCGTCCCCCACCAGCGTGGAGATGGAGGTGATAACCCCATTTCTCCAGCCCAAGAGCTGAGCTGCAAACTTTCTGATTCCTGCTATAAATTGCATTTGGGCCCAGCGTGTGAGAGCACAGGAGGGGACCTGGGGGACAGACGGAGGGCTTCTACTGTTCCACCACCCACTGCGCCTCCTCCTTACGCTGCACGTTGACAGTGGAGCCCGGAAAAAGACAGTGGCTCGGAGTGAGGAGGGTTCCAGTTAGCTTGCTTTGCTTATACAGAATTTAATCCAAGATGTAATTATGTGGTGTATCCTAATTATAGGCAAGCTTCCGGTGGTGGTGGTGGTGGTGTTGTTGTTGTTGTTGTCGAGGGTGAAATGTTTAGATGATTAACATGGTCGATAAATGCTCTCCAGGCATGTGGAGTGGGTGGGCTTCAAATGTCTGTGCAAACTGTTCTTGAGAACTCAGTGAGCGCTGTGGAGGATGTGTGTGGGTTTTGCACCAGTGGGCCTTCCCTACCGACTGCCACAGTCTTTGGCATCGCTGCAGCCAGCCTCTTTATTGAATTTTCTGGAGGGCTTCCTCTTTCCTTTTTCCAGACAGTTGCACATTGTTTTTCATGACTGTACACGGGAAGTCTGTTGCTGTAGCTTAACATCTGGTAATGAAACAGTGACGCCGCCATGATTTGAACTGAATGGCCGTCAAAAGCGCTTTATCACCGAGGCTGTACAAGCCAATTTACGGCCAGCCAAAGACATTTGAGATGGGTGTGGAGGGGGGGAAGCCATTCAGACTCTGAAGGCGCTGCCATCTTGGAATTCTGACTCTGTATTCAGCCCGGCAGCTCGCTTCCTGAGAGAAGGCGAGCATATGGATTAGCGTGCGTGGAGTAAGGAGGTGAGCCGTGCCTCCACTTTGTTAGTTTTGATTGCACTTTTTGGGCAGGAGGAGCTGGTTAGCCTGCCAATTACGTTTTGTCCTCCCATGTCTTTTTAGCTGGCTGATTCCTGCCACCTCTCAGTCACCTTCTGCTGTTCTGGGCTGGCTGAAGTGGGGTGTAATAGCTTTGGCTGGAGCAGGAAGCTCATATGCACTGCCCAGTTAGCAGTGTGCCTTGGCCGTGCTTTGCCATGCAGCCTCCCGGCACAGGTAGAGGGGTTTGGGCCAGATTGTGTTTTGTTTTAGAGCCTGTCCCCCGGTGTCTTGCTTTTCATCTGTGTTTCTGGGGGGCATGCCGAGAATGCTCCCCTCCCCAGTCCCGCCCGACTCCCTTTCGTGCTGGCTGTCTGAAGGGCTGCTAATTAGGCTTGGCTTGGGATGGCGCCTCCTGCGCGTTGCTCCGGATCGCCGCGAACCTTCCTACTTTTCAAGGTCCAAATAAAACAGAGATGGGGGGACGCAATCACCACGCTGTGCTGAGCCTTCTGACATGTAGTAGTGTTATTTCTCTTCATGTCTTCATACAGGGACGGGCAGATAGAGGAGCACAGCTTGTATTTATCTACGCCTGGAGTAGTGAATCAATAGTTTGCCAAACTCTGTTGTTTTCTTCATGCTCTCTTGGTAAATGGTGAGTCAGGCTTAGCATATGAGGCATTTTTGGGAGTGTACAGATTGGCAATGGGGGGCTCATTCATCTGCTGATCAGTTTAGAGCTCCTGGCAGAGTGGACTCCTCCGCACCTCGTGGTGAAGGGGTACTTGCTGGAGGAAAGGCGTGCTATTGCTATTGTTTCTCTTAGCTTGCTGTGACTGTCCTCACATACTGGAAGCTGGATGGGGAGAGGGTAAGGCGGAACGACAGAAAGTAAAGGAGGCACTATGCCTCTTCACAGCATCAGAGGCGGCTTAAAGGCAGCCTGCCTCAGACCAACCAGACCAACCAGCCGCTTCAGAGATGAAGTCGTTTTGTCCAAGAGACCTTGAGCTGCTTTTATTCCCACTGCTGAACTGGATGATTGTTATGGCCCTTATGGTTGAAAAGCGTTCCTAGGAGCAATGCCATATAACAGGCCTCCCCAAAGCATTGCCTGTGGGCCCAAGTTGGCCCAGGACAACATTTAATTGGGCCTACCAGAAAGTTACAGCGATCAGTGAGAGATGAAACATGCTATGTATAAGTTTTTAAGATATATGACCAAAAGTATGTAAACACCCTCATAATTATTGACCTCAGGGATTTAAGCTGCACTCATTGCTCTCCAGTGTATACAATCAAGCACATACTCAAGCTGTCACCCTAGACAGTGCAATGGAAAGAGCTTAGGGACTTGAAATGTGGCACAGTCCTACAATGCAACCTTAGCCATAAGTCATCTAGCATGGTGTCTTTCAACCCTGGTCCTGGAAGCACCCTGCCCTGCACATTTTAGTGCTTACCCTGCTCCCAGCACACCTGATTCAATTAATCAGCTCATTAACGAGCCCTTTAGAGTTGCAGGGCTGGTGTTAAAGCAGGGAATCCACTAAAATGTGCAGGACATGGTGCCTCCAGGACCAGGGTTGGACAACACCGCAGCAGATCTGTCCTGGTGAATAGCTACTGCTGTGAAATGGAAACTGCTCACCCACAAAGTGGTAGACCATGCAACTCCGACTAGGGCTGCCGAGTACTGAAGTGCGTCATGCATGAAACTCACGTTTCCTTTGTTGCATCACTCACTGGAGTTCCAAGCTGCCTCTGGAAGCAGCATCAGCCCAAGAACTCCAACTAGGTTTCCATGTCCAAGCCTAAGATCACGGTGTACTGTTTATCCATGCACTATGATGGATGAATCTGGATTTTTATACCAGCAGGATGCCACCTACAGGAATACTGTTAAAAGCCAGGCCTCCAGCATCACTCTGTTATACAAAACATGGGGCACCCCAGAACCAATTTTGCTTACCTAAATATATTTTCAGTGGACGACTCTTTATTAAAATGAAATGTGAGGAAACTTTTCGAAGTGTGAAGAACCTCCATATACATAAAGGTTTGGTACCATTTTCCTAGAACCATATACCCAAGCTAAGAATCACATTTAGACTGATATGATCAATATTTGTTGAGCTACACATACAGAAGTCTGTCTCTCAATATGGTGTTGGGCCGTTGTCTTTGCTAACCCAACATACCAGACGTCTCGGTATGGAGCTGTAGAGGTTCCTAATGGTGTCCAGTGATAATCCATCCCATGCAGCTTGAATTTACTCCTGCAGTTCCTGCAGGTGGTGCGGTAGGGGTGGAGGTGAAGTGACACCAGGCCTTCTGAACGCGTGACAACAAACCGTCCATCTTGGTGCTGACCACGGTGCCTCCACACACGGATTCGTTGGTCATCTCGACCAAGACTAAAGCGGGACTCGTCACTGAAGATGACCCGCTGCCATTCTGAGTCGCTTCATGACAGTCTGGCACGACACCATATCAGTCTTCGGTGATGCTGACATGGGGTCGTTGTAGCGGTCTGCGTGCATAACGTCCTGTGTCCTACACATGTCTGCCAATGGTGCTGCCACTAACAGGATGACCCATGGAGGACACCACTGCTCGCTGAATGTCTGTAATCGTGGCTGTTGGGTCAGTCAGGTAGAGCGATAAGGTCATATGTGCGGCTGAGCGTGAAACTTGAATCATTGGCATGTTTCACAATGTCCTGTCGATTGAGTCCTTCTGGGTGCAACTTTTTTTTTTTGGAGCCGTACATGTAGGTCCAACAATTTCCGGTCCAGTATTTCAACCCGCACTTGTTTTGTATTCTGACTGTTACCCGGCATTAGCCTTTCGCTAAGACTGTGTAATGTAAATATGACTGCTACCTAAAGACGGGTATTGACCTCAAGCCTGGAACAGCTTGTGCTCGTCAGAGCGCTGGGGTCTGCGCTGTGGGTGTGAACTCCAACGTATGGCCAGTGGGAGGAGAAGATCTGCCCTGGACATATGTTAGACTATCTGGCCCCGAGGAACATACTTCTTCCGTATGTCCATTTACTCTGCAACAACACCCAACTGGGCTCATTGCCTTTTTGCAGCGATTTAAAGAAGCATGTTAATATAACCCTGAACCGAATTTCTAATCCCTTCTGCATGTATTTCTTATCGTTATGTCACAGTGCAAGTGTCACTTGCATGGCTTCTTCTGACAGCAGGACGTTTTTGTATCCACCAGCCCACCGCTAGCTTAAGGTTAAGCCAATGCTCTGAGGAGCAGTCACACAGGGACTGTGCTTTATGCTCCCACAGCCTCAGAAGAGATTGGGCCCTCCGAGCAGTTGGAGGCCATCCTGGAAAATCAATAGGCAGTAGTGTCGCTCAGGTTTGTAGAGATGGTGTTGGGAACAAGGTCAGAGATGTTATCTTGAGGGGGCGTGCTATGACAGTGGAGTGGATTTGACTAGCGCTGTGGTGGCATAAGTCAAGTCCGTACTCGGTTCGTAGCGGGCTTGACATATATGGAATACAGCTTGCGGATACATTCCAAGTTTATGGAATTATGGGTATGCGTTACAGTCTAATTCATCATTATGAAATCATTCCCCGTTCAGCGTTGTGTAATAATCATATTCCCAGTTTTCTTTTTAGCATGAGGGCTAAATTTATCATAGCAGCACTAATTACAAATGGCTTCAACATATGATTGCAAAATTCCATGAACTGTGTCTATTCATTTAGCTCTAGCATTGTCGAGCGAAGTCCACTGCTTCAGTACATCCAGCCCTGATGTTGAAACGAGCTTGACTCTTCAGAACAGAAACAGGTCAAACGAGCAGATTCTGGAGTGGAAAGTGTTCTGACGAGCTGTTATCGGAATTGTGGCCGTGACAGCTTCATTTTGCTGCCGGGGTGGCATGGCATGTTGCTTTAGAAAGCACCTCTTGTCACCGCTTCCTTCTTCTCCGCAGCCAGATAAAACCCGACCCAAACCCACCCTTAGAAAAAACACTCTGAGACCAGAAGCACCATTTCCTTCCATTTTCTCTTCCTTAAAAAGAGCTTTTATTGCAGATAAATGCACTTCACAAAAATCTCGGGCCAGGCCGCGTGGCTGGTGAAAGGCAGGCGTGATTGTCCATGAGTGCTGCTGACTGTTATTGCAGGGAAGATGAGGCCCTGCTTCATTATAAGTCTATTAGCAATCAGCGAGGTCCATTGGCACTTCATGGGTTCGGCCAGCACTTAGCTTCCGACTCGTCACCCTTGAGGCTGTGCGAGGCGCACGAGCATATGCATGTTGTGGTGCCACAGGCATGAAGAGTTAGAGAGAATGAGAGAGATGGGCTTCTATGCCAGGGTAGTCGTAACCTAGACCGGAAAAATGTGGTTAACGGGTTTGTTGGTCAGAGACTGCGTAACATAGAATGACCTGTCATGGAAGGGCGCAAATAGAAGCAAGGACATTCAGCGAGCAGTGATGCCCTCCATGAGTCATCCTGTTAGTGCCAGCACCATTGGCAGACGACTGCACAAAGCAGAACTGCATGCACGCAGACGACTGTCCTTAACACCACGCCAATGTCGCCAATGACTGCAGTGGTGTCGTGCCAGACTGTCATGGAGTCACTCAGAACAGCAGCAGGTCATCTTCAGTGACGAGTCCCACTTGATGGAGACCAATCAGTCTGTGTGTGGAGGAACCGTGGTCTGTGTCAAGACGATCGGTTTGGTGTCACATATCCAGAAGGCCTGGTGTCACTCCACCTCCACCCCTACCGCACAATCAGCCGGAACTGTGTGAGGATATTCGAACTGCATGGGATGGATTATCACAGGACACCATTAGGAGCCTCTACAACTCCATGTCGAGACATCTGGCATGTTACAGACTGTTGTCCTTCTGTCTCTCTGCATATTTTGTTACGCTGTTCCTCAATGGTCAGGAACCCCCCACAGAACAGGTAATATTTGGGTGGTGGATTGTTGTTCACATGCTAAAAGACCACCCATCATGCCTTTCATTTCCAACCATTGGGGAATGTCAAAGCACAATAGATGGACTTCTTAATGGAACTCCTAGCAACCACCTGGAATATACACAGTACCTAAAGCGTTTGTCTTTGCTGGTGGTTGGTGTAGCTCAGCGGATAACACCACTACCCTCCAGGGAACCACCACCACCACATGTGGGAGACTAGGGTTCGATTCCTGGTCTAGGTGACTATGCTGTGCTACATCAATAAGAGTCCTTGGGAAAGACTCCTAACACTGCATTGACCTACGTGTAATATGATTAACCCTTGTAAGTGGCTCTGGATAAGAGCATCAGCTAAATGCCATAAATGTAAAATCAAGACCCACTTTTGCATCACATTCCATCCAAAGATGTTTCTATTCATCCTTCCACTGTGAGAAGACACCTCAGCGCTATAGAGGTCCTCACTGTGAAAAGGAAAGCTGGTGGTGTTTTTAAAACAGACCCTAACATCACTAAATGTGTTTGGGAGTACTTGCATTGTAAGAACATGCGAAACAAATGCAACCGATTTCTGGAAGCAAGTATCCTAAAAAAAAAAAGTACAGAAGCTGTAAACAATTTTTGTCTGTGCTATATAGGTCAGAATTATAGAAAGAAAGAATCTCTGCGGTGGCTTGATCATTGTATTGTTTCAGCGTATTGTCTGCATCAGCAAAATAAAATTCCCTCAGGCGAAATTTCCTGGAATTGCTTTCAACACAAAGTACCCAAGGTGGGGCAAGTGGTGGTTTTGCACAACAAGGAGGAGATAATAAGCTGTTAGCAAGGAAGTGCTCTGAATGGGACATAAGCCATTTAATTTAACCAGCACAGACTTCCACTCTCTTTGATGATCTGGTCGAGTGTACATGGCTCACCCCTGCCCGAGCTGCTCACCTTTATGCTATTAAGTTAAAGACAACTCTTGTCGAGAGGTGAAGTGTTGCTTTGTGCTGTCCTGCTCTCGAGCCTAATCAGTTGATTGGGCTGTGGTTGCGAGTGAGGTTGAGGAGGGGGGTAATGCCAGCATGCTGACAAGCTGTTAGGCCTGGGAGCCCACAGTTAATAGACAGCTAATATCATGAGTGAACGGTAAAAGTGGAGTCTGATCCGACGGCGGATTGAAAATCAATAGTGTATTATAGTCGACAGGGCAAGCGAGGGAGGCAGCAGGGAAGGGGAAGTGGAAGACTACTGCTTGGGGCAGCTCCAGCCCCACTCTCTCCCTCTTTTGCTTTCTGCCTGTCTCCTGGCCTCTCTATCTTCTCCCCACCCTCTCTCTCTCTCTCTCTCTCTCTCTCTCTCCCCCCTCCTTATGCCAGATTCACGCTAATGAAGTAGCCGCCCGGAGAGCCACACAGCCTGCAGGACTGGAAGAGCGTAATGAGCGCGAGATAGGCGAGCGAGAGGGAAGGCCAGCCGTGCATGATGCAGCCACACCACGGGGCGTGCTGACATACAATTAAAGTCCTTCATCACTGCACGACCGCCCTCGAGATAGTGACAGCGCAAGAGGGAGAGAGATAGAGAGGGGGAGAGAGAGAGAGAGAGAGAAAGGGAGAGTGTGCAAAGAAAAGGAGGAGCTGAAAGAAAACGATGAAATCTTGTGTCTGGATTGCAGAGGGGGAGGACGGGGTCGTTTCTCACCCTAATGGTGCCCGGGCATAGACGTCAACCTGCCTGGAACTGGGTTTCTGAGACCACAGTTTGTTCATGGCCTTCCAGTAGGGGGTCTTGTCAAGATATATATTGCATAGCTTCTTACATAGCTCTCGAGTGGGGCTTATGGTTGGGGCAAGGGGCCAGGCGAGTCCAAACTGGAGAGCGTTCAGCCTCTTTTGGCTCTCTAACACGGGCATGCCAGGAGGAGATCAGCTCAGGCCATGATCTTGTAATGATAGAACATCTGCCAGGGTCGGAGTGTTGTCACATAATGGGAGATGGGGAGGAATCAGGTGGGTTTGGCAGACCACTTTATTTGAGACCATCTGGGTCACATAAGAAACCTCCAAGGACCCTTTCCATATGCAATACAGAGGAAGCAGTCAGCCTTGAAAAAGCTCTACTTACTCACGGGCAGATGCCCACTCTACAAGACAAGGGCATGACTTCACTTAACCACGAAAGATGCCCAAGGTTTCATCCAAGCATTGTTCACATCTGGACCAAGTTCTGTCTGGCTGCTCCTCCTCCTTATGCTTTGAGAACGCTGTTTCCTGTCTCTCAGAGTTCTCTCTGGCTCTTAAAGTGACCCTGTGGGACAGGTGTACCTACAAGCAAAGGGGGCTTGCAAAACACAGGTTGCCCGACTTCAAGATTTGGGAGATAGGAGCATTGGGATAGGCTCCAGCACTCTCCATGACCCAGAAGGATAAGCATCTTAGAAGATGAATGAATGAGTTATGTGATGAATGTCGAGCATGAAGTGCCCCTTCCAACAAACCCTGGGTCTCGTTGCTAGCCTTCAGGGAAATGGAACTAGGGACACCAGAATCTTGAAAATTTGTATCTGACTTAAGGCATATCGTAGGTGGCCTTTCCAAGAAACTCACCTACCAAGGTCCTGGGAGCCAGACAAATTTCGAGCACCATAACTCACCCAAACTAACCAACTTCTGCTATTGCAGGACTGTAGGGAGTTATGCCCATTCACCACCACTCATAGGGGGCAGTCGTGGGCTGGGGGTTAGGGAACCAGTCTTGTGACCGGAGGGTTGCCGGTTCAATTCCCTGAACTGACAGTAACGACTGAGGTGCCCTTGAGCAAGGCACCTAACCCCCAATTGCTCCCCGGGCACCGTGGATAGGGCTGCCCACTGCTCCGGGTAAGTGTGCTCACTGCCCCCTAGTGTGTGTGTTCACTAGTGAGTGTGTTTGTGGGTCTTTCACTTCACGGATGGGTTAAATGCAGAGACTAAATTTCCCCACTGTGGGACTAATAAGGGGATTTATTTAAAATCTTAAATAACTTTTTATAACAGTCCTGGGGAAGCGGAGCAGAGAAATCTTGAAAAGTGGACAACGAGTCCATTTCCAAAGCTCCACAGGTCAGTCAGTCAGTAGTACTGGATTTGCCATTGTCCAACGAGCCCTGGATCGATTTGCTAGCCTTCAGAAAACTGGAGATACAGATCCAGGCTCCTTAGATTTAGCCTTTTTTGAGGCCACCATGTTGTTAGTGTCATAATCATGTGATCTGCAACAAGTCGACAGCTTAAGATATCATCACCGAGCAGTTAAGTTGACTTGTTGACTGATCTGTGCACCCTAGGGTGGCCACTTTTAGGCATCCGTCCAGGTTATACACCGGATAGAGGACTGGCAGTTCAAAAAACGGACAGTACAGCCTTAAACCAGACGTGTGGCAACCCTAGTGCTCTCTGTAGTGCAAAATGTGTTTGGATGCGACTGCAGTGTGCACTCACGATGCTAATATGCTAATGTCTAATGTACTAAAGCTGTAGCCAATTGCACAACCTACAAGCATCTACCACCTGCATGCTTGTAAGGCACACTGGAGCTGCATCAAGGTACATTTGGCATCGTGTCTTCTCACACACTGACATCTGAACCCGAGAGCTAATATAATCTTACTCTTATGGTAAACATCCTTTTAGCGCATCTTCAGCCCATGCCTCCATCTAACCGCTGACACAATCTGCTGCCATTGTTAAAGGAAGTCTCCCATTAGCACACCTCTGAGTCAATAATGCAAATTTATGAGTGCAGAAAAACCCTGCTGATTGCTCAAGCTTTGGTAAATCAGACAGAATATGCAACCAGCCACTGTTCCAGCACCTCCGACCATTTTGCATGAGCAAGAAACACATTTCGCATTTTTCCATCCACAGGAGGCATAAACATGTTTAGGCCTGTACACCGGTTCCATATATAACACATGGATGGGATGCATCAGAATTGCCTGTGAAACCGGTACAAACGCTTAGTACGCCAGGCCCTCTGAGATCACCCCCCGCTGGCTGCCAAAACGGGTCACATTCAGAGCTCTGGTGCTTGATTTCCATGCCTTGAATGGCTTAGCCCTACTCCACCTCCTCCAGCCATGGTTCAGAGCTATACCTCAACGCTGTAACTCAAATCCTCTTCCCGAGGGCTTCAGGAATGCCCATACAGCCTTGTTAGTACCATGAGCTTTTCTGTTAGGTATGAGCCCCTTGTATTTGAACTCCTTCCATCATGGTTCTTAAGACTCACCTCTTTAAGCTGTCCCCTGTCCATGCCTGACCTATGACTCTTTCATAGCAATGCAGGGCATCTGTGTACATTAGCTTTTTGGCCTTGGGGGCCTTGTAGAGGTTCCTGATGGTGTCCTGTGATCCCATGCAGCTTGAATATTCTCACACAGTTCCTGCAGATGGTGCAGTAGGGGTGGAGGAGTGACACCAGGTCTTCTGGATGTGTGACGTGTTACAACAAACCGTTCATCTTGGCTCTGACCGCAGTCCCTTCACACACGGATATTGTTGGTCGTCTACACCACCATGGCGTTACTGAAGATGACCCGCTGCCATTCTGAGTCACTCCGTGACAGTCTGGCACGACAGCATTGGAGCCTGCCTGGTGTAGTCCTGCGTCAGGCAGTCGTCGGCCCATGGTGTGGGCACCAACATTTGGTGAACATCTGCAATTTTGGCTGTTGGGTCAGTTAGGTACATCAATAAGGTTCGTCCTTGCTTACGTCATATGTGCGGCCGAGCATACAACTTGCGTCATTTGCATGTCTCCCAATGTCAGACCTACCCACCAAGTTTCATTCCTGTTGGTTGATTCCTTCTGGGTGTAGCTCCATGTGCAACTATTCCTTTACTGATGAGTGTATATTAATAAAGTGCAGAGCATTTAAGAGTTACACCAACAGAGATTATCTATACATACTGGCCTAAGGTATACTTTCCTTCCACCTTATATAGTCTTAGCACATTTTTATAACCCCCTCTGGATAAGAGCATCTGCCAAATGACTAAATGTCCAAGCAGATGTAAAGACAGCACTTGTTTCATTAGTGAGGGGACTTTAAAGCTTCCCACGCATGCCCTTCCCCGTTTTGTACATCACTCTGCCTTTGACTTACCGTGTTGCCTTTTCTCCAGTATCACAAATCCACCGCAGGCAGTCTAACCCTTCACCTCGGTGACTCACGACAGCTTTGAGCCAACCCAGAAGAACCAGAAGCCTGCAGAACACGGAGCTGTGTGAGCTTGAGAGTTTATGCCAGGCGAAGGGAAGTATTGACCTGGAAGTGCTTCCACATGGTACACTCCGTGGAGTCAGGGGCCGCTAAAGCTACACCAGAGCATCGGTACATCTGCGACAGGCGGGCGCTGGTGTTACGTAACCAGCGCTTTCAGAGCCCAGCGTCACCTCTGCCTCTGTGTTACGTGTGCACTCCCACACATGCTTATCACCTTATCTCTCTGTACAGTTGACTGTCTGAATTTGTGTTCAGATTGGGAACATGTACACACGTATATATTTGGAAAGGTACATGCATGCAGGTGTTATGTAAGACGGCTGTAGGGTACAGGTATGAGGCACTTTGCGCTGAAGCATGTGTTTATTGCATGTCCTAATCAGTGAGCGGAAGTGGAATGCCTCTCAGTAAAGCTTATTCTCTGAATGTGGGTCAGCTAGCAGTTATGGCTCTTTTGTTTTATGTGCGCTTCACACTGTTCCTTATGAATGTATTTCAAACCAGAGTGCAGACCTGTTTCAAGGTAATGCCCTCGTCCACTTCGGCTCACCACTCGGATGCACGTCACACCTACATTACACAAGTGGTCACTCACGGCAGATGGGTAGGAGGGGACAGTGAAAAGCAAGCAGATTATTCATACAGGATGTACTAGCCTCAAATCATCTAGCCATGCAGTCTTTGCAATGCAAATTTGAGCATAGCATACATAAAATTGGTGAACCGTTACTTTGGCTGGGTGTAGAACCAGGCTGCAGTGTTGCTGTCATTAGCTGTGTAGCCTTTAGCCAGCTAGCACTAAAAGTGTTAACCTTGGATCAGCAGTCAGGTAACCCAGCTGGTGAAAGACTTTGTCTGGAGTTAATTTCGGGAGTTGAAAATGTGAGGTCGGAATCATTTCAGGGAAAGTTCAGCCTCCAGAGTCGACTCTTGTGTTCATTCGGCCTTTCCGAGGCCTCCTCTTATGCACTACAATGCAGCTAATAAAATATCCGAACAGCCCATACAGCTCACCTGACAAAAAATTTGTCACCTGTGATTAAAACATCACAATAGCACCTCCATAAGTACAAATAACTGGACTGATTTGGTGGATGCCTTCCCTGGCACAATTCCGAGGAGAGTTTCCCGTAGACTGGGATTGTAGCCACTGCTGGTAGACCCGTATGACCATACGCTTCCATACACCTGCAGATTCAGCTGCTTCCTTCACACTATGGTCTTTGGCCACGCCCACATGCAGTCACTCCTTTTAGCCAATCATTAACATCTGCTTTGAAGCGTTTTCCACACATGGAACGAGACATTCCCTGCACTGTAGCACCTCTTCTCAATCTATGGATCCCGTCACTCACACCCCACAGGTATTTATAACCCCATCATCATCGTGCAGCGCCATCTGCAGGAGCTTGAAGTCCCTATCGCCTTGTGTTCATGCATTGGGATTGTGGAGTTTCTACCAACCCACAAACTGTGAAGTAAGACAAAACAGCCATTTATTTAACAGCATCGGACTCAACAAGTAGTTGCAGTTTGGCTCCCCTTTCTTACATCACATGGGGACTTATAGCCCCACCCCTATCTGAGTAGTTCCACCCACAGCTTCAGAACTTCTTTCAGCGCTGATCACAGCAACCGCTCTGTTGTTAGCCGAACCTAGTCGGATAAAGTTTATTCTTGATGGTCCAGCTACAGTCAGCAAAAACCTGGATGTTGACCACTTTGTGTCTAATACAAATCTCAAGACTTTTCCGTTTCACCTTAATCAGTGAAAACAAGTACATCTCTTAGTCTACTTATCCAGCTTCTTACTCGCTCTAGGATCCACAGTAATGTCGACACTGTTCGTTTGATTGTTGGCTGTTGGTAAGATGACCTTAATCTGATGTACAGTTGAGCAACATGAGAGTAGGATAAGAGAACCTGTACCATTGTCAGGAGGAGGAGGCTGGCGTAATATGTCTCCTTTAGATGGCGTCAGGTATTCAGTACCACATGACCATGCCAAGTGTTCATGGGTATGTGAAACCTGTCCTGAAACGGGTGGCGTTATTAGCTTGTGCTGTCATGAGGACATCTAGCCAATGCCCTTGATAAGGAACGGGTTATAACCCAAGCCTGAATTTTTAAATGCTAGCACATAATGACACTCTAGAGTCACAGCCAGGTTGATATTTGCAATATGAATGCACTCCTTCCCCCGAGAGAACCTTCATTTTCCCCAAATACCAGGAGCTGCAAGAGGTGACATTTATGCCATGAAATGCATGTCACTTGTCTCTAGGCAGTGTGCTTCCCTTAATACATGTTTAATAGCAGCAGTAAAAGCTTATAGCACTCCTTCCATTCTCCAGCCAGCATCATTACTGAACGAGCACATGCGGATCATCCTTGGAAGGCTATCTTTTTTTTATTATTTGATTTATTATTTTTTCCCCCTCCTGTCGTTCTCCCTTATTCCTATCCTTTTCTATCTTATTCTCTCTTTCTCTCTCTCTCTCTCTCTCTCTCTCTCTCTCTCTCTCTCTCTCTCTCTCTCTCTCTCTCTCTCTCCCTCTCTGTGCCTCTGCACTTTGCATGTTTATATCTGGCTGAGCTCCAGTGATTTTTGGTACAACTCTTGTGGCGATGCTGCCAACACCTGCTTCTCTACCTGTCAGGCCAACGGAGTAAGCCTTGTGTTGAAATATTAAATGCTGCCCCCTGGCTCCTGCCCGGCTCCGGGAAGTGTCTCTGGCTGCCTTGTGAAGTGAGCGAGTGACGGAGGCGGAGGTTTCTGGACCCAGCTCCTGCCACCCGCTTTTCCCCCCGGAGGCAGGAATCTACAAATATTTGAGCCGGCGATACGCCGTGCTGTTCTCCAGCGAAACGGCAGTTGATCAAATTAGGCCAGAACAGGGATATAGTGAATTGTATTAATACTAATTATGCTGATACATAATGGCACCGTTAGGCAATATGTATTGTGGTAATAGCATACTAAATATTGCATCACACATGAAGCGAAATGGAAATTTGAATTAAGCGCATTAAGCTATTCCCCTAGAGTTCAGTATGATCTGTAGCATCTCAGGAAAGGGTGGCCTCTTGGAGAAAGATAGTTTGATGTAGCCACTGTAGTTTTTTATTTCAGACTGTCAGACAATTCACACAAAAAGGCCCTGCTTTACCACCCACTACCCCACCCATTACATTGGGTACACCCACCTTGTATCCACACAACATCCTCCATGTTATCAGCTCCACTGACCATATAGGGGCACTCTGTAGGTCTGCAGTTCCAGACTGTAGTCCATCTGTTTCTCTGTATACTTTATCAGCCTGTTCTTCAATGGTCAGGACCCCCACAGGACCACCACAGAGCAGGTAGTATGTGGGTGGTGGGTCATTCTCAGCACTGCAGTGACACTGACGTGGTGGTGGTGTGTTAGTGTGTGTTGTGCTGGTGTGAGTGGACCTTGCTGGTCCACCTTGTAGATGGACAGTCAGAGATGATAGCTCATCTGCTGCTGCACAGTGCAGTGTTGGTCATCCTCTAGTCCTTCATCAGTGGTCATAGGACGCTGGCGTGGTGGTGTTGTGTTAGTGTGTGTGGTGCTGGTGTGAGTGGATCAGACACAGCAGTGCTGCTGGAGTGTTGAAACACTGTGTCCACTCACCGTCCACTCTATTAGACACTCCTACCTTGCTGGTCCACCTTGTAGATGGACAGTCAGAGACGATAGCTCATCTGCTGCTGCACAGTGCAGTGTTAGTCACCCTCTAGTCCTTCATCAGTGGTCGCAGGACAATGCCCACAGGACCCTGCCCACAGGACGCTGCCCACAGGACGCTATTGGCTGGATAGCTTACTGTGGTGGACGATTCTCAGTCCAGTAGCGACACTCAGGTGTTTAAAAGCTGTTCAGAACTGAAGCGGTGGCCACAAAACGAGCCCTATCTCCAGTATTACCACATGGCATTACAGTTTTTCTGCAGCCCGGCCGCTGTGGTTTCTTTTTCATCTTTTTTTCTAATCGCACGTTTCCGCGACAAAAAAAGCAATTGCCTTTTCCGCCAAAGCGCTGCTATTCGTCCTCCTATAAGCCCCCAGAAGCGGCTAAAAACTCATTTTTATCCTTCTAAGCATGACTTAAGTTCAACAGTGTTTCCCCTCCCTCTATTACATGCCAGCATTTTTTGTAACCCGGGGCCAGGAGAATTCCGCCTCGAAGAGAGTCTGAAGCTAGCAACAGCGCTTCAAGTTGGAGAGCGGCTGTTCTGTTTATGGTGGATTTTGCAGTCTGTTAGGGCGGCCTAACCGGCCTCAAATCTTCTCCATTCATGCTGCCGTTCCCCCCCCTGGGCCAGCGAGCGCAGCATGGGCCATCACTCAGCCGCTTTAAGCCCCCTCTCACATCCCAGCAGCCCACTTCAGCGCGCAGATCCTCGCTGACGTCTTGCCAAGCGTCGCCGTCTGCGCCAGTGAGGGTTTGTGTACTCGTAATACATAGTGTCGTGTCATCTTCAGCCACAATGCAGAGGCCAAACCACACCTCCAATGACCACAGCGGATGGTGTTTTTTGGGGGTGTTTTTATTTGTGTGTTGGGCTATCTTTGTTCAATAGTGCCACATTAGTGTTCTGATCCCCCCTTTGCTTTATGCTGAAATCTCCTCTTAAAGGAAATGTCACCCGGATTATCAATCCAGGGCATGTGCCCTGCCGAGAGACTAGCGGAGCATTTAGGAGAGAAAGCAAAATAAAGTTTGCAAGCTGGAGTTTCTGCTTCCTGGAAACGTGTGGCGGGTTCTTAGAGAATTATTGATGCCCTGTTGCGGAGCGCACCGAGAGTAAATAAGACCAAAGCATATGCCAGCAGAGGAGAGCGGAGATTTGGAGTAATTAAAAACTCAGCCCATCGGATCGGGCTACGTGCTGGATTCAAAAGACGCAGAGGCGAGGTGAGAGGAAAGGGGCTGGACCAGGCCCAGTACTGGGAGTGTCCCGCGAGGCATGCGCACCTACTACCTTCAGGAGCACACTGAATAATCCCAAAATGCACTGGGCTTTTTTATCTGCTTCCTGTCGTGGTGCCTTGAGAAGATGTCCAGGCAGTCATGGGCTAGAGGAAGCAGCCTTGTGACCGGAAGGTTGCTGGTTCAATTCCCTGAACTGACAGGACACTCTTTGAGCAAGTGCCCTTGAGCACCCCCAGTAGCCCCCCGGGTACCATTGGTAGGGCTGCCCACTGCTAGTTGAACTAGTATGTGTGAATAGGTTAAGGCCGTCTTGGCATGGAGTTGTAGAGGTTCCTAATGGTGTCCTGTGATAATCCATCCCATGCAGCTTAAATACCCTCACACAGTTCCTGCAGATTGTGAGGTAGGGGTGGAGGTGAAGTAACACCAGGCCGACAACAAACCATTCATCTGACCATGGTGCCGCCAAGGATTGGTTGGTTGTCTCCACCAAGAGAAGAGCGGGACTCGTCACTGAAGATTTGACGAGTTGACAGTTGCTGACATGATGTTAAGGGCAGTGGGCGTAGCGGCCTGCGTGCATAGAGTCCTGCATCATGCAGCCGTCTGCCAATGGTGCTGGCACTACCAGGATGACTCATGGAGGGCATCGCTGCTCGCTATGTGTCCACAGCCAAAGCTGTTGGGTCAATCAGGTACATCGATACCCATCCTTGCTTAAGTCACATGCGCAGTTGCATGTCTCACGATGTCAAACCCACCCAACAAGTTTCATTCCTGTCGATTGATTCCTTCTGGGTGCGGCTATTTGTGCAGCTATTCTATTGACGATGTGTGTATTTATTGTGCTGCTCTCAGGGCAGTCATCTAAACGGATGCATTCTGCTGTGTGCCTTCGCTCCTGTATTGTTGCATGTCTCACGATGTCAAACCCACCCAACAAGTTTCATTCCTGTCGATTGATTCCTTCTGGGTGCGGCTATTTGTGCAGCTATTCTATTGACGATGTGTGTATTTATTCTGCTGCTCTCAGGGCAGTCATCTAAACGGATGCATTCTGCTGTGTGCCTTCGCTCCTGTATTGTTGCATGTCTCACGATGTCAAACCCACCCAACAAGTTTCATTCCTGTCGATTGATTCCTTCTGGGTGCGGCTATCAGCTATTCTATTGACGATGTGTGTATTTATTCTGCTGCTCTCAGGGCAGTCATCTAAACGGATGCATTCTGCTGTGTGCCTTCGCTCCTGTATTGTTGCATGTCTCACGATGTCAAACCCACCCAACAAGTTTCATTCCTGTCGATTGATTCCTTCTGGGTGCGGCTATTTGTGCAGCTATTCTATTGACGATGTGTGTATTTATTGTGCTGCTCTCAGGGCAGTCATCTAAACGGATGCATTCTGCTGTGTGCCTTCGCTCCTGTATTGTTGCATGTCTCACGATGTCAAACCCACCCAACAAGTTTCATTCCTGTCGATTGATTCCTTCTGGGTGCGGCTATTTGTGCAGCGATTCTATTGACGATGTGTGTATTTATTGTGCTGCTCTCAGGGCAGTCATCTAAACGGATGCATTCTTCTGTGTGCCTTCGCTCCTGTATTGTTGCATGTCTCACGATGTCAAACCCACCCAACAAGTTTCATTCCTGTCGAATGATTTCTTCTGGGTGCGGCAATTTGTGCAGCTATTCTATTGACGATGTGTGTATTTATTCTGCTGCTCTCAGGGCAGTCATCTAAACGGATGCATTCTGCTGTGTGCCTTCGCTCCTGTATTGTAATTTATTTGCTATCATGCTCTGCAATTCACACGTCAAATCTGATATGCCACTGCTATACTCCCTTATTATGTCAGTGGCGTGTGACTCATCAAGCGCAATACAAAGGCACGTCTGCAGTCAGTCTTATTTAGCCAGTGCTCAACCAGCTGCGAGTGTAACACTCGTTTCTGTTATACAGCACCCGGGGCATGTTCAGGAGCGACTACCTCCCCCTGTTGAATTTGCTTTGATATTTAAAGAAGACGAGCTAACCAAGCTGCAAATGTATAGTTAGTGATGTGCATCCCGCTCTGAACGTGTGCACGGACATGCCTGAATTATTAAGTATTGCTGTTTTTGTATAGTGATAACAAGCACAGTAAAACACTTGCCTTGATTTTGGTGAGCTAAAGTGGACCATGTCTCTGAGTGTGTCTCCAAAGACACATTAATAGCACATTAAAAGTTTTTCTGAAGAGCCCAGATGTACACAAAGTCGGTGAGGGTGGTTTAACGTAAGCTAAATGCTACGTTCTAGTCAGAATCGTTCACAGTGGTGGTGATGGGAACCAGACGTTTGATGTCGTAGATCATTGATGAAGTTCATGTATATATATAAAAGAGGGGTGGCACAGCGGCGCACCAGCTAGCAACAAGGGCATGGGTCCAATTGCTGGCTGGTATGTCCAGGAAAGCTTCTGTCTTGAGTGTGCAGGTGCTCCTCGTGTCCGTGTGGGGTTTCCTTCAGGTGCGCTGGTTTCCTCCCACACTCCACAGACATGCAGTCAGGTGAACTGGAGATGCTGAATTGACCTCATAGGTGTGAGTGTGTGAACTGGGTCCAGGACTGGGTATTAGGATCCCTGTGATGGATTGGCGGCCTGGCCAGGGTGTACTGCCTTCAGCCCATTGAACGCTGGGATGGGCTTCAGCTACATCTCCTTAACCCAGAGGCTTAAATGAGGCCTTGTGATGAATAAACATCCAGCAGGGGGAGCTCTTGCAGGTTTTCAGCATGGTTTAGGTTCACATTGTTTATGAATCCCTTTTCTGGAGCACAACACAGATTTCAATAAAACTAAAACCACCATAAACTGATATCTCAGACTAATGAAATCCTGTGATTGAAGCCTGCTGGGACTGGATCCTAGAGGACTGCGCCTCTCCAGCTTGCTACTGCCACACACCCGGATCTGCGCAGTATGTGAAATCTGAATTTAGTGCATGTTTACATTTGAAAAACAGATTATTTTTGCCCCAACTGAGCGAATTTCACATAAACCCTGACTGCTGGGACACAAAGGCTTTGCCTGCAAGTCATATCCTAGGCTGTATCTCGTTGCCAGCCTGGTGGCATGCAAGTTTTTAGATCAGCGTTGGGGAAGTGGTGGGCTTTGGTCTATAAGTGGCATACGCAGGGTGTTATAAGGGAAATACTGCCCAGCCCAAGCTTATTTTTTCATATTCACATTTATGTGGTTGGTGTGGCTCAGTTAATAACACCACCAACACCAGGAAGCTACCACCCCATGTGGGACAGCGGGGTTTGATACTTGGTCTAGGTGACTATGCTGTGCTACACCAATAAGAGTCCTTGTGCAAGACTCCTAACACTACACTGGCCCACCTGTAACGTTAATAAGCTTGTAAGTGGCTCTGGATAAGAGTGTTGATGTAGTTTTACATTTATTAGCATTCCATGTATTTTAGGAATGAGGCAGCATATTCATATTTCTATCCAGCAACTTTCTCTGTGGGGGCTTTTAGAGGCGGACGTCTGGTTCCTATCACTAGCACTGGGACTCCGTAGGTTACTCTAGAGGGATGCGTTTTCACATCAGCCCACTCTGAATGACATCTTGACTCTGTGAATATAGAGAATCTCGGAGAAATTCCTGGAATTCCCCTTTAAGGACTTCTGTAAGGACATCAAAGCATGCGGACACGGGTCCGTTGCGGGTCAACGCCGAGAAGGCCGACAGTAGGAGGACAGGGCACTCTGCTGGTGCCGCAGACGAGCTTTGTGTCTCCCGTCTGTCTTTGCTGGCGAGTCTACGCCACGGCATTCGTTACTGTCTCATTGGCCTCTGCGCCGCAAGCCCCTAAGACGCTTTTAAAAATGCATGGTAAAAGAGATGCGAGGGCAGCCCTGCCTGTAATCTACTTTTGTCAATGGCTTTGTAATCTTGTTTCTTTCGCGTGCCGGGCCTGAGCTAATGGGCATTGGTCCAGCTTGGAAATTACGCTCCAGCTATGAACTCTGACTCGTTGACTTGCTTTCGGAGCCGCTGGGGACGTGGACAGTTGCTGTGAGGACAAGCCATCCTAATGGGAGGCGACGGAGTCGGATGAAAGAGAAGTTTCTGATTGCTGTGTGATAGCGAGCTTTCTTTGAGAGCAGTTAATGACTGGACATGCCGTTCTTTTAACTGTGATCATGCTACACGGTGGAGTCACATTATTATGACCATTGCCTACTTTCGGTGCCGGCAACCCATAGCTCATTAGGAAAGTCACGTTTTCCTGGCATTCTCTCGGCCCACACATCCATACGGGAAAGGCACTCTCAACCAATTTGGGTATGAATCCATCTTTGCAGATCAAGTGCACCCATACATGCTGAGGGTCTGATAGATCCTCTCCCAAGCACCCTCCATCATCCGTAGGGTGGACTGCAGTCGGCTATATGCCTGTGACAACCTGCCAGGGCCTTATTGAATCACTCCCAGCCTGTTTAGCTACTGTCTGTGCTGCACACTGCAGTTACACTGGTGGTCATAATAATGTGACTAGACTGAATTATCACATTTCTGTATTTAGAGACATAAATTAAAATCTAGAAAGGGATTCATTTGCTGAAGTTTGGATCTAATAGTACTATTCCTTTCCATTATTTTTCATTTAATTAAGACTTGCCATGACCCTGTCCTCTGGACTGCATTCACAGTGATTAGAGGAGAGAGAGAGAGAGAGAGAGAAAGAGAGAGAGAGAGTGATTGTGATTGCGAGAGTGAGTGTGGTTCCATGTGTGTGTATGTGTGTGTATATATGTATGTGTATATGTGTGTATATGTGTGTGTGTGTGTGCAGGGTGGTAGCTAGCTTCCTGGGAAAGCCAGGCGGGCAGCTGTAATGAATCTGTGGCTGGTGCCAGTGCAGTACTGCGGAGATGAAATTGCATTGGCCTTTCTGGATTCTGAGTTAATTGGCTGATTGTGGAGCTCTCTCTCTACCCATAATTTATGACCCCCCCTCCCCCCACACACACACACACTCGCACAGCACCCCCCGCCCCCACTGCATGCAAGTGGGACGGAGAAGCTGCTCTTGACCTTCTAGAATAAAGGGACTGCTGATGTTTGGATGGGTGCGGGTGGAAGCAGAGGTGAGTGAGAGTTTACGTTGGAGGGAGGGGCCAGGAAGTCTGTCTCTCGACAGGTTTGCTCAATGTCAAATACGCAGTGTGTTGTCTTTTTGAATGCAGAGAAATGGCCACAGAGCCTCCTCTTAAACTGAAAAAAGGTCTAATGGGGAATTCCACCAGTATTGCCAATACTGTCTGGATAATTCAGTCCTTGAGAATGTGAGAGTCCTTCAGAGCGGTTTGATGTGGAATAGCTCATCTTAGAGAAACCAGCAGGGAATCTTTCACATGCCTTCTGAGTTTATATGTCATGTTGATGATGATAAAGGAGCCATAAGGCTGTTGGCTTTGGGGGACGGTGTGCCTCCCAGCTCCATGTATGTATCCCTCCACCATTGATGTGTCATTCAGGCAGCGTATACCTAAGCATGTACTCTACTAGCCTTCAGTGAGGGAGTTTTTGGAGGTGGATGTCTGGTTCCTATCACCAGCACTGTGGACAATTCTGACTCAACGATTCTGCTCTGTTCCAGATTCATTAAAACCTAATCTAAGTAGAGATCCCCTAGATAAAACATTACTCCAGTGCCAGTAGAAGTTCCTCCCTTTAGTCTGGAGTAACAGTACTAAAGTATGTACCTTCAGATGTACTGAAGTATGGAGAGTAACAGTACTAAAGTATGTACCTTCAGATGTACTGAAGTATGGAGAGTAACAGTACTAAAGTATGTACCTTCAGATGTACTGAAGTATGGAGAGTAACAGTACTAAAGTATGTACCTTCAGATGTACTGAAGTATGGAGAGTAACAGTATCAAAGTATGTACCTTCAGATGTACTGAAGTATGGAGAGTAACAGTACTAAAGTATGTACCTTCAGATGTATTGAAGTATGGAGAGTGACAGTACTAAAGTATGTACCTTCAGATGTACTGAAGTATGGAGAGTAACAGTACTAAAGTATGTACCTTCAGATGTACTGAAGTATGGAGAGTACCAGTACTAAAGTATTTACCTTCAGATGTACTGAAGTATGGAGAGTACCAGTACTAAAGTATGTACCTTCAGATGTACTGAAGTATGGAGAGTACCAGTACTAAAGTATGTACCTTCAGATGTACTGAAGTATGGAGAGTAACAGGAGCATGATTTATTACGGCTCTAATGTCCTATTATCATTTCTGGAACAGGACTCTTCATCAGCTCAGTGTAGGTGAAGAGACTCTAGCGTCTCTCAGTCCACCAGTCTTTAATAGAAGCTCATTCATTAGTCTGACACTGACGTCTATTCACATAATCATCAGCACAGAACACTGAAGGGGAACAGGTTCCATTAGCTAGAACCATAAAATAACTTTCTGCAAACAAGTAAAGTTTTGGTATAAGATTTATCTGCAGCTTAGTTACAAGTTTAAGTTTAATAAAAACTGGTTCAGTAATGAGCTTCCTTTACTGTACTGCATCTGTATGTCTCTGTTTATAAACACAAACCAGCCAAAACTGATTTACTATAAAAGGAAACAGTGTTTGTTTACATTCAGAAAACGACCCTCACCAGTCACGAGGGTACATATTTCTATATGGTGGTCTATTTACCCACAAAGTCAGGAACAGTATGATTGATCTGGTCTCTGACACTCTGATATGTGATTGTCAGTCAGTGTGTGCATTAACCCCGCATCCTGCTAACCTACAGTACCCTCCTCCAGGTGGTCCTGGATGTAGTCCAGACCTGAAATGAACATTTCCATGGATGCTAATATTTCATGAATAAGCTTAGCTTCGTTTTGGCATGCAGAAATGCTGAAAGGAACTACAGATTGTCCGTAAGTGAGTAAAAAGTAAGATATCTGAGTTTGAAATGTTGCAGTGCTAAATTAAAAACCTATCCAAAATGGAAATACTTCAGTACAGATACCTGATAAAGTACTACTAAGTACATTTACCTTCATTACTGTCCAGAGCATTTCACACCAAACCACTCGGACGGGCTTTGTTTGCATCTCAACCAGTTAATTACGTAGAAATATGGAGTTGCCCAATGACCATGGTGCTGGCAGATGTGCACTTTAAATAAAATACGGGCACCAGGCTACCGTGCTGGTGTTGTATTCATGCAGGTGCATGTTATCCATTTCTTTACCCTCTCTTTATCCATTTGTATTAAACAGGCTGTTTTTGTTACTGCGCCTTTAAGACTCGTATATGTAAATAAGCTGGGTCTTGATTGGCTACGTTACATTCTGCCTCATTCAGAAAGCAGTGTATGAGCAGAGTTCAGATGTGCATCCTTTAGCACGACGGGAGAAAACTTCCTTTGAGTACCTGGATGCTGTGGATGGCTGCAGTAATACATCCGCATGCTGACAGCCAGGAGCAGCACCATGTGGAATGGTCTCTTCCAGCATCTCCCACTGTGCTATGTGAATGGGCAAGCTTAATTAAATGAGTTTGCGAGAAATGGAGGACGTTTGCAGCTTAGCTTGAATGTACATACACTGGTCCTCAAAGGGATAGCTGTACCCAGAAGGTGTCAGATGTAGAATGGTGTTGGGAAGGAAGATAAAGGTGACCAGGATCAATAACTGATGATACATTTAGACTGATATGATCAATATTTATTGAGCTACACATATAGAAGTCTGTCTCTCAGTGTGCAATGCAACATGCCTGTGTCTTGTGTTAATCCATCCCATGCAACTTGAACATTCTCACACAGTTCCTGCAGATTTTGCAGTAGGGGGTGGAGGTGGAGGTGGAGGTAGAGGTAGAGGTAGAGGTGGAGGTGGAGGTGGAGGTGGAGGTGGAAGTGGAGATGGAGATGGAGATGGAGTGACATGTGTTTCTTCCACCATACAGGACTTTTAAAAGCAGCTTGGACAAAGCAGAGGCTTTTGTTGTTGACTAATCCAACATGCTCAAGCCATGTTCTGTGACGAAGCGGTCAGTCTTCCAAGTCCCATGGTCTCTGGGGCTGTGAATTCGTGCCTGCTGCCTCATTTCCATCCCGCTCACCCTCCCTCCCACACCCGCATCCCCCCTTCTGTCTGTTTGGAGCCCAGCGTCCTCCCTCCTCCAGCCGAGCTGCACTCTTGTGCAGTGCGCCGGGCCTAATCACAGCACTCTGGGCTGGAGATCAGGCACTGGACTTGTCCCAGAGCAGCTGCTAGCTCTTCTCCTCCTCGGCCTTATCGTCTCCTTTCCACTCTGCTCCCAGCCCATGGCCTGTGCTCTTCTCATCTGCACCTCGCTTTTCTCTCATCTCTTACTGGAGAGGGATAACTTCTGGAGAAATAATGATTCGCTCTGTGTTTCTCTTTCCCTCTTCCTCGCCCACTGCCACCCCCACCCTCGCCAAGTTCTGATGTCTTAAGCACAAGGCATGGCTCCCTGGGAAAAAGCTAAGAATGTCACCGCTACTTGAAATTGTCCATGTCGCATGACTCGCCGGTTACTGTCCCCCTCCCAATTAACCTTTCAGAGGAGGAAGAGCTGAGAACGTGCAGAAGCCGGCAAAGATTAGCTATTAATTTGTTAGCGCTCCCTGCCAAGATGATTTATAATGACTTGCCGGCCACTGACTCTTTTCATATGCTCGGGTCTATGTGTGTTTGGGGTGGACTGTCAGATTCCATCACGTCCCATAAATCGTGCTCTTCTTCATGTCCTTGAGTGGGAAGAAACGCCGTCTGTACAGTGAGAATGAGCAGACCTATGTTGCTTACTGCTGGAGCTGTTTATACTTGCTAAGTCCACTAAGAGAGCCTTGATGGAGCAACACTGTGAGCAATGTGGCCATATTTTATTATCATTATGATAAATGACATCACAGCATGCTTATCTGAGAATACACTGAGTACATCTAGAACGCTGAAGAACGGCATCAATCATACAAATATGTAAGCCAGTTACGGAGAACCTGTACACAACAGCAGCTAGCGTAGAGTGATGGACTGTGTAGCCCATTGATATACATACATAGATAGCTGCTTCGGGATCAACCGTGCCATCATTTGGGGGTGGTCAGTTTCGCTGCATTCAGGACCGTCACAGAATTGAATGAACCTAATTTAACCTTAATGTAAGTCAATGGAACCATCTTCTTCCCAAGCGATTTTGGGCCATTTCTTTGGGCCACGATATGTAGTGTTTAGGCTACACGGTCAGGCCATGGAAATTAATATGCTGGTCACCAGCACAACCAACACATGTTGTGTTTTGATGCTGGTTTGCTGGTCAAGCAGCACGACCAGACTGGGTAAAAGGCTAAACCCATATAGAGGGCTGATCTGCGGTTAGCCGGTAGGTGAGTCACGATGTCACATGACATTGTAAACCAATGAAATGCAAGGCATGTCTTTTGACATGGACATGGGCCAATGGAAAACACATATTGCTAACGAGTGAATATTTTAAATAGTTTATCCTGAAAAGAGGGGTAATAGGCGTTTGTCCAGGTGTTGCACCGGACGGAGGACTGGGAGTTGATATGCTGGTCACCAGCAAAACCAACACATGTTGTGTTTTGATGCTGGTATGCTGGTCAAGCAGCACAACCAGGCTGGGTGAAAAGCTAAACCAGCACCAGACCACCATAGAACAGCGTGAACCAGCATAGAATGTTTAATAGAGGGTTTAATATTAATCTCAGTACGTTTTCTAATGTTTATTGTAGCAGTGGGAGATCATTCTAGCTTTGTTGATATCCACCAGTCACCTCAGACTGCATTCCCTCGGTGTTCCTCGAAGCTAAAAGCACAGTGTACAGACGGTAAACCGGGAGACCCTGCACACTGTCTGCTCGGAATGTCAGAACTAAAACTGGCGATGCATGCGATGTAGCATGCTAGCATATGATGTACTGCAAGGTCATATTTGTGCTATTCCATCCACCCTTAACATGAGCACGTTTATAGCGCCCCCTATGAGCTCATCTATGGACTTCCAATAAACCAGTAAGTAAGTAAACAGCTTATTAGATGATTAGTCGTTCGAGCATGGGCACACGGGTTTCCAGTCCAAGCCCGTGCCTTTTTTGAGGCCCTCCCCGCAGACCACCTGTCCTGTACCCGGAATGAGGACCAGAGCCAAGGCTGGAGTGATGTTTTATTAACCCATCCTGCGTGTTGGCTAGGCAGCAGGCTGTCTGATTTGCTCCATTCGTGTGTCTGCTGGGTCTCAGCGGGGAATCCAGTTGAAATTGCTTCTCAGCAAGCCGTTTGATCCTCTGCTTTTATTTACTCCAGCGGTAAGCTGGCTGGATCTCCGAACTCACTGGCTGGGATGCTGAAATAAAGGGGCATTATTATTTAATTGCCAGTAGGTACATCCCAGTGCTCTCCATGGCTTATACACTTCGCGCCGCGTGTTGTCAGTCCTCTTAGCTGGGTTGTTTTCTGGTGTGTAAAATGCATGGCTCGCGAGCAGGTCTATCCTCAAGCGTCCATATCCATCATGTCTACATCGCAGTCCTGAAGCGAAATCTTTTTTATCTTGCTTCGGGATTTTTGGTTTGAACAACAACAACAAAAAGACCCTGCCATGTAAATGATGAACAAGCGTAGTGGATGGGCTGCCAGGCAGCTCCAATAGCTGTCTCGCTATTTCTAGCTCCGTTGCGTTCTTTTGTTTGTGTTGTCGTTGCTTTGGTTTCGGTCTCGGCGGACGCAGTTTTCCAGCACACAGCGAAGAAGGCTGTTCAAACAGTTGGGGCCTCTCAAGCAGGAGCACCCCAGGAGTGCGGAGAAGAACCGAATCCTCCTGCCCAATCCGCTAGCAGCTAGCAGCAGCAGGTCCTGCTTTGATTGCACATGCTAATGAGTGCAAATTTATGGAGAACATTGCAAGGTAGAACTCCAGCGCTTTCTTCTGGGCCATGAGGAAGACTGTGGCAGCAGGAGGAGCGGAGTATGGAGAGCACTTATCTCCTTGCGGCAAGCTTGTTGACCTTGTTAAAATCGCAGAGCTCACGCACTCTGGTGCCGCCGAAAAGTCCACCGTTGATTCCGCCGCGTCTTAATTGCTGTAATTATTCAATGATACTGAGCTCGGACTCCTCCCGTGGAGAACATCCATCAAAAGCCGTCGCAGGCGCACGCGACAAGGCCGGTGTTTGCTCGAGTCACGAGAAGGCTAGTCACGTAATCACGAGCGAGCTGGATCTCCCATCGGATAGGCGGTATTTAAGCCTGGCAATCAGCGAATGCCATCAGCTCGCTCATATCATAAGAGCACCGAGAGTCAATCAGGCTTAATGGCGGTGGCAGGCCTGACTCAGCGTCTCTTGGCATGTTTTATGCCTTCGCTTTGTTTATTTCCATTAAACGGAGGGGACCAGACAGACTCGTCACAGACAAAACCTATTGGATATTTTGGCTGCACTATGAAAATATCAGCGCCTGATTTCTGAGAATAGCGCTTCCAGTAGAGATACGCCTCACCGGGCAAGGCTAGTGCTAATACGCTAATGCTAACTGAGCTGGTGGCTAAGACCAAATGCTCAATATGCGGCCAGGATTCAAGACTGTGTGATTCCAAAGGAACTGTGTTCCAAGGAATGCTGTTCTATCTTTTCATTTTTCCATTTCATAGATTAGCATTGCCCCAAAAAGGAGGACATTCCACACCCAAAAGAGCCCACCATCATAAAGGGTTGGCCTGGCACGGTACTAGAACAGAATTAAACCATAACTGAACCTATGTAACACATAAATGATGCTTTACTCTCCTAATTTTACTAAGTGACTAGCATACAGAGGGCTGACCTGCGGTTAGCCGGTAGGTGAGTCATGATGTCACATGACATTGTAAACCAATGAAATGCAAGGCATGTCTTTTGACATGGACATGAGCCAATGGCACACACATATTGCTCATGAGTGAATATTTTAAATAGCTCATCCCAAAAAGAGGAGTAATAGGTGTTTGTCCAGGTACTGCACTGGACAGAGGACCGGGAGTTGAAAAACCGGACTGTCTGGTCTAAAAACGGGCGTGTGGCCACCCTAGCAAGGCTAGTCCTGATACACTAACGCTAATGCTAACTGAGCTGGTGACTAAAGCTAATTTCATGATTCTGCAGGAGCTGTATGAGAATATTCAAGCAGGAAACCACTAGAAGGTCAAACTTCCAAAAGATCGTAACGTCCGCATGTCCACAGAAACTAGCATTTGTAATGGGCCCGTATGAGGGCTACCTCATTTTTCCTTCCTTCCTTAAATAAAAAAAGTTTAATGTGGTGTGTAAATTGCATGACTCTAAAGAACTGCTGTCCATAGAATGATATTCTATCTTTTCGTTCTTGTACTCCATCACAATTTATTATTTTTTACTTCTTGGTTTCATGCATTTGCAGCCAAGGTAAAAGCAAAGGTGTGAAAGGCCAGCTTCCTTTGTGTTCTAATTGTACAATATAGGTATATTCGTGGTAGGACTGTAATGCTAGAAATCTGAGATTCAACATGCTACACTTAGCACTCAAATTATGCCATCATCTCAGCCTACTAACCAAATAAAAATCAGTACTATACTTTATTAACCTTCTCCTTCTTCTAATTCTATTCTTATGGCACCTCAGGCGCCATAATGTAAACTAACTACTTCATTGCATAACTAATGTGTGTACCATATGACTATACATGTGACAAAAAACTTTAATTAAATTTTATTTGCATCATTTAAGGTGGAACAGGAAAACTACAGCATACAGTTGTCAAATGTGGATATTGAAAAATGTTACAGAATTAAAAGAAAAGGAAAGTAATTAGGATTTTATAATAGTGAGTTTAATGAGGGACGTAGTGTTTATTAACAGTATAAGCTGAATGAACATTAAACATGCAATTCAACACACTAGCCATATGAGCATGCTAGCTATGATGAATTAAACATTGTTGTGAGCATATTTATTAGAAAATTGCACGAAAGGACCTAATGGCCACTGTAGGTTCTTGGAGTGGGAGAAGTGGGTGGGGTTTCATTAGGTTGCAACCTGCAGCCTTGCCACTAGAGGATGCATACTGCTCCTTTAATAAGACAGCTAACTTGTACACATATAAAAGAAATTTCCAAATTTTAAAGTCCTTGACGTAGGATATTTCTAACAAGCAAAAAATCCCTGTTTTGATTACGTGTGTTGTCATTGGCTTATAACATAAAGCTATAACACTGTATCGGTGTTGGATGCTCCTGTTTCTAGCAGTGCTGGCAGTTCAGCAAGCTGCCGGAAAGCAGTGTGCCTCTCCTGTGCTGTGTGTACTTGGATATGGAGCTAACGCTGTGAGCATTGCTGTAGAGATAACAGAGTGAACTGTAAGCGTCCAGGTCGAACACATAGAGAGGAGTGCTAATGGAATTGGGGACAAAGGGTCACGCTGGTGTTTTGTACAACGTATTTGTAGCATCACTGTAAATTTTTGAATACAGACCGAAAAGGTCCATAATGCAAGAAGGACTGAGGTCACAACGACAAGGCCATTCCTTGTGCCTGGAAACACATCTAACGTGATGGGTTTGAAAAACATCAGCTACTCTTTGCTGTAAATGACACTCTGATAAGATGGGTGGCATTTTTATAATTCAGGTTACATGGGAAAAAAATATTTAGAAAATAATAACAAATGATGGTTTGGAATGTGCCTGTCACACCTCTTAATGAATTAAATGCTAAGACTGTTAATTGTATGTTGTAACTAAGAAGTTATAATTAATTACTGTCAAATATATATATATATCGTCACTGTCCAAAGGAAAACAAGTATCTCCAAAATGGCAACTTTACAGGAGAGCCCAAAAACCATATTGAATTTGAATGGAAGTCAATGGAACCAGACATCTTTCCAAACAGTTTTGGGCCATTTCTGTTGGTCCATTTATCATGAGATTCTCGCTCAGTGTAAACAGCAGCTGATGGATTCAAATGATGCATAAAAGTAAACATGGACAAAAGTGGAGATACGTGTTTTTCATTGGACAGCGACGATATATAAAACAGAATAGTAATAGAACAGTTACATAAATAGCTGCACACAGTGCACACAGAAGGATTTAAGGACTGGACTGACACTTGGTGGGTAGGTTTGACATTGTGAGACCCGTGTATGATTCAAGTTGATGATGTTGATTCATGTTAACATCATACAAACATTGGTAATAATTTACTCTGTATTTCCTGCATATTAAAAGGGCTCTTATGAAACTTTTTTTCAGTTTTCAGAAATGTATCTAATGTGCTATGTGCTAATTTCAATTCCAAATGGGCTGCAGACGTTTCATGTAGCATGTCTACCAGATGGATTGGGGAGTCAGTAGTACAGTTTCACCCTTTTACACACCACATCAAACCTTTTTCCTAAAGTAAGTGAGCAAAATTTAAGTAGGTCTCATACGGGCCCTTTAAAACTGCTAGTTTCTGCGGACATGCGGACATGGTGATCTTTTGGAGGTTTGACCCTCTGCTGGTCTCCTGCTTGAATATTCTTATGCAGTACACAATTGTGCGGTAGGGGTGGAGGTGGAGTGACACCAGGCCTTCTGGACGTGTGACACCAAACCGTTCATCTTGGTGCTGACCACGGTGCCTCCACACACGGATTCGTTGGTCGTCTCCACCAAGACTAAAGCGGGACTCGTCACTGAAGATGACCCGCTGCCATTCTGAGTCACTCCATGACAGTCTGGCACGACACCGTTGCAGTCTTTGGTGACGTTGAGGTGGTGTTAAGGACAGTCGTTGTAACGGTCTGTGTGCATGTAGTCCTGCGTTGTGCAGCCGTCTGCCAATGGTGCTGGCACTAACAGGAAGATTCATGGAGGGCATCAAGATGCAGTGATGAGGCCCCTCCTTGCTTGTGTCACACGTGTGGCCGAGTGTGAAGCTTGAATCATGTGAATGTCTCACAATGCCAAACCTACCCACCAAGTTTCATTCCTGTTGGTTGTATCCTTCCGGGTGTAATTGGGTGTCAGCAATTACATTTTCAGCTCCATTGTTTTATATCTGGCCTATTCTCCTTTACTCAAAGGCTGCTCGTATTTAAAAGCCGCAGTAGCAAACAGTCAGGGGATACGACCTTATCCATCCAGTGGTCCAATATATGCTTGCTATCTGGGGTGATGCTAGTTGTATTGTAGAATCCTACTCGTAATGCATCGGGAGGCCTTTTGTGTGTGTGTGTGTGTCCCTGGTACCATCAGGGCGAGCAGTGATTTCTGCAGTGGTTTAATTGCACAGCTTGTCCGTGCAGCACTTTGTCCGTTCTGAGTCATGTTCAGACTGACTGCCAGCCCTCACAATAGCTCATTTTGACCTTTTTTCCTCTGTTTAAATGCTCAGCAGGCCACTGACAGGAATCAGCACTTTCTGCATTGTGGAATGCGCTGATTTCAGAATAGAGAGGGCACATGTGCATGAGCATACAGGGTGGGATACAAGTGCATATGGGGGAATCAATTATCCCCCTCTCTAGCTTTAGCTCTAGCGAGCACGCTGGCCCACACACGTTAACTCAACCAGACAACTAAATAGACACCCTCAGACGCGGCTAGGTAAACACTTAGCCGGTGTCCTTGGTGTCGCTCAGGCCTCCATTTTGCTGGAGTGTGGGAGCTCCGGCTCTGACTCGAATGGAGACGTAGAAACGTAGACGTAGATTTTTTTTCCCAAGGAGACGGACGCTAAAGCAGTGGCAGGCTAATCGTCTGTTTTTGCAATGTACCGCTCACGCTGGGAAGAGAGGGATACACACAGCTATGAGTAGAGAAACAAGCGTGGGACGTTTTTGGAAGGCTGCGTTATATGTTAACCACAGAGATCATCTAATGCTCATGGCATAGAATTACTTCCAGCCCACCGCCTCTCGAGTGCTAACCTGAACAGGAGCGTCTGTTCTACCCTGCTAATGTTATTGTGCATTACTGTAATATGTAATTTACATTTAGCTGACATAAGCGACTTACAAGGCTATTCGTAATACAGGTAGGCCAGTGTAGTGGTAGGAGTCTTGCCCAAGGACTCGTATTGGTGTGCTCAAAATTGGCTACCTAGACTGGGATTCAAACCCCCGTTTCCCACATGGGCTCTCTGGTGGGTAGTGGTGTGAACCGCTGAGTCACACCAACTACCATCAGAATAACTAGTCAAAGGCCTAGAAAGAACGGATTACAGGAAGTTATGAAATCTAGAACATGAGATTCTGGGGTCTTGATGTTACCACTTCTAAGACACGCTCTTATAGGTGCCACCAGTGGGTAGCGCTGTTGCCTCACATCACGATGTGCCTGGATTCCATTCCTGGCCAGGGCATCTGGGGTCCTTTCTGGGTGGTTTGCTTGTTTGCACAGTCCAAAAACATGCAGTCAGGAGAATTAGAGATGCTATATGGCCCCCCTAGGTGTGACTGACTGTGTATGTCCACACTGTGATGGACTGGCGGCCCATCCAGGGCGTTTCCTGCCTTCTGCCCCGTTAGCCCTGTGTGCCATACTCTGAATGTAATCTTTGAGCTTTCAGTTTAGATATAGCTTTGAGGCTTCTGCCGAGCCTTTCGACTTTGTATCAGGACAGAAGCTCAGCATATAAAGGAAAGTCCTATATGGCCTTTAGCAGTTTGCATGGAATCTATTTCTATCTTTATTTAAAAGACAAAAGTAAGCAAGTTAGACCGTCTGGCATTACATAAATATAGCAACTGCAAACAGTTATATCCAAATATGAACACGACTCATTCAATCTAAAGTTACAAACGTCACAATAACAGCGAGAAATTATGAGCATATTAAAGTTATGTTCGATGTTATTGCTTCTGTCTGCCAGACACAAGATACAGGTTTTTTGTGTTATGAGTTTGAGAACTTTTTGAGAGCTACTTTTCTGATTTAGCAAACCAATTCTTAGTTATGGTTACTATGGTTACAAATACTCACCCCGACCCCCAACAACCCCCCACCCCACCAACCCGGTCGGTCCCACTTCTGACACCAAATGTGGAGACCTTCCAGCAGTGGAGAAACTGCTACCAGGTCTGGCTGACGTGGCCAGGTCACCTACAGCCATGCAGTTCCTGTAGATGGTAGACACTGGCACTGCCAACTAACCATGCGGAACAGGTGTTTGTGAATCCAGAGCGTCTAATGAGCATCTGCATGTCGTAGGCCATGTCAGTGTTAAGACACTCTTACATTCCCTGTGGACTGGGATTTTATCCACTGCTGGACCCGTATGACCGTACGCTTCCATACACCTGCAGATTCAGCTACTTCCTTCACACTATGGTCTTTGGCCACGCCCACATGCAGTCACTCCTTTTAGCCAATCATTAACATCTGCTCTGGAGCGTTTTCCACACATGGAGCGAGACATTCCCTGCACTGTAGCACCACTTCTCAATCTATGAATCCCGTCACTCACACCCCGCAGGTATTTCTAGGCCCCATCATCCTCGAGCAGCGCCATCTGCAGGAGCCCGAAGTTGCTACCACCTTTTTTTTTTTCCGTATCTTTATAAGACCAGCTCTTTTAACTATGGGTTGCTGCTCACTCTTAACGATCCAGCACGTAATATAATTAGCATGTTCCTTTGCTGCTTTTAATTTTCACATTAATCACAAATCATTGTCGCTAAGTGAGGGAAAAGGGAGTCCTCCTGCTCTCACACCCAGTTTCCCAGAAGGCAGCTGCCAATTCTTTAAAGCCTTTTCTCTCCGCAACCGTTTGTGCCAATCGCACCTTTCTTTTCTCATTAATGCGGTAATGTTGCCATAGAGAGGCTGGTGAGGAACACGTTTATCTTGGACTTGTTTCCTACTCTAACTGCTTGTCTGCTGCTGGAATAAAAGAAGCCGCTCTCTCTGCTTTCGGTTGGGGTGCTAATTGGAGGCGGTTCGGGCTTCTACCCGGCCGAGAGTGGGTAATCACAGTATGAGGTGTGCTTGGCCTGCTCCCTGCCTGGCTGCAGCCCAGCGTCTGTTCTTACTGGGCAGATCAAACCCAATAAGCTCGTCTGGGCAGCCCAGGAAGTGTCAGAATGTTCTCAGCATCCCCAGATTGAGAAAAGGACTGTCTGGTCCAACCTTCTTTGTAGCTCGGGGAATTATTGCCCAGTCGGTGCTTCATACATCACCGTGCAGCCGGAGAAGGCCAGGATGGGGGCCTCGTAGATCTGCTGGCTTTACAGCGGCCTGCCTGCGAGCTTGGCTGTGGAGCATGCTGTTTACTCGCTGCATGGGAACATTAAGCGATGGCTCTCCGTCTTTGCAATGGCTCTCCGTTTCGGAGAAGCAGCCACAGGGATAATGCACCTCCTCAGGTCCTTCATCTGTGCAGCCTGCAGCCGGCCCTTCTCCAGCCAAACGCACCACGGATACCGTGGAAGGTTTCTGGCTCCTCTCTCTGTCCCTCATCATTGATCAGGGTATTTTTGGCATGTTGGCTCTCATGATGTCCTTCTTCTTCTGGCCGCTCCGGTCGGGGATTATTCCTGAGCTTTCTGCAGGTCTCTGGGTGTGTTAGTGGCTGGTGAGCATTCTGTAATGGATTGGGTTACAGCATCTTGCAGTAACATGCACATCTTCGATGTTTTCCCAGCTTTAGCACAGCCGCTAACACTCAGGCAAGGCTTGCTAATTAGCAGTTGCTTTCACAAAAGCAATTTGCTGAGATTTTGCCTCGCAGGTCGCAAATCTCTTATATGACCCGTTTCACAGGAAAGTATTTCCTTGCAAATCACCAGAAAATCTGTAACCTTTTCAGAGTTTCTGGAAAAGATGCCGCGGTTTTGGTTGTGCCAAGGAGCAGGATAAAGCAGCCGGTGACTCATGGAACGCGTTGGATTTTGGTTAATAATGAAAAACTATTCCGCGGTGTTAATTGGTTTCGTTCAGGCATACCACCCCCCCGCCAACCCCCTCCCCCACACGCATCTTTCTCATCTTTAAAAACATGAACTTATACCAACCTTGTGGGCTGGAGGTTAAGGAACCAGCCTTGTGACAGCAGGGTGGTCAGCTCGATCCCCTGTACGAAAAGGACACGACTGAAGTGCCTCCCAGCAAGGCTCCTAACCCCCAGCCTTTGGTGTTGGCCTGTTCCCTGCCTGGCTCCAGCCCAGTGTCTGTTCTTACTGAGCAGATCAAACCAAGTAAGCTCATATGGGCAGCCCAGAACTTGTCAGAATGTTCCCAGCATCCCCAGAACTACAGTGAAAAATTGGAGAGTGGCAAACGTTACAACCTTCCCCGTTACTATAAGCGGATGCATGCAGTCATGGGCTAGAGGTTGAGTTGGTTGGACTCCTTGAACCGTCAGGATATGACTGATATGACAGGATATATACTTGACCATGGGCCAAGGACCCGAAATCCCAACTGCTTGCTGAGCATTGTGGATAGGGCAAGTGTGCTTACTGCCCCCTAGTGTTTGTGTGTGTATATGTGGGTGATTCACTTCATTAATCTTTTTTTATTCAAATTCTAATGCAAAATTTGTGCATTAAAATGGGAAAAAATGGGAAATCAGACAGAAGAACAGGCCGAAAAATGTACTACACACTCATCATCAGAACAACAGTTGCACAAATAGCTGCACCCAGAAGGAATCAACCAACACGAATTAAAGGTTTGACATCATGAGACATGCGGATGATTCAAGTTTCATGCTTAGCCGTGTATGTGGCATATTCAAGGCCTTATCGCTGATTAGACTGACCCAACAGCCACATTTGTGGACATTCAGAGAGCAGTAACGCCTCTATGAGCCATCCTGTTCGTGCCAGCACCACTGGCCAATCGATGCATGACGCAGGACTACATGCACGCAAACTGTTACGCCAACCGTGTCAACACTGTGCCAGTTTTATGTAAATGGAACCTTGTAAAGAACAGCTGCTGTGTCCAAACCTCCATGTAATGCATAAATTCAAAACTGAGATACATGCTTTCTTTATACAGGGGTTGGACAATGAAACTGAAACACCTGGTTTTAGACCACAGTCATTTATTAGTATGGTGTAGGGCCTCCTTTTGCGGCCAATACAGCGTCAGTTGGTCTTGGGAATGACATATACTGCGTCCTGCACAGTGGTCAGAGGGATTTTAAGCCATTCTTCTTGCAGGATAGTGGCCAGGTCACTACGTGATGCTGGTGGAGGTTCGTCCTTCTTGGTGGTATGCTGACATTACCCTGTATACCGTGGCTCTTGATACATCACAAAGACTTGCTGTCTTGGTTACAGATGCGCCAGCAAGACGTGCACCAACAGTTTGTCCTCTTTTGAACTCTGGTATGTCACCCATAATGCTGTGTGCATTGCAGTATTTTGAGCAGAACTGTGCTCTTACCTGCTAACTGAACCTTCACACTCTGCTCTTACTGGTGCAATGTGCAATTAATGAAGATTGGCCACCAGGCTGGTCCAATTTAGCCATGAGACCTCCCACACTAAAATTACAGGTGTTTCAGTTTCATTGTCCAACCCCTGTATATACTTGTTCAATTATACGATATACATTCCTTCTGTTAGCCCAGATACGATTTTTGTCATATCCTGATACTATACAGTCTGAAACAAAAATAATGCACATTTGGATGTGGTTTGAAATGTGGGTCCAGTCTGACTTTTACACATGCCTCTTAGTCTGGACCATCTGAACCTTCAAATCAGATTTCGAAGCGTCTTTTGTGTCACTAACAACATGACCAAGAACAACAACGCAGTCAGATCCAGAGTGACAATTTCTAGGACTTGCTACATAGTTACTGACACCTACGCTCGGTACCACAGCAACCTGTGCAGATAGGTTGGTATAGATATCTTGACACTCAAACTGGAGCTGATATACAAATAACAGGGCGGACATTCTTTCCAAAGATCTGAATTGAGAAGCAAATCCGATCTGCCTGCTGTCTGAACACAGCCTAAGGTGCTTGCTCAGCTCCCACTATATAGCGCATGGTATTGGCTTGATCAGTATGACTGGGTCCAGGTTATATATCGTCGCTGTCCAAGGAAAAACATGTCTCAGTTTTGACTTTAAAGCATCATTTGAACACAGCAAATTCCATTTACTCTGTGTAATAATTTCATGATGAATGGAGCGACAGAAATGTCCCAAAACAAGTTGGAAAAAAGTCTGTTTCCATTAAAACTAATAAGGTTTTTTGCCTCCTGTGAATTTACCATTTTGGACAGCAACAATATACTGTTAGTGGCTGGATCAGGTGTGAGAACTCAGCACAGAAATCGCCAGAGCATGCAGGAACTGGATAGGACGAAGGTGGGGACACACTGAGCCCCTTGTGTGCAGCAGTAAGGAATGGAAGACCCCTCCAAGCTACACATGCACTTTGGACCGGGCCTGCTGCCTAGCTGTCCATATTATTCATCCCAGCAAAGATTCTGTATACTCCATAAAAGCGGATGAGGTGGATCTAACAGATGCTCTAATGGTCCTCCTCCTGACCCACCCCACCAGTTCACACCAACACAGTCACCTGGTCTGCCCACCTGATGTAGGATAATTAAGTAGCATGTGTGTTACATTTTGAGCCACGGAATACACAGAGTTGCTTTATGGGGCATCTCAGTGTTAAAATGTCCCTTACCATTTTAATTGATTCTGCATGGTTGAGAGTAATGCTACGCCTTGTGTGTGTTAAAGCAGCCATTAAAGTAGTTATTGGTAGTGAGCTAATGCAGCTATAAATATTCAGCCCTGTGCAAAAGTCAGAGACCATCTTTAATTACTTAATTGTTGCCATATTTTTTTGACATTATTTATTATTAGTGCTTATTTGCCCAATTAAAGGAGCAATATGTACAATTCTTAGTTGAAAACATGTCGACATTTGCGAAAATTATCAACAGGATGTGGAGTAATAGCAGTTTTGATGCTATATCCAAGACGCCCGCACATGGTGTTGCGGAGATATCTACTAAAGATAGTTTGCTGACCAGCTTGCCTGGAGTGTGTCCTCTGTTTAATACCACTGTGACTGTGAGTGTGGAGTGAAACAGGTCAAGCATCATATTCAGTCAGCGTATTCTAACCACTAGCCTCTTGTCAGTCATGTTGTAGGTGCTGCTTCAGGTTAGATCATTTAAAGTAAGGTAGCCATTTAAAGGAGCAATAAACATAACACTGTAAGTCGTTGGCAAGCGACCGTTATGGTGCTGCTTTGGGTAAGTGAAGCTTTGGGATGAAGTTTGGTGCAGGGTTTCTAGGAGTGACTTGGAGGATGAGGCACTGTGCATTTTCTGGTGATATGTCGCCCCCTGTTTGTTTGGAGTATGGATTTGAGAGGTTGCGTCATCTTTACACTTTAATTAAAATGTTACTAATAGGGTATAGCAGCCTGGTGACATGCAGGAGTTAAGAATTTTCTTCCAGTTCAACACAAAGGTTCAGAATCCAAGATTTTATTTGAGATATAATCCCTGAGCTGTCAGGCTATATTCAGGCTTTAATACTATTTTCTAAATAAATGTGGAAACAAGAGTGTCTGATTTCAACTGAGCCAAAAATGTGTTTTTCAGAGGAGGCGGAGGAGGAGGAGGCAGATTCTGAAAACTGTGTGTGTGTGTGTGTGTGTCTGTGCACAGATACTTCAAGAGAAGTAATAAAGTAGGGACCTGCTGTTCTCTGGCTTTGAGAGCCAAGTCTCCACCATGTGCCGCAGCGCTGGCTGTTTGTGCATATCACATATTAAGACAGGTTTGACAGCCGGTCCCTAAAGAAGGTCTCTGTCTCTGTTTAAATTTTCAACAGCCTGTTAGATTTGAGCATTTCCAAGCTCGCCTCAAGTCTTTTAGATGGGGCCCTTTGATGGAGCAGAATCCATCAGGATTTTTTGCAATACTAATACAATCAAACAGGACCGGCTGACTTATGCGTCATTCATAATGCAGGAGCGCCACAAATATGAATAAATGATGCCCTCCTAAAAGGGAAGCAAGACGAAACATGCCTAATTAATGCTGTTTTATGATGTCTGGCAAATACTTCTGTTCTGAATTCGCCGGATGTGTCGTTTCCAGGTTGGGCGCGTTTGCGTCTGTACCGTACCTTTGTACTTGGAGGCTGATTGATGAATTTTAAAAATGATAATTTGAAAAATCTTCATTAAGAGAACATGATGTGCAGCTTTATATGTGCACACATATTTTTGCCTTTATATATGGGTGTGTAAAAAGCTTTAAATGGCCTGTTTCAGTTACTAAAGCTGGTCTGGTCTGGTTGCACCATATGACTTACTGGTTGTGCCACCTGACTTTTTAGTCTAATTAACCTAACCTAAAACTAACAACCTAAAATTAAAACTAACCAGGCATCTACTTAAATACCCGTAGAGACTTTTAAACTTTTTTTTATAAATAAATATTATTATAATAAACACTCATTTTCATTGTTATACCACATGACACTGTAAACAAATCCTTACCAAAACGACTTACAAATCACATAGCTGCTGACCTTGGCATTGCACCATGTAGGTCACTTGGGGTCTTCTTTATAGCGCAATTCATGGGTGCTGTATCGTAAAAGCATGTCAAAATAAAAGCCCTTTGTATTTGATTGCACCGCCTGACATTTTAAGAACTTGCAGACAAAAGTTTTTCAGTGAGTTAGAAACTTTTCAAGTGGCTTAATTTGCAACATCCCTTAGCTCTCATCCTAAAATCACGACAAACAATTTTGTTTCAAATTATATATGGCTAAATTAACTCATTGATGGTTAACTTAATTAGTATATGTGGCAGGACGGTTGCACCACCTGACTTCTTTAGCCAAAAAAAAAATGAATGTGAATTTTATAAGGATGCACGGAACATCAGTGTGCATAAAAGAGGTATTGTTAACGTATTTGATTTACGTCATGTGGTCATTACATTACTTTTTTTTTGGACATGAAAAAATGCATGTATGGTTAACGACCCAGATGTAGTTCGAAAATGGCCTTTTGCAAGTCACACATGACATTCAAAGAACAAGGCATTCTCTTTTGAAGTGCCGGTTGCCGTGTTTCTGTTTGCCTAGCAAAACTGGAAACCGCATGGTACAAGGAACATGATTACCTGTGCCTCCTACCTGCACCTGATCGACACTTCAAAGGAACTGGAGCTCGAGATTTTTATCACAGGCATGTCAGGCGGTGACATTAACTGTTTAGGTTTTCCGCAGTTGTTCAGAAGACAATATGTTTTTGCCCATGAATAATTCCGACGTTGACGTTTTGTTGAGCTTTGTTTGGTGATGCCCTTTTCCTTTTCCGTGTCGGTCCCAGAAGATTTGAGGGGCAAATTGACTCTATATATTTTTGATACATTTTTGCTACACATCTGGATTGAAAGCGAGAACAGAGCAGCCTGCAAAAGAACACTTGCAAAGTACAGGGGTTGGACAATGAAACGGAAACACCTGTCATTTTAGTGTGGGAGGTCTCATGGCTAAATTGGAAAAGCCTGGTGGCCAATCTTCATTAACTGCACATTGCACCAGTAAGAGCAGAGTGTGAAGGTTCAGTTAGCAGGTAAGAGCACAGTTCTGCTCAAAATACTGCAATGCACACAACATTATGGGTGACATACCAGAGTTCAAAAGAGGACAAGTTGTTGGTGCACGTCTTGCTGGCTCATCTGTGACCAAGACAGCAAGTCTTTGTGATGTATCAAGAGCCACGGTATCCAGGGTAAAGTCAGCATACCACCAAGAAGGACAAACCTCCACCAGCATCACGTAGTGACCTGGCCACTATCCTGCAAGAAGAATGGCTTAAAATCCCTCTGACCACTGTGCAGGACTTGTATATATCATTCCCAAGACCAACTGACGCTGTATTGGCCGCAAAAGGAGGCCCTACACCATACTAATAAATGATTGTGGTCTAAAACCAGGTGTTTCAGTTTCATTGTCCAACCCCTGTACATTTCCAATAAGTGAAAAATACAAGCTAAAGCTAACGTTGTCTAGACTGGCGTTGACCTCCATGTATACTTGCTACCTTAATAATAATGGATGTACCCACAGACTGTGAGCCATATGAATTGCTCCAGTTGAGCTCTTACATTGCCATAGCTTTTGTACTACTTGTGCTGTGTTCACATACGTGATACACTCATCCTCAAAAGAATAGCTGCACCCAGGAGGTGTGGGGTTGCGGTGCTGTTGGGAAGGAAGATAAAGGTGACCAGGATCAATAACTGATGATACATTTAGACTGATATGATCAATATTTATTGAGCTACACATACAGAAGTCTGTGTCTCGGTATGGCGTCGGGCCACCATGTTTGCTAGCCCAAGATGCCAGACATCTCAGCATGGAGCTGTAGAGGTTCCTAATGGTGTCCTGTGATAATCCATCCCATGCAGCTTGAATATCCTCACACAGTTCCTGCAGATGGTGCGGTAGGGGTGGAGGTGGAGTGACACCAGGCTTTGTGGACGTGTGAGAACAAACTGTTCATCTTGGTGCTGACCACGGTGCCTCCACACATGGATTTGTTAGTCGTCTCCACCAAGACTAAAGCGGGACTCGTCACTGAAGATGACCTGCTGCCATTCTGAGTCACTCCATGGCAGTCATTGGCAATTTGTTGAGGGCAGTCGTTTGCCAATGGTGCTAGCACTAACAGGATGACTAATGGAGGCATCACTGTTTGCTGAATGTCTGATATCGTGGCTGTTGGGCCAGTCAGGTACAGCGATACTGTACCTGAATCAATCTTGAATCAATCACATGTCTCACAATGCCACACCCACACACCGAGTCTCATTCCCGTCGGTTGATTCCTTCTGGGTGCAGCTATACGTCCAACCGTTCTTTGGATGAAGAGTGTAGGTGATATTTCCATGAGTACATGAATGTTTTTTTTGAAACTCTGAGGAACTTTCCACCAGTGCTGCATCCTGGGATGTTTCTCTGTGTTGCCCCGGCTAGGAGGGCATTGAATAATGAAGATAATTATGAGCTAGCCGCGGGAATGTGAGGACGGATCGATATCCGTGTCTAACCCCTATATGCGGAGTTGGGAGGGTCCTGAGCAGCCAGTGACATTTCATCTAGGCGGCTGTCAGAATGCACTAACAGGGATTTTTTGGCGCTTCACCAGCTGCGGGTTCAAGCCCGGCTTGAGGGCTCCGATTGGTGCAAGAGGCTCAGGTGTTGGCGCTGGCCGCCGCAGCTGTCAAACACGGTTAACCGCCCTGGCCCCTGAGAAACCATTCAATACTGTTCCTTCAGCCTCCTTCATGCCCTCGCTGACATCTCATCTCTTGTTTTCCAGCAAGTGCATCTGCCCGCTCTGTGACTCTTGACGGAAAGACAGGAGATGGGAGACCATGGGTTGTTTGTTTGTTGTTGTTTTTGCCAATTGTGGTATATGTGCCGTGAGTTTTTAGATCGGACAGTACGGTGTGAAAAGTCGGATTCTGTCCTTCATTAATGAAAGTTCCAGTCGGAACAGCCTTTAAGTATGGGTATAATGAATATTGATGTTTCTGGAGATGCTAATAATAAGGGAATAGTGACCTTAAGGAAGGTCAAATCAAAATATGCGCACAAATCAGGAGTTGTAATAATCATTCAAGAACTGGGGCAATCTCAGACCGTTGTGCTACGGGTTAAATTTCCAGGTTAGATGACATGTGAAACAGCAGGCTTCCAGGTTTGTTTACCCTGGTTTGATGGATGTGTCAGAGATCCAATCAGCAGCCATATGCGTATAAACCCCACCCTGTTGTGAAGGCACTTCCCACGACGGACTATGCTAAAGTCCAATTCAAGTGTGGCCACTGGAGCTTAGACGTTTGAAGACATTCAAATTCCATCATTTTGTCGCTCTGGGTCTTGGGGGTGTGCGGGAGCTCATAGTGGACAGAAGGGGGGAAACACCGGGCAGGGCAGATACACAGACATACACATTCACTTACACCTGGCGGGCCAGTTTAGCATCTCCAGTTCACCTGGCAGCATGTCTTTGGACTATGGGAGGAACCTAGAACACCCAGAGGAAGTCCACATAGTCACAAGGAGAACATCCAGACAGAAAGGACCCCGGACATCCCAGACGGGAATCAAACCCAAGACCTTCTTGCTGTGAAGCATGTTTGCTGGTTCCAAGGATTCTTTGCAAAGGAGGGCCAGAATGACCTTCTCTGCTGCGATAGCACAACGATATTTGCATACACCTGCATAGCACCACATACAGTAAACCTGCATAGCACCACATACAGTACGCCTGCATAGCACCACAAACCGTAGGCCTGCATAGCACCACATACAGCACACCTGCATAGCACCACAAACCGTAGGCCTGCATAGCACCACATACAGTACACCTGCATAGCACCACATACAGTACACCTGCATAGCACCACATACACCTGCATAGCACCACATACAGTACGCCTGCATAGCACCACATACAGTACGCCTGCATAGCACCACATACAGTACGCCTGCATAGCACCACATACACCTGCATAGCACCACATACAGTACGCCTGCATAGCACCACATACACCTGCATAGCACCACATACAGTACACCTGCATAGCACCACATACACCTGCATAGCACCACATACAGTACACCTGCATAGCACCACATACAGTACGCCTGCATAGCACCACATACAGTAAGACTGCATAGCACCACATACAGTACGCCTGCATAGCACCACATACAGTAAGCCTACATAGCACCACATACACCTGCATAGCACCACATACAGTAAGCCTACATAGCACCACATACACCTGCATAGCACCACATACAGTACGCCTGCATAGCACAAACATACAGTACACCTGCATAGCACCACATACAGTAAGCCTGCATAGCACCACAAACCGTAGGCCTGCATAGCACCACAAACAGTACGCCTGCATAGCACCACATACACCTGCATAGCACCACATACAGCAAGCCTGCATAGCACCACATACACCTGCATAGCACCACATACAGCAAGCCTGCATAGCACCACATACACCTGCATAGCACCACATACAGCACGCCTGCATAGCACCACATACTCCTGCATAGCACCACATACACCTGCATAGCACCACATACAGTACGCCTGCATAGAACCACATACACCTGCATAGCACCACAAACGCCTGCATGGCACCACATACGCCTGCATGGCACCACATACGCCTGCATAGCACCACAAACGCCTGCATGGCACCACATACGCCTGCATGGCACCACAGGGCTAGAATGTAGCCTCGAGAGACCACCACAAGATCGCCATTAGATAAAAAGTGAGTTATGCTTTCATCTTTGAGATTTTCTGAATATGTAGCTGTCAAGCTAGAAACATGTCTCATGGCACTGGACTGACCACCCCAGACCCATGCCCGTTAAACACTGGCAAAGTGTACCCCCTTTAACCCAGAATGATTACCGGTTCAGAAGATGAGCGAGTAAGTGTGTAATAAAGAACTTGACTGGACATCAAATAAATGAAAGGGTGGTCTCCTGTTTGGAAACTGCTGTACGTCTGTACTCATATTGCTGCAATACCTCAGATGAGTTCTACATGTTGATTCGGGCAACTAGTTTGAGTCGACTTTCATCAAAGCATCGCTTGGCTCTGATAACCCCGCTACTAAACCCTGGCTGACTGATTTCATTGACAGCCTTTGTTTGATGTTGGAAGTTGGTCCATGCAGTAAAATCTCTATTCCAGCTTGGTCGAGCTGCTGTTGGATGGAACTCGCCCTGGAACTTGAAGGGGGATTTCATCTCTGTTTTGGCTGTTCTGTTGTTGCCCCAGGTCTAGCAGTAGTCGGAGATGAAAGCCTTGTGTGTTTGAAACTGTTAGTTGAGAGATTAGAGGCAAGCCTAGAAGTTTTTCATAATGTAATTAGGGATTGGGTTATAAAAGAACCAGAAGAATTTGAGCACCCCTTTGGTAAAAAACTTGGGCACCTATAGGTAAAAAGAATTCGGGCACCACTCAGTAAGTGTAATGTGTTAGTGTACTGTAAGTAGCGTGTTGGTGTACAGTAACTCAGTAAGTGTAATGTGTTAGTGTACTGTAAGTAGCGTGTTGGTGTACAGTAACTCAGTAAGTGTAACGTGTTAGTGTACTGTAAGTAGCGTGTCGGTGTACAGTAACTCAGTAAGTGTGATGTGTTAGTGTACTGTAAGTAGCGTGTCGGTGTACAGTAACTCAGTAAGTGTGATGCGTTAGTGTACTGTAAGTAGCGTGTTGGTGTACAGTAACTCAGTAAGTGTGATGCGTTAGTGTACTGTAAGTAGCGTGTTGGTGTACAGTAACTCAGTAAGTGTAATGTGTTAGTGTACTGTAAGTAGTGTGTTGGTGTGCAGTAACTCAGTAAGTGTAATGTGTTAGTGTACTGTAAGTAGCGTGTCGGTGTACAGTAACTCAGTAAGTGTGATGTGTTAGTGTACTGTAAGTAGCGTGTCGGTGTACAGTAACTCAGTAAGTGTGATGTGTTAGTGTACTGTAAGTAGCGTGTTGGTGTACAGTAACTCAGTAAGTGTAATGTGTTAGTGTACTGTAAGTAGCGTGTCGGTGTACAGTAACTCAGTAAGTGTGATGTGTTAGTGTACTGTAAGTAGCGTGTCGGTGTACAGTAACTCAGTAAGTGTGATGCGTTAGTGTACTGTAAGTAGCGTGTTGGTGTACAGTAACTCAGTAAGTGTGATGTGTTAGTGTACTGTAAGTAGTGTGTTGGTGTACTTTAACTCAGCTACATGCTTTGTGTACTTCATCCACCACTGTGACTCAGGGGTCTGAGTCCAGGCTGGAAGAGTGTGAAAACTGACCAACTTGAATTAGGACCTGGTGTGAAAATCAGCTGCTTATGCAATCTGTCCACTTGACTAGGCTTACTGAGGAGCTGCTGCTATTCTCCACACAAGCCCAAATACGGAGAAAAGAGAGGAACCTGCTTTGTTTGCTTTCTATCTACTCTGATGAAGCCAATATGACAAACATTTCAGGCTGTGGATAATAAAAGTGTAATGTATCGGAATGCGTCGCATATTTGAACGGTACTTAAAATGCCAAAGCAGCTTACAAATGCGGAATGCCCCGCGACTGAACTCGGATCTTCAAAGGCAGAGGCAGTGCGTTGCACTCGAAGGGTGTCGTCTTCGTAAAAGGGGAGTTTTTTAAACACGCAGGTTCTCCGTGTTGGCCTCGCTGGCCGTGCCCGTGTTCCAGAACTGGGCTGACATTTTCAAAGGCGCATGTTTGTTACTGGAGGGAGCGCGGACGACGAGGCCTCGTCTCGACATCATTTCCTCCCTCGCCCGGGCTCATTAGTGAGACCTTGCCTGCAGGTTCTTCGCAGGTTTCTGAAGTCATTTCATCCTCACGCTAGGGGAAGGCCCCGGCTCTTCTCAGGCCCCAGAAGGGCCTTGGATCGTTATCAGCGCAAAGTCTGTAATACGCCAGCGTCCTCCATTAGCTGGGGCTAGTTTTGGGGTCAGCTTTTCGGGCCAGCAGCGAGAGGGGCGGCTGCTCGGCACTGGCGGCTCCCTCGCCTGTCTCAGAGCGGGGGAGAGTCTTCAGCCTGTGGATGGGAAGATGGAGGGCTATCTTTAGATTTTTCTTTCACTCTAAAGCATGCGGCTTTTCTCGTACCCTGCCTTTCTCCTTCCCTCGCTCTCTCGCTGCTCCTCTCCCCGTGTCGCTCGGATGTTTGTTTGTCGGCTGGGTTGCATATATGTGTGTGTGTGTGTGCGTGTGTGCGGTTTTGTGCGGGAACCCGTTATCTGTATGCAAATGTTGTTCTTCTCTACGGAAGGGGAGCTGGTTAACAATTCAGATCAGGTTTTGGAGAATTGCGACTACATAGCACCGCACCTCAAAGCGAGCGACAGCATGGTTGCGGCGTTTCATGTATGTTGCATGCCAGCGGTTTGAGAGAAATGATTTTATCTTGTTGATGCCTGACGCTACAAACTGTATTCTTTCCTCTCTTTCTTCCTCCTGTTCTACATAATGACTTTCATATTACTGTTATTATTATATTTTTTCATTTTGCCATAAACAATATATGCTTTGAACTATATCTGCAGAGTTTACTGTGTCTGTGGTGATATGCATATCAACACAACTACTGTATTTCATCCTGCATCCAAAGACTTGTGACTCTGTCTCCATTTTTCAACGAGTATCTATAATTGCATCATGTTGGATATATGGCTGCCAAAGCAGCCATTCCAAAGTCTACGTAAAACTCAGCAAGGGGAACGTTTTTGGTTCCTGAGCTTTCCTGAACTTCGGAGGAACGCTTCAAGCAGCGCTCTGTAGCTCCAGAGTGTATTCCACTCTTAGGCCACTGAAGTGAATACAAATGAAGTTTCGAGCCCCTCGTAAGCAGCTATGCATGTGCATTTGTTGACGAGCAGGGGGATATGGAATCTGATCCCTGTTCATGTGCTCAGCTCTTGTCCGAAAACGTGAGCTGGACACCCAGTTTTTATAGGCCGATTCAGACCCCCTTGAGGGGTGTTGTATTACTAGATGGAGAACTTTCCTGACCAATAATGGCCTAAAGGTATTTGACCTTTAACCTAGCTGTATGCCCCTGATGACAACCCTTTCCCAGGGCTTTCCCAGATCCTGTCATGAACATGTAAAATGCGAGTTCTGTTCCCGGACAGCAGCTCCTCCCAGAGGGTACAGCTGGCAAAACCCCACCGTATATATATTACTATGAGGACATAAGTCTGGTCTGTAGCATCCTTATGCCTGCTTGATGTACGTGCACGCAAACCAGAGTCGGATACAGCCGGGAATTCAGCATAACAGCAAAGCAATCATCCCAAGGTAAAAGAAGCACGTCGCCAGCTATGGTAGAGTAATATTCCTGGTGTTTATTAGAGGAGGTTCTAGACTTATTTGCCACGAGATTCACGCCTGCAGTCTGAAACAGATAACTTGGCATGTCCGTTGACATTTACTCATGTCCGATCTTTTGCTCAGTCACTCTCTCATCTTCTTCAGGATCTTTGCAGTCACGTCCATGATGTCCATGCCGGTAATACGAGCTAACTCTATAGACACATAGTTGTTAGTGTGCGACATGGTGGAATAAAGCATTATGCAAATAAAGTTACACAGTGCTATAGCAGGTGTTCCGAGCTTGGACTGGCAACGACAGAGACACCAATCTACCTATTTGAAGTCATTGTACTTACATAATGATTTTGAAGGTGCTGGGTCATTATGATTTTTTTACATATTGTTCCTTTAAACCATACACGGCTGTCGCTGAGTTTTCCTCTTGACCTGCGAGAGAGCTCACACGTATGACCTAACCATGACCCTTTACGTTCACTCTGTTGTCTGCTCGCCGCAGTATCCGGATAGCGCACAAGTATGAAATTTTACGTTTGCGTTTTTCCACACTGTACGCAAAGATAATCCAATTATGAAAATGAATCTATTCCGAGCTATTAGAGTGCTTGAGGTGCATGAGGTCGTTACGACTGTGAGGGCCTGTGGTGTCTCTGTGGGGTTATTAGAGTACCTCTGTTTTGTTTAGTCCTGTCAGTAGATACAGCGCATCAATTAAACAAAGGCACCCAAGTGGAAGAAACGCTGTGCAAGTGTTTGCATTAGCCTTCATTAGTCCTCTCAGTGCTGCTCAGTGGGGCTCAGGGTAATTAAAGTATCACCGATTCCTCAGACTTCGGCACCAGAAACCGCACGCACGTCTCGCAAACTAGAACATGAATATGTATCCTGTTTCCAAATACGCTGGCATCAGTAGTTTAGACCAGCTTCCTGTTAAGCGCTGTCTCTGGACCCCTGGCCTTGTAACAAACAAGGCAGTGTTTATTTTGCGGCCAGTTTGAAGGAGCTCCTGCCGCGTGCATTGTGTGGTTATGAAGTTTTACACTGGACCGTGGAAGCTGTAAGATGTTCATTCACAGTTAACTGTGGCCATAGCTAGGAATAGACTCATCATCAAAAGAATGTTGCACAAATAGTTGTGCACTTTAGAGGGAATCAACCCACAGGAATGAAACTTGGTGGGTAGGTTTGACATTGTGAGATATGCAGAGTTGAGCACTCAGCCCTGCATATAACTGACCCAACATTCAGTGAGCAGTGATGCCTCCATGAGTCATCCTGTTAGTGCAGCACCACTGGTAGACAGAATGGTACGACGACCGTGTGGCTTAACACCACATCAACACCACCACCAAGACTTCAGTGGTGGTGTGCCAGACTGTCATGGAGTGACTCAGAATGGCAACGGGTCATCTTCATTGACGAGTCCCGCTTTAGTCTTGGTGGAGGCGACCAACGAATCTGTGTGTGGAGTCACCGTGGTCAGCACCAAGATGAATGGTTTGTTGTCACACGTCCAGAAGGCATGGTGTCACTCCACCTCCACCCCTACCGCACCATCTGCAGGAACTGTGTGAGAATAGCCAAGCTGCATGGGATGGATTATCACAGGACACCATTAGGAACCTCTACAGCTCCATACCGAGACGTCTGGCATGTTGGGTTAGCAAACACGGCGGCCCGACGCCATACTGAGAGACAGACTTCTGTATGTGTAGCTCAATAAATATTGATCATATCAGTCTAAATTTATCATCAGTTATTGATCCTGGTCACCTTTATCTTCCTTCCCAATAGCATTGAAGTATGATACTTACTTCTGGGTGCAGCTATACTTTTGAGGATGGATGTAGAATATGAGACGTTAGCATGATACAGATCTGACAGAGGTAGTGTATGCAAACAATGCACCATTCCAGCCGAAGGTTTAACGGCATGATCCGCTCAATTTTTGCAACGTACGTTGAGCTTTCATTACTGGTATTTACCGAGGGAAGATGATTCTGTCTGCGGCGCTTGTTTGGATTGCGTTTGGCAGTTGATGTACTAACACCGTGGGGTCTGTAGGCATTCATTTTGCATTAGTGTTTATTTTCAACCTGATAGACGTTGGGTCTGCCTGAAGGTCTCCGAGGAGAAAGTGAGGAGGTGGATTTTTAGGAGAATGTGTGTTACTTTAACATAATGCGCTGAAAAAAAAAAGAAGGGAGAGGAAAAAAAAAAAAAAAACAGCGAGCGTGTTTTGCCTCGGGCAGCAGTTTTCAGGTACGGAATTCTGCATATCAAAGCAGTAAAACCAGGAATAGGTCTGTCAAGTCAAATCCACTCGGGATCCCACAAAAGGGTTCACTTCTGTTAACCTCCACCGACCAGAGCGCGGCGGTGCCTCTGGGATGTAGGCGCCGCTCGGTGCCAGGAATTCATACAATGGATGGGCGCTGGGCAGTTCATAGCGTTAATCATCTGCGGAATAATTAGAACGGTGCACTACCCTGTTTCACCACACGGGGCACTCTTAACATCATTCCAGCTTCATCCACACTTAATCACAGTTTTGCCGGTTTTTATTTTTCCCTTCCCTTCGGAAGTGTGCTCTTGCGCTGCCAGCCTAACAGTTCGGAACAGATGGTTTGTGCTTTAGTCATGAAGTCTTTGGAGATAGATGATGTCTGCGTGATGGTGGCGGGAAAAAATATGAAGGTGTTGCCACACTGTAAATATTTTTAGGGACACAAACACATTGACGGGCCACATTTGTTCCCCCAGCGCTGGAGAACAGGCGGAATGAACAAATAAAGCACTGCTGCCACGGCCGCAGTCTTTCTCTTCGGAAAAGTGAGAAGTGCCAGCGTTATAATGGAGCGTCCCAAGGCCTCATCCCGCTTTAGCTGCTCCGCTCTGCCTGCTAACCTTGAAAAGACTGGAGCATAATACCTCATTGACACTTTCGGAGGGTGGGCTCCCAATTTGCTTCTTGCTCCGTCACTCCGATTTTCTCCCACCTTCTCCGTCTTCCTTGCACTGCAATGGAGATTAATTCAGCGCCTCATGCGTATTGGCATTCCGAGAGGAAATGATTAAAGTGCACGGCGCTCGGAGCTTAAACTCTTCTTCCGTTCGGTTCGGAATCTCAATGCTATGACCTACAGATACCCATCGAACTGCTTCTTATTCATCCGTCTGAGAGAGGCGGTGCGTGTCGTAGAGCTGAGGGTAACACGAGGACGGCTGTTTGAATACATCTGGTAGATCCCCACTGTGGGTGAAGACTCGAGTGTGTGTAGATGTGGTCACGGCCTCGTTTTGAAAAGGCAGATACGCGCGTTCGCCGTATTTAGCAGGATGTGCTTTCATCACAGCACAACAATTGCCGGAGGCCCTTTTGAAATGACACACATTTGGTGTTAAATGCTATTCATATTTACAGCGTTCGGCGTGACAGGCACCGAGAGGAGTAGTGTTTCTTAAACTTGATGTGTGAGGTGATGAAGCAACAAATTTGCATCACATAGAGCCGGAAACCGAAGCTAGCAGCGGCTCGTATTGGTGCACATCTGTCAGTGTTTTCAGGGCTCTTTTCAGGACGGGAATCGCTCTCTACTCAAGCATGCACTTCAGGGAGTAAAGAGAAACATGACCACCTGGATTCCTATGTGTCATCTTCTTCACCTGTTCTTCAATGGTCTGGACCCCCACAGGTCCACCACAGATAAGCTATTATGTGGGTGGTGGATCATTCTCAGCACTGCAGTGACACTGACGTGGTGGTGGTGTGTTAGTGTGTGTGGTGCTGGTGTGAGCGGATCAGACACAGCAGTGCAGCTGGAGTGTTTAGACACTGTGTCCACTCACTGTCCACTCTATTAGACACACCCACCTTGCTGGTCCACCTTGTAGATGGACAGTCAGAGACGATAGCTCATCTGCTGCTGCACAGTGCAGTGTTGGCTGTCCTCTAGTCCTTTATCTGTGGTGTCAAGTCAATGCCCACTGACAGGATGCTGCTGATAGGATGCTGTCTATTAAAATTTGAAAGTTTGGTAATTCAGTGGTGTGTATAATTCAGAGACTACATTTACTCAGTCCATATTTGTGTTTTACACACCCTTCTGCTCTTCCAAGTGTTACAGCTTTGCCCTGCTGATCACCTTTCAAAGAAACACCGTCATCCACACAAGCAACTACCCAAACCCATCTTAACTGCCTTGCAAAGTTCTATCCAATGTTAGAAATAATATGAAACCTGCCTAATAGCATGTAACGCCTCCACAAGCACCAATAACAGCTGTGACTGGATTTGGCATGGACTAGACAAGTGTCTGGATGTAGCCCACATCAGTGTTGAGACACTCCGACATCAAAGAATTGTCCAGTTGGGCCAGATTTGGTGGATACCTACCCTGGCCCAGTTCCGAGGAGAATTCCCTGTAGACTGGGGTTTTAGCCCCTGCTGGTAGACCCGTATGACCGTACACTTCCAAACACCTGCAGATACAGCTACTTCCTTCACACTATGGTCTTTGGCCACGCCCAAATGCATTCACTCCTTTTAGCCAATCATTAACATCTGCTCTGGAGCGTTTACCACACATGGAACGAGACCTCACTGCACTGTAGCACCTCTTCCCAATCTATGGATCCCATCACTCACACCCCGCAAGTATTTATAGCCCCATCATCCTCATGCACAGCCATTACTACCATGCAAGGTGGCTCGTTTTTGGTTTGTTGAGTTATGTAATCAGTGTTCAGTAACAGGCCTGTATATTACTCAGTAGAATAGTTGATTACTAACGTTATCTGAAGTGACAGTTCTGGGATGTGTTTTAGATATAAGTGGATATTAAGTCTGTCGGAGGTGGATTTCGCCTTCCCAGCCTTCATTTACTGGAGCGGTGCTAGAACTGAGACGAGTCTCCAGCTGATCCTCCTCATTCTCAAAGAAATGAGCGTGAAACACACACACACACACACACACACACACACATGTGGTACAGCATGCTGTATTAAGAGCACCATGGCAACAACGTTTCAGAGCGTTCAGTTCAGTTGGGCACATTTGTAAATTTACTTCTGAAGTGCCGTAGATCATTCTGACCATTCATAAATCCACTGACCCCATTATCTCACTCTCTTGAATGGTGGTAGCCATTTGAAATGGTGGGCTTAATTAGCCTCAGGCAATACTGTGTATTTCACTTGTGTCAGGTTCTTTGATGTCAGTAGCTGTGAGACCACTTTAGATTTTAACTGGACTCATAGAATTGACCATATCATCAATTTTCAGTGCTGCTTCTGTCTTTACTGGCTCTTGGCTGGATGTATGAGTCTATGGAAAACCTTTACATGCTATAGAACACTTATAGTCTATAGAGGATGTTAATAACCTCACCGGACCCAAAACAAATGGGCCACCTTATGTGTTTAAGGTGGTAGTAGCTTCAGGCTCCTGCAGATGGCGCTGCACGAGGATGATGGGGCTATAAATACCTGTGGGGTGTGAGTGACGGGATCCATAGATTGAGAAGAGGTGCTACAGTGCAGTGGAGGTCTTGGCTCATGTGTGGAAAATGGATATAGAGCAGATGTTAATGATTGGCTAAAAGGAGGGACTGAGCATTTGGGCGTGGCCAAACACCATAGTGTGAAGGAAGTAGCTGAATCTGCAGGTGTATGGAAGCGTACAGTCATACGGGTCTACCAGCAGTGGCTAAAATCCCAGTCTCCAGGGAATTCCCTTTGGAATGGTGCCAGGGAAGACATCCACCAAATCTGGCCCAACTGACCAACTCTTTGGCGGAAGAGTGTCTGAACATTGATGTGGCCTACATCCAGAAACTCGTCCAGTCCATGCCAAATCCAGTCACAGCTGTTATTGGTGCTCGTGGAGGTGCTACAGGCTATTAGGCAGGTTTCCTTCACAGGAATATGAAAAGACACATGACGTGGGCTGAAAAACTGCTGATCCGACTCCTCTGTTCTTCGTTCTGCTGCTTTAATGAAAGACCTGTCTGCAGCATACAGTCTTCATTCACAGCATGCTCACAAAAAATATTCGTTTCTCTTTTTTCTTTTTTAGATTTAGTCCTTTTTTTCGGTTGTTTCTTTTTTCCCCTCCATGTGATTGGATTTCTCTGTCAGTATGAGGGTCCAGAGCATGTCGCTGCCTGCATGGCCGAATCCGTTCGCAGCTCCAAGCAGCAGGCATGACGACCTGCCCGTCTGCCAGCTGATTGTTAATCATTTTCAAGCCTGTGCCTGGCCCCCTTTGATTGTGCCACACGCTACTTCGGCTAAATGGAATCAATTAAACGTACGATTGTAGATGCCGGCCGCTTCCGGGATATCAGCCCTTTGATGTAACAACAAAACTAGATTAATTAAAATGAATAGAGAACTCAATTTCACAAAAAAGGTGCGGCGCCGAGGCTGTGTGTTCATGAAGTGTTGGTTTTTATAACCTTTTTAGGACCCAAAACTACAGAAAGCAAGGCTGCAGCATCAGGACCTGAGAAATAGATCAGACTTTGCAAACTAACTGGGTAAAAGCATGTCTCTATTAGGTTATAGTTACGTTTAGAGACTTACTACATATGCACACAGTTTATAGGCTGGTACACTACCAGTCAAAAGTTTAGAGATGGCTACTCATAGCAGATCCTTATCTTAAAGAACTTTAGAATAATAGTGACGACACTAATCTATAAAATATAGCACTCATGGAATTATACAGTCCACCTTAAAAACCTCCAGAATGGAACTTTACAGGAAGATAAAACAGCTCTCTTAACCTTTAATGGAGGCGGATAGAACAATACACGGTGGTGGTGGTGATAGGAACCAGACGTCCGAAGCGTTTGATTCCTTTAAAAACCGTCTCACAGAAAGTAACCAGGTTATATTGCACTGAATATGCTGCTTGATGATGTAGTTTTGATGTTGGGGTACATTTGGGGTGTTGCGAGGCAAAATAGTCCCTACAGGAAAGAGATTGGAGTGGCAGAGTTACCACTATTATACCGTCAGTATCACATATTAAAAATATCAGAAGACACGTGTTGGTTTATTTGTCTGTATGTGTCTTGTAGACGTGGTGTCCCCTAGTTCCCATCATCATCACTGTAATAAAAGTTGGCAAATTACAATGTATCATTTCCCATCAAACCCCTCTGAATGACTTTGAATAAATGAAATCCCAGTCACTGGATTATACACATATGTATACATAGGCATTTATATACAGAAAGTCCTGTTCCACCTTAAATCTTGTTCGAATTGTCCTATTCCACCTTGAATGGTGCAGCAAAGTTAGGCTATATTTAGCCACCTTAGCTTTTTTGTTTAAATTTTCCCGTTCCACCTTAAATAGGACAGCAGTTAGGCTACATTCAGGTGGCTCAGCTTCTTGTTTAAAGTTTCCCGTTCCACCTTAAATAGTAAAGCTGTTAGGCTACATCAGGCCCCCTAGAATTTTGTTTAAAGTTTTTCATTCCACCTTAAATGGTGCAGCAAGTTAGGCTATAATTAGCCACCTTAGCTTTCTTGTTTAAATTTTCCCATTCCACCTTAAATAGGACAGCAGTTAGCCTACATTTAGGCGGCTCAGCTTCTTGTTTGACGTTTTCCATTCCACCTTAAATAGTACAGTAGTTAGGCTACATCAGGGCCCCTTAGATTTAAAGTTTTCCATTCCCCCTTAAATGGTGCAGCAAGTTAGGCTATAATTAGCCACCTTAGCTTTCTTGTTCAAATTTTCCCATTCCACCTTAAATAGGACAGCAGTTAGGCTACATAAGGCCCCTTAGACTTTTGTTGAAAGTTTTCCATTCCACCTTAAATGGTGCAGCAAGTTAGGCTATAATTAGCCACCTTAGCCTTCTTGTTTAAATTTTCCCGTTCCACCAAATAGGACAGCAGTTAGCCTACATTCAGGTGGCTCAATTTCTTGTTTGAAGTTTCCTGTTCCACCTTAAATTATGCCGCAGGCTACATCAGGCCCTTCTTTTCCACATTTTGACTGAAGTATGAAAATTTGGGGAAAAACTGGTTGTAAAATTCCCCTTTAAGTAATCGCCTGTACTTCTATACACATAGGACTGTGCCTCAAAGCTTAGGAACATTAACCAATAAACATTTTATTAATCGTCGTCACTTGTAAATAGTTAAATAAAGCTCATATAGACCACATACAAGCAAAGCCATTAACTCTCCGAAAGGAGGAATACAAGCAGATAACTATCTTATCAGCCGTGCTGCCTCGCCTCAGGCTACCTTTAAACAGAGTCAGCGTGTTCATGCATTCATGAAAAAGGGAGTCATGCCGTTATGGGGGTAAATATTGAGGAAGCCAGAGTGGGTTACGTCGCGGATGCTGATCTTGACCACAGCCCAGTCCTCTGTTACATGGCTGCAGTACTGTTGCATCTGTATAACGACGCTGTCCAATGAAAAACATCCATTTTTACTTTGATGCATCATTTGAACACACCAGCTGCTGTTTACACGGAGTGAGAATCTCATGGTGAAAGGACCAACAGAAATGGCCCAAAACTGTTTGGAAAGACGTCTGGTTCCATTGACTTACATTAAAGTTAAAGTAGGTTTTTGGCCTCTCCAGTAAAGATGCAATTTTGGAGAGACTTGTTTTTCTTTGGGCAGCAATGATATGCAAAGCAGTAGGTCTTCGCTGGACATTTGCGCCCAGCTGTCTTGTGGAGCTTTTACCACACATATGTATACACAAAGCCTCAGCTTTTTGCTCAAAGTTTCCCCTTCCACCTTAAATGATGCGGCAGTTACATTCAGGTGCTGCAACGTTTAAGGTGGAAAATTTAGGTGTATTTGACAAAAAGGGTGTTGGACTGAAATCGCATACTGCACCTTTAAGATCCACTGAGGCTGTGTTGGCTGAATGAATGATCTTTCCCAGAAATCCAGAGCGCTTTTACCACACCTGTCCTCCCCTTTATCAGCTTATGTGCATACATATGGGGTTATATGTATAACCCTGAGATACAAGCAAGTGGTGCGTGTGTGGATGTATGTCCACTCGAGTTACTGTGTTGTTTCAATTACATTGCTTGTAAATGAGCATGTGCTGAAACACCGGTCCAGCTGAGGGCACACAATTATCCTGCACTACTCATTAGAGCTCCTGTTCTTGACTGTGCATGTGTGATTGCTCTGTGGAGGTAATTTAAGTCAGCGAAGGGGTGAGACATTCCTATCATCCACAGCTGAAAAAAATACATCCCGTATCGCCTGTACAGGCACTAATTGCTCTGTGTAATTGTTCGGAAGAGTAAAAGTGAAGGAGTGGATTAAGCCGGTATGGTTATTTAAAGGTGCAGTAAATGATCCCTGAGAGTGCTTGCTGAAGTTTGAACTCAACAGCCAAACAAATACACCCCTCCAAGGCGTATCATACAGGGCGAACAAACTTTTTTTTTTAAGTGTACTTGATCATAAAATCCAGGAATATGTAAACGTGTTAAGGTGGAGTCAGCTTTTATTTGCCAGCTTCTTTGTTTGAACTGTACTGTTCCACCTTAAATAGTCTAGGAGGTAGGCTACGTTCATGCACCTCAGCTTCTTGTTCGAGCTGTCCCATTCCACCTTAAATACTGCAGGAGGTAGGCTACATTCAGGGACATCGGCTTCTTGTTCGAATTGTCCCGTTCCGCCTTAAATAGTGTAGGAGGTAGGTTACATTCAGGCACTTCAGGTTTTTGTTTGAACTGCCCCGTTCCACCTTAAATACTCTAGGTGGTAGGCTACATTCATGCACTTCAGTTTCTTGTTCGAGTTGTCCCATTCCACCTTAAATAGTGTATGAGGCAGGCTACGTTCATGCACCTCAGCTTCTTGTTCGAATTGTCCGGTTCCACCTTAAATACTGCAGGCTGTAGGCTACATTCATGCACCTCAGCTTCTTGTTCGAGTTGTCCCTTTCCACCTTTATCTATGCAGCAGCTAGGCTACATTTAGGTGCCTCAGCTTTTTCCCATTTCACCTTAAAGTTTCCCATTCCACCTTAAATGGTGAAGCAAGTTAGGTTACCTTTAGTCACTTCAGCATCTTGTTTGAATTTTCCCATTCCAGCAGCAATTAGGCTTATCAGGTGACAAATTTGCACATTCCACCTTAAATGATGGAGCAGTCAGGCTACCTTCAGGATTCCCCTTCAACCCTAAATGGTCCAGCAGTTACTCTACATTCAGGCATCTCAGCTTCTCGTTCTAATTTTCTGGTTCCACCTTAAATGAAGTAGCAGTTAGGCTACATTCAGGCACCTCGACTTCTTGTGTCAGGTTTTCCCTTCCACCTTAATGGATGCGGCAGTTATATTCAGGTGCTGCACTGTTTAAGGTGGAAAATGTAGGTGTATTTGACAGAAAGGGTGTTGGACTGAAATCGCATACTGCACCTTTAATGCTGTGTTGGCTGAATGAATGATCTTTCCCAGCAATCCGGAGTGTCTGAGTTTCTTAGCAGGTCGTGATCAGGGATTTGGCGTAAAGTGATCTAATCCCAGGCCAGAAGTGACGTAGTACTACATGCTGTATGCAGTGAACTACTCATACTCGGTTCTGTATCTGCCCTCATAATCAGCATGCCATAAGTAAACCTTAAATATGTGGAAGGAAATATACTGAATCATATTCCAGCCCAAAAAAATTATAAATAAATAAAAAAGGAAAGGAAATTCTGCGTAAATGAAGCTCTTATCCTGGTTAATGATGTCATTAGGCTCTACCATGTTTGCTGAGGATTGGGGTAGGGGAGGGGGGTGTTCAGGTCAATTCCTGAGCTTGATGATATAAACAATCATTAAGAGGCGTTTACTTCAGCCCTCCAGAGGTGGCCAACTGTCAGCGCTACAATTAAGGAACGCTAAGTGGAGAGCAGGGCTGCCTGGCGCTCGTACGGATGCCTAAACAGTTCGGAAATGCGGACGGGGGGAATGATTAATACCAGAACAGCTACCCTGCCCCTATTGTTATTGGTCTCTCTGTATGGGTCAAGTGCTTCTGTTCTCAACCTATTTTTCTTCCTCTGTTCTTCCCCCAGGTTTTTTAAGCACGGGAGACCAGGCGGCCAAAGGGAACTACGGGCTACTAGATCAAATCCAAGCGCTGCGCTGGACTAGTGAAAACATTGCCTTCTTTGGCGGTGACCCTTTACGCATTACTGTTTTTGGATCTGGGGCCGGGGCCTCTTGCGTGAACCTCCTCACTCTGTCCCATTATTCTGAAGGTAACCGCTGGAGCAATTCAACCAAAGGTATAATGCAGAGGTTGCAACTTTTGACCCTTTTGGTGTTTGCATGCCACTTTGTTGCCGCGTTTAAGGCCTGTGTGTTCTTGGGATGCGTTTGTGCTTACACAGAGTTGCATGGAATCTTCAGTTTTGTGTTTTTTTCCTATTTTCCTGTGCTAACGGACCCACATACTTCCAAACCTCACAAAGGAAGTCCGTAGGGAATGGTCAATTCACCTTTTATCTATATAGTGGTTGGTGTAGCTCAGCGGATAACACCACTACCTGCCAAGTAGCCACCACCACACGTGGGAGACTGGGGTTTGAATCCCGGGCAGAGTGACTATGCTGTGCTACACCAATAAGAGTCCTTGGGCAAGACTATATTGGCCTACCTGTAATATGATTAACCCTGTAAGTTGCTCTGGATAAGAGCGTCAGCTAAATGTCGTAAATGTACATATGCCCCACTGTGTGTAGTCAGGTTTAGATTACGTTGCCGTATATGCTGTAGCGGTTAACATCAGTGTAGGTCACCATGACCCATCCATAGTTTCCTTTCCTTTTTTTTCCTGGTGGGATAAGTCCTGCATACGGATTTGGCCGAAGTTAGACTCTGTGGCTCCTTTTACATGGAAGGTGAAAATGGCCAGCAAAAAAACATATAACCGGAATTTTTAAATTCCATATTTGAGGAAAAAACTCTAGAGCCGTTTTCAGACTGCCAGCCCGGATTGTATCCTGCATACAATTTTGATATGCCAAATTAATTTTTCACGTTCCTGACCGCAAAAAAACACATGGAATCCGATTTCTGGAAATCAGATCCACACCATATTTAGAATCGGTTTGAAATGTGATTCCAATCTGATTTTCACATACGCATATGTCCCCGGGGAAAAAGACCAAATGACAAAATACTTTTTCGGGTATTTTATTCTGATAGATCTCTTTTTAGGGATTTTATGAGATGTTATACAGAAAATGTATGTTAAATGATCAGCAATGAAAATAAAGAGCAGCAATAAGTCACTGGCTACTTACAATTAGCCTCAAAGGTAACACTTATGCTACCAGAGTATAACTTGGAGTACAACTCCAATTGCTGGATGCAATTCTACTCAAAACAGGTATAAAAAATAAAAGAAAATACACAATGTACACAATATCCGTCAGAACACAGTACAGTAATGGGTAGTGGCACCATAAACACAGAATGGAGAAATAACATTAACACTGTTACTATGGTTACAATTCTCAGAACGATTTTACTCTTTTTTACTAAGCTCACCTCAATTTACACATCCTTGTTCAACAGTCTCATGTCATCAGGTGACATTATAGAATACAGCTTCTTATATTTCACAAGGCTGTCTCTGGATTCACAAATATTTATTGACAATGGCGAATCCCAAAAACCGCTAGCTTTAGCATTGCTTCTCTGCCCCTGCTCCAAGCCCCACCCCTTTCCTCTTGCTGCCGCTAGCAAGTTAGACTGAGACTCTTAAAGGTACAGCCACACCCTAGGTGTTTGTACATACTTCACCACCTGGCTACACATATTTCATTTCATAGCTTCTTTTGTGTCAAGATGAACAACAACAATGTCCAATCCGGAGTGAAGGAGGCGCTGGGATTCAGAAATATCACCAAAGATTCCCGCTTATGCCTGGATATGTCCACTCGTATACACAATAGAAGAGAACTGTTTGCAAATGATCTGATTTAAGACACATCTGAGAAAATCTGATACATATACAGTACTTGGAACAGCAGCTCAGTCTAAATAACCAGATCGGAATACATCCAACTTCTACATCAGTCCAACTCGACATTCCTCACACTTTCGCACCACTTAGATCTCAAACATGTTTCTGTACCAACAAAATTAGAAAGCACTTATCGTAACCGCGCCGAGTTTCGGCCAAATGACGTGCCCTTTATAAACAAGCTCCAATATGTTCTGGGAGAGGAGCCCAGCTCAGCCATCGGAATGTTGTGATCGCTCTTGTGATGCTGGCGGAGATGAAACTGAAATGATTGTGACCCTGGTTATTAGTATGTAGACCACCTTCACCTGTTTCACCTGTGAATGTACCGTCGACTACCATCAGTGGTGGACAAAGTACACAGATGATGCAGCTGAGTTAAAAAACAGACTCTAGTGTCTCTCCGTCCACCAGTCTTTAATAGAAGCTCATTTATTAGTCTGACACTGACGTCTATTCAAATCATTAGAAGCATAGAACACTGAAGGAGAACAGGTTCTGTTAGCTAGAACCAAACTCTGTCCAACAGACCAAACAATCAGATCAAAGTAAACCACTGTAACTGACTCGCTTGTACCCTGTACATAACACATTGGACTCACTGAGTTACTGTACACCACAACACACCACTTACAGTACCCCAACACATTACACTTACTGTGTTACTGTACACCGACACACTACTTACAGTACACTAACACATCACACTTACTGAGTTACTGTACACCAACACACTACTTACAGTACACTAACACATCACACTTACTGACATACACCAACACACTACTTACAGTTACATCACACTTACTGTTACTGTACACCAGGAACACTACTTACAGCACACTAACACATTACACTTACTGAGTTACTGTACACCAACACACTACTTACAGTACACTAACACATCACACTTACTGAGTTACTGTACACCAACACACTACTTACAGCACACTAACACACTACACTTACTGAGTTACTGTACACCAACACACTACTTACAGCACACTAACACATTACACTTACTGAGTTGCTGTACACCAACACTACTTACAGCAACACTAACACACTACACTTACTGAGTTACTGTACACCAACACACTACTTACAGCACACTAACACATTACACTTACTGAGTTACTGTACACCAACACACTACTTACAGTATACTAACACATTACACTTACTACACTGTACACCAACACACACTAACGCATATTACACATTACTGAGTTACTGTACACCAACACACTACTTACAGCACACTAACACATTACACTTACTGAGTTACTGTACACCAACACACTACTTACAGCACACTAACACATTACACTTACTGAGTTACTGTACACCAACACACTACTTACAGCACACTAACACATTACACTTACTGAGTTACTGTACACTACTGATTACCATCACCCATATGGGTTTTGATAACTACAACATCTTCCCCTGGAATTACAGATAGCGCTGGTAATGAATGCCTGATTCAAGATTGTCAAGCCATCAAGGTTAGGGGCAAAGTCACAGCCTTCTCGTTGCTCCTGCATTAGAACAGATCGTTAATCATTTCCCCCTCCGCCGGCACACTTTAAGGGGGCTAAATCAGTCTGACCTGAAACCAGTTGCTTATGAAAAATGTATTGGGATAGGTCTCTCAGCTCATCTTTATTCGTCGGAGCTCATGCCGATCGCCATGGCTTCCACATGCGTGCTTTCACAGTTCAAAAGCAGCAGTTTTCCTGTAGAAATAACCCGTTGACATGGAAAGGGTAATTAATTGATTCCATTTGTCTCTCAGCATGGGAGGTGGAATTGCAAAGGTCTTTTCGCATCAGCATACCTTGACATTATCACCATCGTTCAAACGAACCTTGGGCTGCCCTTCTCACTGACCTGAGAATTACACACTACTGCTTTCACCGCCTAGCAAAAGTTCCTTGCCTAGTAGGAATAATGTTAGGGTAATAATGGTCAGAAGTTCCCTGCTTATCGGAAATCGTTATAAATGGTATACATAATTCTTTATTAATAAATAAATATTTAATAATAACACACCCACCACCCACTTCCTTATGTCTACACTCAGTGTCAATTTAATCAGCTCCACTGACCATATATGAGCACTCTGTAGTTCTACAGTTCCAGACTGTAGTCCATCTGTTTCTCTGTATACTGTATTACCCTGTTCTTCAATGGTCAGGACCCCCACAGGACCACCACAGGGCAGGTGTTATGTGGGTGGTGGATCATTCTCAACACCTCAGTGACACTGACGTGATGGTGGTGTGTTAGTGTGGGTGGTGCTGGTGTGAGTGGATCAGACACAGCAGTGCTGCTGGAGTGTTTAGACACTATGTCCACTCACTGTCCACTCTATTAGATACTCCTACTTTGCTGATCCACCTTGTAGATGGACAGTCAGAGACGATAGCTCATCTGCTGCTGCACAGTGCAGTGCTGGTCATCCTCTAGTCCGTCACCAGTGGAGCTGCCCACAGGACGCTGTTGGCTAGATAGTCTTGGTTGGTGGACGATTCTCAGTCCAGCAGTGACACTGTTTCTGATCCGCTTACACCAGCACAGCACACACTAACATGTCAGTGTCTCTGCAGTGGTAAGAATGGTCCGCCACCCGCATGACACCTGTTCTGTGGTGGTCCTGTGGGGGTCCTGGCACATTGACAAACAGGGTAAGACAGTATACAGAGAAACAGCCAGACTACAGTCTGTACCTGTAGAACTACAGAGTGCTCCTATATGGCCAGTGGAGCTGATATAATGGATTACAAGTGTAGAAAAATCAGGAGTACCAAACGAGGTGGCCGGTGGGTGCAAATCTAGTTGTGTGTGACGGGATCCATAGATTGAGAAGAGGTGGTACAGTGCAGTGAACGTCTCGTTCCATGTGTGGAAATTGGGTCCAAAGCAGATGTTCTGGAGAATCTTATTTTGCTAACCACTCAAACACACTCTTTTGCTTTCTGTTTGCATGCAGTTTAATATTGTTACTATAACTCCTTAATGCTCTCATAACAGAGATGTGGTTCTCAGTATCAGCTCATCCATTCATTTCAATGGTACAGCACATTGTCCCTGCATGGTCAGTGCTCACTTGTTCGTCCTTGCATGCCGACTGTCTGCTTGCGATTTTATCATTTCCGTTTTACTTTTAATCACTTGTCCGCATATGCCTGCCCTTGGGTATCTAACCATTGGGCTGCCGATATCTCATTGTATCTTCCCAGGCCTCTTCCAGAGAGCTATCGCCCAGAGTGGTACAGCCCTGTCCAGCTGGGCCGTCAGCTTCCAGCCTGCTAAGTACGCCCGCATGCTGGCTAAAAAGGTGGGCTGCAACTTCAAAGACACAGTAGACCTGGTGGTGTGTCTACAGAAGAAGCACTACAAGGAGCTGGTGGAGCAGGACATCCAGCCTGCCCGCTACCACATCGCCTTTGGTCCCGTCATCGATGGCGACGTCATCCCGGACGACCCGCAGATCCTCATGGAGCAAGGGGAGTTCCTGAACTATGATATCATGCTGGGGGTCAACCAGGGCGAGGGTTTGAAATTTGTGGAGCTCATTGTGGATAACGAGAACGGCGTTCAGGCCAACGACTTCGACTACGCCGTGTCGAGCTTTGTGGACGACCTGTACGGTTACCCCGAGGGCAAGGACATCCTAAGAGAGACTATTAAGTTCATGTACACTGACTGGGCTGACCGTCACAACCCGGAGACCCGGAGGAAGACGCTGCTGGCTCTTTTTACTGACCACCAGTGGGTGGCGCCTGCAGTGGCCACGGCGGATCTGCACTCCAGCTTCGGATCCCCCACTTACTTCTACGCCTTTTATCACCACTGCCAGACGGAGCAGGTGCCGCCCTGGGCAGACGCAGCGCACGGGGACGAGATCCCCTACGTTTTCGGCCTGCCCATGATCGGACCCACTGAGCTCTTCCCCTGCAACTTCTCCAAGAATGACGTGATGCTCAGTGCTGTGGTGATGACGTACTGGACCAACTTTGCCAAGACTGGGTAAGTCATAAAACCAAAAAACTTGAGCCTGACCAATACATCGGTATCGTGGATAACCCAAAAACTATGCCAGGAATTCATCACATTAACAAAGCAGTGATACTCAGTGGCTTGTTTTATATTGTAGATCATGATGATCCAAAATTCACCTCCATATAAACCTTACATTAATGTCGGCAAAATGGGACAAGAATTTCGAACCTCACCTTACCCACTATTCAGATTCCTGTTTCTGAATTATATGCAAATGAGCACATATTTAAGTATATAAAGCTTAATTTGCATATTCAAACACAACATTTCATAAAAAAAAAACACTCATGATCAAGAGAATAGTTGCACAAGGAGGAGGAATGAAACTTGGTGGCTGGGTTTGACATTGTGAGACACTCAACTGCTCATGTGACATGAGCAAGGACAGGCCTTATTGCTGTACCTGACTGACCCAATAGCCACGACTGTGTACATCCAGCACCCCTCCATGAGTCAACCTGGTAGAGCCACCACCATTGGCAGACGGCTGTTCCACACAGGACTACATGCACACAGACCGTTACGATGACTGCCTACGTCAACATTGCCCAATGATGTCATGACAGACTGTGAAGATAAACATATATTCAGTATTAAAGCTGTATAGGATGGATTATCTCAGGACACCATTAGGAACCTCTACAACTTCATGCGGAGACCCTTATGAAACGATAATATATGGCAATGTATTGAAAAATATAGTGCAATATATTAAATAATACAATGACATATATGGGAAACAAGTGCATATATTTGCATATATTTATATAGTGATAAATATATTACAATATATTGTATAATAGATAAGGAATTGTCGCTTTTCATATATTGTATGTATGGTAGTATAATATATATTTACTTATATATTGTAATATATTTCATTTTATATGTAATAGACATCATATGTATTTCTCCATATGTGTTTGCATATATGATAATATATATAGTTTTATATATGTGAGAATATATACATACTGTATATTGCCACATGTATGTATGAATATGATACATGTATGTATACATATGATGTCTATTACATATAAAATGAAATATATTACAGTACATAAGTAAATATATATTATACTACCATACATACAATATATGAAAAGCGGCAATTCCTTATGTATTATACAATATATTGTAATATATTTATCACTATATACATATATGCAAAATATATGCACTTGTTTCCCATATATGACATTGTATTATTTAATATATTTTCCAATACATTGCCATATATTATCGTTTCATAAGGGTAGCATGTTATGTAACCAAACATGGCGGCCCGACTCCATTTACACGTGATGGGCAGATAAAATTTCAATGGCAGCCTCATATTCTGCCACTGGTGAAAGCAGTGTACCATGCTGGTCAGCAGAGGGTTCCGCTCTGGAGTGATCGTTCCAGATGCCTTACTGCTGAAGTGATATTCTACAACACACAGTTTTATAGTGCATATGCTCTTTCCGTCTTATCCCTCAAACACAATCAGCCCTGCTAAGGCTCTCCTCGTTCCACCTTCACCTTTGGCAGTGTAATCGCACCACCCTTTGCGTGGTTGCTGCTTCCCGCGGTGTGCCTTTATGAGGCATGGAATGAGCTGTATTGAAACTAACATGTAAATGCTGCTGTAGATATTCTTGCTTTGAGCAAAGTATTGTCTCACAGGTGCTTTATCTCTTTAGCGTATGACTCACATAACCCCAGTCTTAGCTGAATGGAATGTACAAATATCATGGAAAGTCAAATATGTCATGAAATCTCATGAATTTCTGATACTACACACAGCTATTCATATTACAGAAGCCTTTCAGCAGGGTATCACAGTCAGAGGAGCTTTGGCTTTTCACATTCATCCCCACAACTTGAACTGTTTATCTTCTCTAAAGTGGATTTTAGGATCCTTTATACACTCATGGTTAAACACATAGGTGCACCCAGAAGGAAGCGTCGGATAGCAGCACATAGCTAGTCATACAGAAGTAGTGTCTCTCAGCGAACGCAACATGCCAGACGTCTCGGGATGAGGTTGTAGAGGTTCCTAATGGTGTCCTGTGATAATCCATCCCATGCAGCTTGAACATCCTCACACAGTTCCTGCAGATGGTGTGGTAGGGGTGGAGGTGGAGTGACACCAGGCCTTCTGGATGTGTGACGTCCATTCATAATGGTGATAACCATGCACTGGTCGTCTCCACCAAGACAAAAGCGGGACTCGTGCCATTCTGAGTCACTCCATGACAGTCTGGCACTCCATTACAGTCTTTGGCGACGTTGAGGTGGTGTTAAGGACAGTCGTCGTAACGGTCTGCCCGCATGTAGTCCTGTGTTGTGCAGCCATTTACCAATGGTGCTGGCACTAACAGGATGACTCATGGAGGGAATCGCTTCTCAATGAATGTCTGCAACCGTGGTTGTTGGGTCAGTCCGGTACAGCGATAACGTCTGTCCTTGCATACTGTAAGGAATGGAAGTATGGTGTTAGGTGGGTGCTCTCGTAGAGAGGTGGATACTTAGCTTCCATGAAGAGACACACAGGGAACATGTCTTGAAAGGGTTTCGGAGCCAGTTTAATGACCAATGAGAGCACCAAGTCTTCACTCGTCACAAGTTCCCAGATAACACCAGTTGGAGAACCCAGGCTACAACCTAGTACAGTTCACCACACTCACATTCTCTCCCGCCCTTTCCTCCACACTCTCCATTATTCGCTCCGGCTCTCCACCATGCATACGCGCACTGTACCTGCCTCAAAGTGACCGTTACAATACGTCACATGCACGGTCAAACGTGAAACTTGGATCATTAGCATGTCTCATAATGTCAAACCTACCTACCAAGTTTCATTGCAGTCGGTTGATTCCTTCTTGGTGCAGCTATTAGTGCAGCTATACATGTAAATGATGCACAGTCCATGATCCACATAGAGTCTCACTTCCTGGTGAATTCCTGGTTTGTGGTATATGCTGCATATGACTTTTTAAGCACACAGTGATGTAGCACCGTTCATCTCAGGTGTAATGTTGCATTTCCAAGTACAGACTTTGATGAGGTAGAGTCCATTTACTGGTTATTTGACTAAGCGGCAGACTTTCTAAAACCTCACCTTGGGTGTCAACTCGGGACTTCGGATGAGAAATCAATTTGAGCTACTTGGGGATGTGTAATTTTGGGTCTTTGACTTTTTCCTCTTAATTAAGAAGCCGTGGCAGTTTGTCAGGAGATTGTGATGTTCACTGAGAGAATATTAACAGTCTGTCCTCAGTGCCTTTAACCGTGTCTCCGTGTCAGTAATTGTTTTCTCAGGCAATAATAAAGTAGAATGGCCTTTTCCTTCCAACGCCACACAAGCCCAGAGGGACTGTATGACCATTAATGACTTTCATATATAACAGTGAATTGCCTTCTCACATGGGAACGTCAGGAAGATTGATGCGCTCATTTTTCCACGATGGCGGCAGTTTACGGTACGCACTGACTCGCACATCATTGGGGCTGTGATGCTAATTTGTCCTTTCTTCTCTTTGCAGTGACCCCAACCAACCGGTGCCACAGGACACCAAGTTCATCCACACCAAGCCCAACCGCTTCGAGGAGGTGGCCTGGACCCGCTACAACCAGAAAGACCAGCTGTACCTTCACATAGGTCTCAAGCCTCGAGTGAAAGAGCACTACCGCGCCAACAAGGTCAACCTGTGGCTGGAGCTGGTCCCTCACCTGCATAGCCTCAACGAGGTCACCCAGATCGTCTCCACCACCACCAAGGTGCCGCCGCCGGAGGTCACGCCACGTCCCCCCAAGAAGATCCCGCCGGCCAACACCAAGCGTCCCTTCCCCACGCCTTTCCCTACCGAGACGCAAGACAGTCAGAACCAGAACCAGAACCAAAACCAGCCCTTCCTGGTGGACCAGAGGGATTACTCCACTGAGCTGAGCGTGACCATCGCCGTGGGCGCCTCACTGCTCTTCCTCAACATCCTGGCCTTCGCAGCGCTCTACTACAAGAAGGACAAGCGGCGGCACGAGGTGCACCGGCGCTGCAGCCCGCAGCGCACCACGGCCAACGAGCTGCCCCACACCCAGGAGGAGGAGATCATGTCCCTGCAGATGAAGCACAGCGACCTGGAGCGCGAGTGTCGTGAGGCCATGCACCCTCACGAGGTAGTCCTCAGGACTGCCTGCCCGCCCGACTACACGCTGGCCATGCGCCGCTCGCCTGACGACATCCCGCTTATGACCCCCAACACCATCACCATGATCCCCAACAGCATGCCCGGCCTCAGCTCGCTGCACCCTTTCAACAGCTACCCCAGCGGACAGAACAACACACTGCCTCACCCGCACCCCCACTCACACTCCACCACCAGAGTATAGCCTCATACGTGCGTGGCGCCGCTTTCAAGCACACCCATATACACACAGATAGACCCACCCCTGGACAAAACACACACTCACCCACAGGCATACCGTACGAGCCCGCGGATTCCCCGGGGAATATGTGCGCTTGCTGTTTCGAGGGGAACACGTGGAATACGGCGCCGGGATGTTTTTTTCATGCTCCCTGGGAGGAAAACTGTCATTTTCTATTAGAGGAAAAAACAGGAATGGGAAAAGGTGCGGAAACATTGCAAATCTAATGAAAAACAGAGATGGATGTCTTCTTTTTTTTTCTTTTCGGTCCTGCTGTTGCGGCGAACGCCAGGGCCATTTCCTGGCAAACAGATATCACTCCAGGTTGCTTGGAACGATGGCTTGATTCAGTTACCCAGGGAGGAAACAGCAGCGACGGCGGCGGCAGCAGCAGAGATGGCGTGTGGGAGGCCCCTTTGTAAATGAAAGAAAGCATATTGTTTTCCCGAGGCATCGGATTGTAGATTACTCTCTCTGGAGCAGAGAGGAGATGCTGCTTACCTAATTTAGGCATGTGTTCTCCCGAGGATGGAGGCATTGTAAGATACGGAAATAAAAAAACACGAACAGAGGGGAAACGAGGAGGACGGGAACTCCTCGAAAATATGCACAATAGAGACATTCACCAAAATGTCTTGGAATCTTTTTGTCAGTTTATTTTTTGGGGAACAGTTTTATTGTATAGAATCTATTTACATATCTAGATATGTACACAAAGCACCAATGCTGTTTAAGCCCTGACTGCGGGGCGCCGGTACTGGAAAAAGAATCTGCCAGCGGTTCATATAGCGAGTGGGAAGTTCACCGGGGAAGTATATATTTTTTTGTTGTTGTTTTTTTTTTTTCTCGTTTTTTTTGGGTTTTTTTCTGGCAGATACAGCTTCATCACACAAGTGCTGTCTATTCGGAGAACTGGCGGACAAATTGACGAAAAAAAAGGGAAGCTGGATATTTTTAGCACGAAGCGCATGACAATTTATCTGCTTGGTGGCTGTTCTGCTGATTAAGTCATTATTAAAAAAAAGGAAAAAAGGAAAAAAAAAAAAAAAAAGAATATGAATTTTCATCCCCATTGGATTTGTTTGAGGAAATACTCTGCTCTGATTGGCCCACAAACCTACCGAATCGGAATACAGTGACACAAGCGAAGGCCATGGGTCCCGATTGGATGCTGGGAAAGGGAAGGGATGGGAAAGGGGGCGGGTATATGCTAAATAGAGCGCATTCACAAATAGCTTGAGTGAACCTGGTTATAAGGACTAGTTTTGTACAATGTGTGTTGGTAAAACTTTTTAATAGTGGTGAATCACTTGCTGTTTGAGATCCCACATGTGGGACGTTCATTGTACTCTCTCTTTCGTTCGCTCATCTTGGTCTCGGCTGTTATACATTCTTATTGTTTTACGTTCCTTTGTTTTCTTTTCTTTCGGGGATTGTTTCTTCTGCTCATCTCTGGCTTAGAGGCAAGGACCACTTTTACCTTTACAAAACAACCCGTGTGCTTTAATTCTCATTCATTTCTTTGTTTTATCAGGAAGACCACCCCAAACCCCCACTCCCCCCACCAACCCCTGTATAACTGATGCCCTGGGGCTAGAAAGAAATGAAGGCATATTGCTGGGAATTGTTTCTGCATATCTTTGGCTCTCTGGAACGTGATTGGTTGCATTGATTTTCCTTTGCTTGTGCCCTTTATCGAGCCCATGCCGTAGCCCTGCTTAAAGATGAATGCGGGGAGGATCTCTGCTGACAGTGTGGATTAGGAGGCCCTCTCATCCTGCGCCCTCTGCTTCACATTGCAGGGGTGGCAGAAGGAGCGAAAGGGAAGCCCGTACCATGTCCAAGGGAGCTGGACCCGTAGAGCATCCTCCAATCCTCAGTACTAATCACGGCCCTCATTTAGACATCCGTTTCTGTCCCTGCTATGGTCATCACTGCTTCTGCTTGGTTCGGACACCCTCTGTCTCTCTCTGTATTGAGTCTGTATTCGGTTTCAGCCTCCTCACCTCATGCAAACATGTTAACTCCCTGGACTCCTAAACCAGGACATGGTCTGGGGTCATCAACAGCTCGAAATGAATTCCTTTAGGCATTGGGAATTTCCTCACCTCCAGATATGGGTGAGAGAGGCCTACGTGAAAGTCCTGTCTCTCGTTTTCCTGGCTTATCCTTGCGCTTGGCAGTGGCGCACACTCTCTGTACCACCCAGCTAGCCAAAGGGAGCAGGTTCAAAACTTCCAACATGTGTGTGTCCAGACATCACCAATCTATCATGCTGGGGGAAGAACATAGGCTTCGGTAACTACCTAGCTATACTGGTGGTGTGGATTTCAAATACGGATACAGCAGTGATGGATGTGCATCATTTCGCCCTCCAAACAATCGCAAATTGTTCTCTTCCATAGAGGCTAGAATAGGAATTCTCCGGCATAAGCATGAACCTTTGGCACTCTTCCTGTATCGCAGCACTTCTGTGCCTCTGGATTTGCCACTGTTGTGGTTTGACGCATAGCGAGTGATGCAGAAGGCACTTTGAAATCCTATTCGAGCAGCCCAACTGAGATGCATCTGAAAACATTTGGTTGGAATCACATTTCAAACCACCAGTAGGATTTCATGTGGTTGTTTGCGGTCCAGACTAGCAAAAAATCAATCTGGATATGCCAAAAAAATCGGATTTGGGCTGCCAGTCTGAGCCAAGCCTTGTTCTCCAATGAGGAGTAATAAAATATCATTGAATAAATATAATATAAGCTCACCAGACAAAAACAAAAAATGAGTCACCATGCCTGTTTAAGGTGGTAGTAACTTCAGGCTCCTGCAGATGGCGCTGCACGAGGACACTGGGGCTATAATAACGGTGGGGTGTGAATGACGGGATCCATAGATTGAGAAGAGGTGCTACAGTGCAGGGAATGGCTCGGGCCATGTGTGGAAAACGCTCCAGAGCAGATGTTAATGATTGGCTAAAAGGAGGGACTGAGCATTTGGGCGTGGCCAAAGACCATAGTGTGAAGGAACTAGCTAAATCTGCAGGTGTATGGAAGCGTACGATCATACGGGTCTTCCAGCAGTGGCTAAAATCCCAGTCCACTGGGAATTCTTCTTGGGATCCACAAAATCTGGACCTAATGCGCCATACCTTGATGCAAGAGTGTCTGAACACTGATGTGGCCTACATCCAGAAACTTGTCCAGTCTATACCAAATCCAGCCACAGCTGTTATTGGTGCTCGTGGAGATCTCACACTAGGAACATTTCAGTCACAGGGGACTCGTTTTTTTTGTCTGGTGAGTTTATAACTCTGTCATCTGACGTTCCCTGTATGCCAGTAAACAAGTGTAACAAGTGTGAGCAATGCATCACAATTATCCTCCATGGCAATCAACCCAGTGCTACAGAAGCAGCAGATAGAGATCAGGTTGAGAAAGGCTGGAGTGTATCTTTAATTAAACAGTTTGTGAGTTCAGAAGTTCAGGCAGACAGAAGTTGTTTGAGAAAGTCGCTCTGACAGAGTGCAGCGCCGGCGAGGAAAGGCAAGGAGAGAAGGACAAAGAAAAAGGAAGAGAATTATGCAGCTCTCCTGCCGCCCCCGCGACCTGCGACACGCGGCGAGTCCCAAACAAGATGTTCCCGCCTAGAACACGGCCTCCCCGGGGCTGCTGGGCTCTGAGCCGGCCCTGCGTAACAGGACGGTAAATACAGCGCAGAAGAAGCCGTCTTTCCCCCCCCAAGCGCCACACCATTAACTAGAGCCCCTCGGCACGTCCCCTTCACTCAATCAATATAGGTATGAATATGCAAAGCAGCCCTGCCCTGAGCCCCCACCACCTAACCCCCCATTCCAAATGAGGCTTCCTTTTTTTCCAACAGTGTTGAAATTTAATGAGCCGTTCATACAAGGGCCCGCTTTGAGGATTCTTCCCGTGCATTTGCATGTAGGGCCAAGGTGAGAGCTGGGATACATCTGTAGCCGCGGAGGACTCCAGAGCGCAGTCCCACACACACACACACGCACGCCTGCACATATAAAGGACAGGATGAAGCCTCATGACTGAATGTAATCCATTACTGAGTGCCATTTATGAACAGCAACCAAACCGCATAAATCAAGTTTCTTTTCTTTGGGTTTTTTTTTGGGGGGGAGGGGGTTTTCTTCTTCTGTCTTAGCTTCAAACGGATGATCAAAAATGCCTGTTCATAGGATACCATATCAGAGGGGAGTTGTAATGTAGATTATTTGTCATTTTGTCTTTATTTCTGGTTAAATAGGATTTACTCTTCTGGAGCACAATAAATGATTTTATTAAGCTGAATACAAATCACTGCAACTCTTTATTTGTCCTGGGATCGACTACGGACCTCTCACAGCATCCCGTGAGGCCTGTACTTACACATTTGTATTTATTTTTTGTCCCTCAGTGTCATGGGACCCCCTCCAAATCATATGCCTCCTGTGCCCACTGTATCACTGCACAGGGACATACAGCCCCTCCACGGTTTACGGCCTCTGCGGGTAAAGATGAGTCAACAGGGTTATAAGAAGCTCTCCTATGGGGAATGAGCTCCAGCTCACACTGAAAACAACACCAGCAAAAAAAAAAAAATCAGTAAATACACAGCTGAGTCACATTAATATGACCATCTAAGATCCAGTGTACCACCCTGTGCTGGGAGCGACTCAGTAAGATCCGGGTAGGTTGTCACAGGTATCTGGAGCCATGCTGACTGCGGTCCATCCCCCACCTGCTGGAGGGTGCATGGGGGAGGACCCGTAATACGAATACCACGATCAAGGTGGTCCCACAGATGCTCAGTCGGGTTCAGGTCTGGAGGATTAGGGAGCCAGGTTAGTACTAGGAAGTCTTGGATATGCTCTTCCAACCAGTGCTGGACATTTCTAGCCATGTGACACATTGCATTATTGGTGGTAGATCCTATTTGCCCCGGGGAAGACATTGAGCACGAATGGGTGTACATGATCTGCAAGGATGGATTCATACCCAAGTCAGTTGAGAGTGCCTTCCACATGGATGAGTGGGCCAGAAACATGCCACAAAACATTTCTCAATGAGCTCGGCATTAAATACATTGAACAATCAGAATCAGAGTCTCTTTATTTGCCAAGTATGTGCGACACACAGGAATTTCTTTGGTGAGTCACACAGTGTATGAGATGTAGCATACTGAACCGACAGGCACATACACAGTATTTCAAGAGTACAATAGGGCAGTCGTGGGCTGGAGGTTAGGGAACCAGCCTTGTGACCGGAGGGTTGCTGGTTCGATTCCCTGAACTGACAATAACGACCTTGAGCAAGGCACCTAACCCCTAACTGCTCCCTGGGTGCCGTGGATAGGGCTGTCCGCCGTTCTGGGTAAGTGTGCTCACTGCCCCCTAGTGTGTGTGTTTGTGGGTGTTTCACTTCACGGATTGGTTAAATGCAGAGACTAAATTTCCCCACTGTGGGATCAAATCAATAAAAAAAAGAATAAGGATAATAAAGAGATGGATAAGAGATATGGTGGGATGGACAGCTTGATACCTAAATAACAATGCTCCTGATCCTGGTGCTTACTTATAGAACTGGATTCTGACAAAAAAAAATTCACAGAAATATGGATATTGTTAGTTTATTTATTTAATAAACAGATATGTATCCTATCTCTGCTGTAAGTGGTGGTGTAGCCTAGGAACTACTTTTTCCCCCATCCGCCTTCTTCCTTTACTCCCAAAGAAAGCTGGTAAGTAACAAGCTCATTTAAATGTCATGTACAGAAGAGATTCTGAACTGCCCATTTTAACTGGTAGACTTCTCTGAATGAATTATCATCAACAGAGGCTTACAAGCAACTGAACTTTTGAAATGCAGCTAGATATAAATCTAATAAACACACAATTAAGGTTGACAGCACTGATTCAGGTGAGCACATGATATGAAAATGATTAAACAGTGAATTGATATCAGTTATCGTGTTTTTGTTTTTGTGTGTGTGTGGTTTGATGGTCCTGAGTCTTCCTCTGCCAATAAAATAGCACCTAATCATCATCATCATCATCATCATCATCATCATCATCATCATCATCATCATCATCATCATCAACGTATAAGCTTTGGGAATAGAATGCAGGGGATTTGAGACCATTCCTCTGTAAAGCATCTCTCCAGATGGTCCAGGGTTCTAGGCGCACGCTCCTGTTTGGCTCACCCCACAGGTTCACCGAGAGGTTTAGATCAGTGGACTGAGGTGATCGTGGCAGAAGCTTGATTTTGTGTTCAGTAAACCATGTTGGTGTTGATCTGGGGCCTCATTCACCAACCAACCCTGGGAAACCTCATGCAGTTTTGAGGTTGTGTGTTCTTACTTGGGATCTGTTCTCTGGTCATTATTTATGGTTTAGGAACACAAAGAATCTGCCTTGGATGTTTTCTTAGGACCTTTCTCAAGAGCACATTTAAGAAGCAACTTGTTCATGAGGCCCATTGTCCTCCTGGAGGATCCAGCAATGACCGTTTTTGGGTTCCTGGCGGGGTCAGACGGATCTTGATCGAAAATGTTGTGGCGTCCATAATGGCATGTGACCCTAACAAGGCCTTTGGAGGGAAAACACCTTGGCAGAGGGCGTCAGGGGCCGGATTCACAAACGCTTTGTTAAAAAAAAGAATTGTAAAGTTTATAGGTGTGTTCCTACATGTGACTCTCAGGGAAAAAAAACAAAAAAAAAGTTGTGACTTGCATTGTACATCTAACCATACACCATCTCACCATACTTTACAGTATTACAGGGAGAAGTCAGAGCCACGTAGAGAGGCACACGTCAATGAAAGTTCAAAATGCTTCATGGTCATGTGATTTATGTAGACTTGAGATAATTCCAGGAAGTTATAGGCGGTTTTAATTTAAAACGATAAATATAAGTGATAGTCAATAACGCACTCATCTACTTCATACCTTCAGACCAGATTGTTTTTTGTGTACTGTTTGGAAATATAAATTATTCTTCATATCCATACTAATAGAGACATATTACAAAACTAGCTAGCTAGCTCCCTTATTATAACGTTAGCACATACTCCACAATGGATATCCACATTTCACCTCATCCAACAACCACTCCACCATCACACACCATGTAGTATCGGAACTACTTTTCTTTTCTTCCACCTTCTTTTTCCTTTGCTCCCAAATAAAGCTCCACCATCACACACCATGTTATATTAAATATTTAACTCCCCTGCAGAAAGCACATTTAGAAGACCATGTTGGATAGTGCCATTAGAAAAAGAAAGGACATCAATGCTATTTGGGGCTAACCATAGTCAGTATCCCAGCTCTGTTAACTATCAGCGTTCCCCAAATCTACCAATTCAGTGGGAAGTAATCCACTAACATGCTTTAATTCAGATGTGAACTTGATTTAGAGGTGCTGATAATATACAGTCTGAGTATTTACACGTCTCAGATCTTGTAAGTGCGTCACAAACGCGATGACCATCGTCACCTCCAATGAGCTGCTATTACTTGCTGCTAACTTCCAGAAGCTATTGAGTGGTTCCTTGATCCGCTATTGCTGTAGAAAATGGTCCATTGGGAAGAGCACATTGGCGCAGCTCTCTCTTTTAACATGGCTCATGGGAGAAATGAGGATCTTGGTACTTTCCTTTGCAGTTTGTTAATTAAAAGGTCTAGACGAGATGTGCCTGAACTTCTTGAGAGTCAGTTTTGTTGCAGAGGTATATGATCTGGTAGGGTGAGAGGTTCTGCTCTGCGTCGGAGAGTCCTCCATGGATTTTTCTTTTGCTCTTAAACCCACTAATACTTTGCCATATATATCCTTATATCATTAACTTATGGTACTGTATTGTAGGGCTTAATGTCACTTAAAAGGACTTTTAAACAGTTGAATTTAGAACCCTTAGATTTTATTTCAGAAAAGGAATTTCGAGGCTTATTAAATTAACTACTTGGACCACAAGTGGGCCCCAAAGCACCCTTTGGTGGCCCTTGAACCGGTACTGAGAGGGGCCAGTGGTCCATATTGGGCACTTTGTCTTGGAAATTGGTAAAAATAACTGACTTTACACTGAAAATGTTTTTAAACTGTTAAAACCGTTAGTTGTAAATACAATTCGACACACCAAGGCAGCTCTGTCAGTTTTTTGCCCCCTGTGTCTGGAAACAACATATCCTTCCCAGTCATTCCCATTACCTTGCCACCATTATGCTGGATTTCCGGTATTACACCTCAATCACAATTTATCTTCAGTGATTTGTGTCATATATTGCAGTGTTGCCACCTATATCTGTATTGAAAATTCCCAAAAATGACATTTTTAAACCTTTAAAAAGACAAAAAGACTTTTATCCTGTGGGCCATTTGACAGAAAAGGTTGAGAACCATTGTCTTACAGCCTAGGACGAGTGTGAGACTCTTTGAAGGATCATATTTTCAATAATTCCACGTCTTCTTAGAATTGTTCAAGACAATGAAGAGCATAAGAAGGCTCAAAAGAAGTCATTTAAAGAACAACACTTTCAGGGACACACACTTTGGTGAATCCCACCCCAGGATCTTCTCCATGTAGTCATTCTAGACACTGATCGACTAAAGGGAATGAAATACATACGGGAAAATGTTTCAGCTACATTTTGTTTCTGGGGCACCAAATAAACGAGGCACATGTGGGTTTGTTCTTTATCTCAGAATAGGTTTGTGTGGTTCATCCAATGAAGGGCTGAGCACACTGACTGGGAAACCTTTACGGGGCTCAAAGCCACACTCACAAACATCCCGTTCAAATGAACCACACTAGCTTTATTTAACACCGTTATTTACAAAATGGAATAAATCCAAACGAAACTTCAAGGCTTCCTTGGGCCGTCCTCTTTTCAGTCAGTCTCCTTGCTCTCACTACAGTGTGCGGGCATACAGGCCAGCGTCCTGGTCTCCCACACTGGGGGGGAGGGCCACTCTGGAGGGAAGGGCGGCGACTCCACCTCCCGTCTGCCACAGTTTGCTCAATTAAAGGATGGATTTTTCTCATTTCAGTATGAAAGTAGGTTCATTCACCCACAAAGTGAATTACTTATAACCTTTGTCATTTATCTTTACCTAGGGTGCCCATAATTGTGGAGGGCACTGGCATTAGGAGAACAATTATCACAGATTCTCTCTTTACACAATTTTCCACTTACCCTAGATGTAGAGGGTCAGCCAAAACATGATCAGTGTCTAAAATTTTTGCTTGTGTAGTTTTAAAGTAGAGCTGTTAGGCTAATGCTGTCAATAGTCACCCAAATATTTTCAGGGAATACATCTCCTGATCATGCAGAATTGTGGGTTAAAACACACTATGACTAGCGCTACACTAATGCTAGAGGTCAATAGTCACCCAAATCTTTTCCCTGAATGTGCTTTCGAACCCATCTTCCAACCTGCTCAAACCTCATTCAGGTCTTCATTAAGATCGCGGGTTAAAACATGAGCTATGAAGCTAACATTGCTAATGCTAGAAGTCAGGCCACATAAAAGCCAGATTGTCCAGTTTTTCAACTCCTAGTCCTCCGTCTGGTGCAATACCTGGACGAATGCCTATTAGTCCTCTTTTTGGGATTAACTATTTAAAATATTCACTCGCAAACAATATTATGGCCAATATTATGTCCTTGTTAAACCATTTCATTGGTTTAACAAGGTCAGGTGACATCGTAACTCACCTACCGGTTTTACGCAGGTCAGCTCTAGTCAACTAGTCAGTTAGTAAGCTCCCGTCTGACTCATGAATGTCATCCATTCCCCCCTATTAGATGAGTAAAGTAATAATTTATTTTGAATATGGTTAGGTGGTGACTTTAATTCATCGTGATCAACAGAACTGGATCAAAAAATGATTCAAAAAGTTTGTGTATTAACCTCAAGGTAAGACAGCTGCTTTATACTACAGTAAAGTTCTATTTTAGAGGTGTTTAAGGTGCACTCTATAATTCCATGAGTGCTTTTTTATAAGTTGGTGTCTTCGCTGTTATTCTACAGTAAAGCATTAAGATAAAACTGAGGAGAACCTTCTATAAGTAGCTGTATCTAAACTTTTGATAGGTAGTGTGTGTATATATATATATATATATATATATATATATATATATATATATATATATATATATATATATATATATATATACAACACACTATATATATATACTTATAGGTTATATCATATAATGCTTTATAGTAACAGCGAAGACACCAACTTATAAAAAAGGGTTGAGACAATAAAAAATGAACTTTAAGCACACCTGAGGTTAATACACAAACTTTTTTCATTTTTTGATCCAAAATATATATTTATTAGTATGGTGCAGGGCCTCCTTTTGCATCCAATACAGCGTCAGTTCGTCTTGGGAATGACATATACTGCGTCCTGCACAGTGGTCAGAGGGAGTTTAAGCCATTCTTCTTGCAGGATAGTGGCCAGATGCTGGTGGAGGTTCATCCTTCTTGGTGGTATGCTGACATTACCCTGGATACCGTGGCTCTTGATACATCACAAAGACTTGCTGTCTTGGTCACAGATGCGCCAGATGCGCCAGATGCGTTCAGTATTTTGAACTCTGGTATGTCATCCATAATGTTGTGTGCATTGCAGTATTTTATATATAACCTTCACACTCTGCTCTTACTGGTGCAATGTGCAATTAATGAAGATTGGCCACCAGGCTGGTCCAATTTAGCCATCTCCAAGAGGCCAAAAACCTCATTCAATTTTAATGTAAGTCAATGGAACCTGACGTCTTTCCGAGCACTTTTGGGCCATTTCTGTTAGTCCATTCATCATGCAAATCTCACACAGTGTAGACGGCAGCTGCTGTTTTCAAATGATGCATAAAATGGACAAAAATGGAGATACATGTTTTTCATTGGACAGCAAAAGATTTGGGTGACTATTGACTTGAGCAACATCCGCCTCTAAACAAAATAAAGAAGCCAAATTTGGACGCTGAACATGCTTTAGCTGAACTGCTACATCGAGGTTTAAGTGGTAAATAGTGTAATTGGGTTTTTTGCTTTGGGTACGTTAGAATGTCATATCTGAAAAGACTGCAGGAGACCTTTCCCAGTTCAAGACATCGACTGGACACAATGAAGCGCAAGTTAAAATGTGATCTGAGCCAGAAATCATCTCATTTCTCTCTTTCACAAAACTATTGATCTGCTGGCATTAACTGCTACCTTGCTGAAAATTGGATGATTTTAAAACGTAATTGCTTAAGGTGACAAAACGGAGCCGGTACCTATTCTTTTATTTTTTTGTTGTTGAGATTAGGATTCTCTTTGGTCTTTGTAATATGAAATGCAGCTGTGGCATTGGAATCTATTAGAGAGAGTGTTTGTATGCGACTCCTTCAGAAGTTTCAAAGCCTGTTGGGGGAAACGAGGCTTGTTAGTGTTGAATGTGCAAAAATAACACACACAAAAGAAAATTTTTTATTGAATGGCTGAAGATTCTGTATATAGTTTTGTATAAGAGTCTAAGAACATGCTTTTATACCTAATTCTACTCTCTAGTCTTCGTATGCAGCAGTAGGAGAATCTCAGTGTCCATCCTATTTCTCAAAAGAAGCAGTTAATAAGGTAAGCATTGCAAAAAGCAAAACACTTCATTTGGCCAGTTGAAACCTTTATGGCTCTGTCTATGGACAAGCAGAGCTGCAATTATTTCTTAATGGACTTCAGACTTAAGCCACTAATTGACGTTTCAGTGTTTCTAGTTAATTGAAGGGAAGAAATGGATGTTAGGCTTTTTTTTTTTTAAACAAGAGAATCTTGATAATTGCCCCCACAACATCATTGGAAGAGGTCTTTAACTAGAGGTTATGTCAGTTTACATTTCACTCTATGTTTCATAAAGGCTTTGCTAGCAGGATATAGAGGTTTTTTTTTTTTTTTTGCATCACTGATTTTATTTTTGTTCTCTTCCAGAGAAAAAAAAAAGGTTTATTGGAGATTAGTGCAGTAAAGATTATATTTCACCTCTTTGGCAGCAATTAAAGATAGCTTTTTTAAATCCCACTTTTTGGTCATTTAGGATAACTTGGGGTCATATCCAATTATAAAATGGTTGGTGTAACTCAGCGAGTAACACCACTACCTGCCAGGGAGCCACCACCACAAGTGGGAGACTGGGGTTCAAATCCTGGTCTGGGTGACTATACTGGGCTACTCCAATAAGAGTCCTTGGGCAAGACTCCTAACACTACACTGGCCTACCTGTAATATGATTAACCTTGTAAGTCGGTCTGGATAAGAGCGTCAGCTAAATGCCGTAAATGTAAATGGTTTGGATCGTCAAACAGTTTAGCTCATCTCCCTTTGTTTCCATTTGCCATTCCTTAGACAAATGCTCTATATGTATGCAGTGCTTTGGATAGACAATGTTCTGAAAAGATAACTAGTCTATTTAGCACAGGAGTAGCAGCAAAAGTATAGGTTTTCACAAGACATTCCAGAATATTATGTCAGTATTCCAGCATTAGTGCTAAAGGAATTGATCACTGGATGAATTTTTACAAAATGTGTTTTTCATTTGAAGAAGCTCATCAATTCTCCTTGGTTTACCGGTGGAATTTTCAGCTTGCCGATGCCAATAGCCAAAAATGTATGTTCTTTGAGTTTTGTTCCAAATATGTGCTAAACACAAACTGCCTGTAAGCCATTCCTTTGTAAGTGTTAGGCCCTCTGTCATTGTTTTCACTTCCGTATCTACATGCACATTTGGAAGATCAATAATAAATAGAATATTTTTTAACTGGGATGAGGTTTCGTTTCCTCCAAGGTATGAACAAGACTTGATGTGCCGTATTGTCGAAAGGTAAATGAGCCCCATTGAAAATAGGGCTTTAAGTGGTTGTAACATGGTTGATCTGATGTTTTAGTTTGGGGTAAAGGATAGCTTTTCGCCTTTTGCTCATTATCTTAAGAAACAAAATATCCCTATCACTGCATTCTCGCTGTAACACGGACAGACGAGGAGACAGGATGAAAGTCTTAAATGAAAAACCAATAAGAACAACAAAAACAAAAATCAAACACAGTACAAAAAATAAGAATCAAACAGACCAGAGGGACCAGAGTCACAAAAAAAAAAAAAAACTGACAGAGACAAGACAGCAAGCAAGAACAAAGGGAAAAACAGGGAGTATAAATAAACAAGAACTAATAAGGAACACCTGGGAAGGGGCGGAGCTACAAACGAAGGACAGGTGAGGGGCCTGACAAGGGGCAGAGACAGGAGGAGCTATAACCAAAACCAACATAAGCACATGGAAATGACAAGAGAAAGACAGAAACAGAAAACCAGACAAACAGGGGCAAGACAAGACAGGACATGACACTCATGTTCACAGGGCATTCACACACCTAGACTGCCCCACAAAATCTCCAGATTTGAACCCCTTTAAAAATCAGTGGGACTATCTGGAACAACATGTAAAAGGCATCCACCAAATCTGGCCCAATTACACAGTTCTTTGATTCAGTAGTGGCTGAACATTGATGTCACCTACATCCAGAAACTTGTCAACGTCCAGGCTAAACTGTAGATGTATTACACCATATTAGATATATTCTACAGACACATACATTCATCTTAGCTTGCTGTTTAGTGATTTCTTTAAAAAAAGCAGCACCATAAAGCTGCTGGTTCCTCATTCTTTAAACAACTGACTGAAACTTATTGGCCAGACTATGACTTGTAGTTGCAGGCTCTAAAATAGGAGCTAAGCAGCTGCATCCAAGCCTTGCATGACCAAATGCAATGCCAAGCACTTTGATTAGCCATCTCATCCAGCTTGACTATTCTCACCCAGTTCCTGTAGATGGTGCGGTAGGGGTGGAGGTGGAGTGACACCAGGGCTTCTGGACGTGTGACAACAAACCGTTCATCTTGGTGCTGACCACGGTGCCTCCACACACAGATTCGCTTGTCGTCTCCATCAAGACAAACATGGGACTCGTCACTGAGGATGACCTGCTGCCTTTCTGAGTCACACCATGACAGTCTGACATGACACCATTGCAGTTTTTGGCCAAGTTGACGCAGCGTTAGTGGCAGTCAACTAGTGTCCATTTAGTCCTGCATCAAGCAGCCTTCTGCCAATGGTGCTGACACTAACAGGATGACTCATGGAGGGCATCACGATTCACTGCATGTCCACAATCATGGCTGTTGGGTCAGTCAGGTACAGCGATAAGGCCCGTCCTTGTTCACGTTACATGCACGACCAACTGTGAAATGTAATCATTCGCATGTCTCACAATGCCAAACCTACCCACCAAGTTTCATTCCTGTGGGTGGATTCCTTAATAGCACATGTATGAGTGCAACTATTCTGATCAGGGTTTGAATAAAAATAAGCTCTTTTTCTTTGCTCTTTCTTTTCTCCATCCTTCTCTTTCTTTAATGACCACAGGTTGGCTAGGAACAACTCTCTGATATCCATGGTGACGACAGCCCAAGCGCACCTTGGCTATTTTAATTCACTCAGATTGCATGTCATGCTAAATAATTAGGTGGTACTTGCTTTAAATTCTAAAGAGGTTATCCTTGGACGGGAGGTGACCGGGCTTCTTTCAGTTCACACAATGGTTTCCCAGGGTTTCGCTGTAAACGCTGCTAGAGATTTGGTTCTCATTTCGCACTTCCGACAAGCCTCCGCTCATCAACTGGGAGGTTTGTTCGGTGTCCTGTGTATACTGTCTGTGATTAACGTGGATCCTGACGGCAAGGTAAAAGCAGGCAACTATATTTATGTAAGTTTTCTTTTCATCTGCAGTTGTGTAAAACACCAGTGCGGTGGTACTGATCAAAGGGAAGCTCTTGTAGGTATATGAGGTAAACGTTAACTCGGGCACGGATGCTCCTGATGCTTGCATTCTGACTGCTGCATTCCACTGTGATGGAGAGATGAAAAGAATAGTGTACTGTAGGGATAACAGCCCTTTATTTACCCTAGCTCCTTTCATTCATTCATTCAGAGATGTATAGTCTATCAAACAATACAGTGCACTGATAACACGGGGGTACAACAATATGTCTCTTGTCATGGCAATGCTTTTGATTCATGTTTTCATGCTTAGAACAAATTCATGATTAGCAAACAAAGGGATTCAAGACACTCTGGGTGGGGAACTCACAGCCAGTTAGAATGGGAAGGGGCTTGTATGCCACCATTTAATGGCACTCAATCATAATAGATAAACCATCGTCAATAAGAGTAAAATTATGTTGTATTTGAGTCTGTAATGTCAAATATTCCAGAGCATGTAACAGATTTACCAAATTTCCCCCCCATTTTCCAGCTTTCTAAATCAGGTAGAGCTGCTGTATAAGCACTGGGGTCCTCTGTGTTTGCTAACACGTTAGCAGCTATAGCTAATCACAGTTTAGTGAATCCTTTACTCTCCATATAAAGGCAGTGTTCAAATTAACACACCACTATACTGCACATTATACTGCATACTGTATACGTCCCCTGTGTGTGGTATAGCCTACAGTACAGTAACGAGTTCTGACCTACAGTGTGGTATACTAATAGTCACATGACCAGTTACCTCAGAGCTGTTATTACTGTATCCACTGTGTAGAGCTAGCTGCCGCTAACGCTGCTCAGTTCACCTGAACTACGGTTAGCCTAGCTGTTAGCTCCCCTCGGCTATTTCACTCTAAAACTGATCCTCTAAAGTGAGTTAATCTTTTATTAATCTTCAGACCTGTATATTTAACTTTCTGAGGCTGAACACACACCCCACTACAATCACTACACCCACATTTACCTCAGAGCTGTTATTACTGTATCCACTGTTTAGAGCTAGCTGCTGCTAACGCTGCTCCGTTCACCTGAACTACAGTTAGCCTAGCTGTTAGCTTCCCTCGGCTATTTCACTCTAAAACTGATCCTCTAAAGTGAGTTAATCTTTTATTAATCTTCAGACCTGTATATTTAACTTTCTGAGGCTCATTCTGATGAACACACACCCCACTACAATCACTACACCCACGTTTACCTCAGAGCTGTTGTTACTGTATCACTGTTTAGAGCAAGCTGCTGCTAACACTGCTGAGTTCACCTGAGATACAGTTAGCCTAGCTGTTAGCTCCCCTCGGCTGTTTCACTCTAAAACTGATCCTCTAAAGCGAGTTCATCTTTTATTAATCTTCAGACCTGTATATTTTAACTTTCTGAGGCTCATTCTGATTAAAACATACCCCAGTACAATCACTACACCCACATTTACCTCAGAGCTGTTATTACTGTATCCACTGTTTAGAGCTAGCTGCTGCTAACGCTGCTCAGTTCACCTAACCTACACTTAGCTTAGCTGTTAGCTACCCTCGGCTATTTCACTCTAAAACTGAACCTCTGAAGCGAGTTCATCCTTTATTAATCAGACCTGTATTTATCTTTTTTTGCCATTAGTAAAATAAAAGCTTTTTTTTTTATTCTTCACACCGTTCTGTGTAAACGTGGACACATATTTGCAGAGTAGAACGGTATATTGGTTGACTGTAGCCAGTAAGCTGCACATTAGCTAGCTAGCTTATTAGCCTAGTTAGCTGCTTTAGAGTGACAAAATGACCAGAAAAGGCATTCATTTCTGTGCTAATTTAAATAATTCATGCTGTCCTTCAAGTAGGTGGAAAAGGCAGTAAGGGTAAAACCGTAAGTTCAGTTGGCTCATGTTTAGGTTGTTGTTTTTGCAATATTTTGTCTTCTTTTACAGATGCAGGTGTGACTGGTATAAATTTATGATTATTTGAAAAACGAACCACACTATGTTGTGATGTTATTGATCTGAGAAGATTGTGTCCTGTAGAATGTCCTGTTGTATCAGTCCAGTGCTCCTGTGACGTAATGTGATTCAGTCCTATGGTGTATCATTTTTTATTTTTCCTTGGTGTTGGTTTTGTTAATTGATGACTTTTGATAAGACAGGCCCATTTTAGGATTTGATATAACTCTGGCCTCAAATGTTCTCTAACGCAAGAGGCGATATCATGGAAAAACATTATTAAAACGTGCCCTAGAATGGAAAACTGTAATTATATTGGCAGAATTGAATAAGAGGAGTTCAGTACATAGAGCGAACACACTATGAACCTCAAGCACTGTTGTTCATCCTTCAAATAGGCTACAACTACAGACAGGACAGGCCTCTTTCCCCTTGTTGTCGTTCTTCTTTTTCTCACTAGTCATGCAGTTTTGAGAAATCAACACCATTCTAACTCTGGACGGCTCCATCTAATCAGAATCGGTGCAGAGTATTCCTATTCATTTTTAACCCAGTCAAATTAACACTCAGAGTAGAGGCAGATCCTTAAACTCCAATCCACAGTCATTCATCCCTCGATCCTCCCATAGACCCCATAGTTCATTTTTAGCAACACCGTAGCGGCCTGCTAGCAAGCATGCTTAAGCTGTGCAAATCACTTTGCATTTTCTTCAAGAAATGCACTTTTCTGTATGGCATTTACACCGTGAAATTTACATACAACACCAGAGGCAGTCTTTGCACCGGGCAATGGACCCCCATTATCCAAAGGCTGCATAAAAATACAAATTAGGTTCTCGGTATATGTTGATGTTCAATAGCAACCCCCCCCCCAATATTATTCAAATGAAGTAGCCCATGTTGTTATCTGAAAACACAACCACATACAGACTAGAGGAGGTTATTAAGTATGAAGCACAAAACTTGCAGTATATTTCCTGGAAACACAGAACGGCTTAACACAAGTGTCATGCTAGGATATTTTGTTGGGCAGCATGGTTTTATTTGCTAACACGTTGACCGGCTGTAAATCCTCACCAATCAGTACCACAAAACAGAACCAGCACTATTAAAATTTCTCTCCAGAATTTTTCCTTTCCATAGCAAACCTTCAATTATTTCCTGGAAGGGTCATAAAGACCCTTATTTCTTTCCTCGACTTCATGGAAGAGTTTCACCACTCCGTTTAGAAGTGGAGTGGCAGAGAGAGGCTTGCCATCAAAAATAGAAACTGCCGCTCAGCTGGTGCAGACAGCTTGATTCGTTATAATGTGTTTTGGTTTAGTCGCTGAGGCTCAGACCAACCACGGTTAGCATTCGGTGAAGGAGGGAGGAAAGGAATGAGTTTGTCGCCTCACTCTAAAAGCTGACTTTGTCTGTTGTGAGTCAGAACGGAGCCTGCAGACCGTGTGCAATGCTAGTGTGATTATTAGTGTAGACAGATTCAGTGTTGGAGTAATTACTCAAACACATAGTGCATTCAAACATTGCTTACTACGTCCTGGAACACAAAGGAAGTAAAAGAATACTATACTATATTACTATACGTCTCCCTACCCAGGAAAAACTAATTGAGAAGATGTTTAAAAGACAACTTTGCCAGATGAAAGGTAAAAAGACATGATTTTCAAGTTGTTCAATTTAACTTGATTTCAACATGAATTCATGAAATCATTCATCATATGAGATTTAGACTGACTAAATTATGTTTTAGAAAATACAACAGACAAAAACTGACAACAAAACATTTATTTCAAAAAGACAATATGCAATCAAATTGTTGTTGCCTAATTGAAATAAGTATCATGTTCCATCAGTATCGTTTTGGGTTACCGGTGTAGTCTTTACCAGTCAAGACCAGCTGGGAGCATATTTAAGGTCGTCCGCAATGATATGGGAGATATCCATATCATGCTCCATGGCCTTGTTGTACCACTGCACTGAGAAAGAAAAACTATGCTATATAAATCAACCTTGGATTAATCTGGATTACAGACAATCAAAGAAATCAAAAAAGATAATGTTGCAATAAGATATAATATCTCTTCAATGCAAAGCCAAAAAACATAATATCCAGCCCTGTTTTTCCAACTGGACCTTGGATCTACTGCTCGATTCAGAATATTTATTTAAACCCATCAACCTCTCTCCAAATTTGTAAGCAATATTACAATGAAATGTGTATTGATAATTACTTTTGGACCTAAACTTTGAGTTTGGATCCTCCACAGTTTGTTGCTGCTATTAAAGCATGGATCTTATTTATGCAAGGCCGACTTAGTTTAGCCCAAAACACAAAGTTCAAATGACATGGACAATGGGATTTGGCGGGTCTGTACTATATAATCCTACTTTATTGTAAATCAATAAATTCTGTGGGCCTCACCGAGGGGCCCAAAATCACAAAATTGTACAACAACAGCAAAAAAATGGATAAAATTTTTTTTTGCAGGCTCTGAAGGGAATGTCAGCACTATGTATGACCTGTCCAAAGAACTGAACGCTCAGTGGCATAGCTGATGTTCTTTAAACGTGGCTGAAGTTGGCTTTTTATTTGCCGGTTTCTTAATCAAATGTTCCGTTCCACCTTAAATGCTACAACTTGTGCCAGAATATAACTATGATAACATTTAAGGTGTACCAGATTTGCAAAATTTGCAAAACAGGCTGGCGGGTTGGAAGCAGAACTTTAGCTCCCACATCTTTGAGAAGATCCTGGACGACTTTGACTCAGAGTTGTTGGTGTGCTCTGCACCTTTCACTTTGGACAATTTCTCAGACTCTGGTACAATATGAAGCAGCATCCATCAACACTGAGCAAACTGAAGCGAGGACCAGTTCCACTTTAGCATCACAACTCCAACAGCAGCCTATAAGTAGCAGCCATGCTTTGTGATTGCATCCGTGTTTGCTATTTGAGTCAAATCATCTTAAACTGAGAGTTTCATAATAAGAAACAACTTTAATCTGCTTTGTGTTGATGCCTAGATGGAAAGAGATTAGCTAGTGCAGCTAGCCTTAACTACTAGCAAGCTCCAAGTAACTAGCCTAGAAAACTAAATAGTAGGAGGGTGGAGTTTATTTACTCCAGAGCGAATGCAAGAAGACTTATCTATAATCTCTCTTTACACTATAAATTTAAGTAGAACTGTGTGACCGTGCCTTTCCCTTTGTAACAACAGCTTCATCCACCATTGTTTTCTGAAATGGCTCAGGTCGCAGTGATATCTGGGCCAGTTCTGTCGATACTGGCATTCTCTCAATCCTTCACCCCTACAAGTCCTCATCTAAGACCCTTCACCTGAGCTAATAAAGTAATTAAAACAGCGCACCTTAAAAGTAGGAATTTATTTTTTTTTTATTGTTTTTTTTCCCCCCCCCCAAAAGGGACAATATGGCAAGGCGAGAGTGTGGAAGAGGCACCTTGTTTTAAACTCTGGTGTATGAAAACCGGGGGCCTATTTGCTTTGAGGTCACTTCTACTTATGTCGGCCATTTTTCTCGTAAAGTGTGAAATGAAATTCCAGAGTGATTTTGAGGCCACATTATCATCCACGGTGCACTCATAATGTCTTGTGAACAGTGTAGTTCACCAGATAGGCTAAATGTACGTGAATGTAAGTGCATAGGAAGCTGTGGTCAAGACCGCCATGGTCAAGTCCAACACTATAGCTGCATTCCATTAATGCTGCTTAGTCCCTAAGCAGTTCTGGTGTATTCCCTGTACACCAGAGTACAGGATGCTAGTTAAGGAAGGTGTAGTTGATAAACTCCTTTATTCTGAACATCCTACAGCGTCATAATCTTGGTCATCAAGAGATATGCGATGGCTGATGGGTAAACCTTCCAGTGAAGTAATAAACCATCGTTCACACGACCAGTGCATAGTGTTCCTGTATGCACTCTCTATGGCATGGAATCACCCTTAAAATACCCTGTGTGGTTCACCTTGCAGGGAACTAGGAAGACGATTGGAAGCACCTCATGACTAGTTGAGTTTAAAAAGGTCCCACTTTTGTTTAGAGGCCCAGTCGGTCTCAATATCAAAAGCCAAACACAGAATCTTCTTCAAGACCAGACCTTGATTAGTTTAAGATTGAGTTAAATAGGTAGTATAGCCCTCAAACTGCTTCCAGAGTCTGGACTACCAAGCAAAGGACAGAGGAATGTCAGTCAATGTTAATGCTGACAGTCGAGTCACTTAACAGTCTCTGTCCAATCCAATACAACCAAAGCCCTTCCCAGTACAAGCCAAACTCCTGCCCAGTACATCACTGGACATGTGATCCGTGTCTGCCAAAGGGCACATGGTCAGAAACCAGCCAAAACAAAATGCTTGCTAGTAATGTGGACAGACGCTACAAACTGCAGACAACAGAGGCTGAACAGATAATACAGTCTGGACGCTAGTGACTCGAAGACACTGCGTCTAAATGGGGTCTTAGTGTTTTACTGCTGTACTGCAGTAAACTAAATACTTCCTGAAACAGATTTTTATATGGCACACTAATAATGAGGGAGTAGGGAGGGATCCATTTCAGGAACAGCCAAAGAGTTTTTCAGCTCATACTTCTTTTTAACAAGACATAATACAGAGCAGCTCATCAAAACAAAGGTCATTTACATATATCAGCCTTAAAGACACGGCAACACAAACAGCCTGTTTAATTCGAGGGGGTAAAGAGAGTCTGCAAAATGGTCTATAATAATAAAAATGAACTATGACAGTTCTCAGTACCTGCACTCCTACAAAAGTGGACCTCAGAGAAAAAAAGAAAAGAAAAAAAAAATACAAGAAATCGCTTTATTGAGTTTTTCCCTCAAATCAATAGTGCGGTATACCCTCTGTTTTCTTGTTGTCATGTTCTCTTGACCAGCAAAATATAAAAGTTCAACCTGAACGTGAAGTAGAAAGTCTCTCTATGCATACTAAGGACACTCTCCTGCTTCCTGTTCTATGTCTCAGCCTGGGTAAAGAGACGGCCTTAAAACCAAGCTCTTTGTTATTCCATGCCTGATTTTCAAGATCATTAGCTGGATAAGTGAAATGTTTATGGAGATTTTGAGAAACTTTGAATAATGTATTTGTCGCGTTGTCAAAAACAGAAGGTTACAGAAAGTAAGAATGCATACTGAAGTATTCTGTATGTTTTTCAAATACATATTTGACATAAAGTATATTGAAGTCAACATGTCAACACATTAGAACTGAGCCATTTTCAAATATGGGACATATACAGTGTTTTAGCCTTATATCCACATATACAAACATATATATCTGTGGCAGTTTTGGGGCATTTCTGATGGTCCATTTAACATAATATTAAAACACAGTATAAACTGCACCATACGTGTTCAAATGATGCATAAAAGTAAATGTATAAAAGTAAAAATCCACAAATATTGAGAATTTGTTTGAACAGCAATGATATATAGAATGTATAGTTCTTATCTATCTATGTATCTATCTAATCTATCTATCTATCTGGACATTTGTGTACTATAACATTGTGCTACATAACTAAACTCTACATATAAAAATATTAATAAAGCATTAAAATAATGTTAAATATTTGATACTTATATATGTGTACCCAATATATATGTATATACAGGATTTTTAAAGCTAATATATCTCAGCCACTTTGACAGACCCCTCACCTGTCCATAGTTTGTAGCTCCGCCCCTTCCCAGGTGTTTCTTGTTAGTCCTTGTTCATTTATACTCCCTCATTCCCTTTGTTCTTGCTTGGCGTTTTGTCTCTGGCAGTTGTTTTTTGTAACCCTGTTTCTTGGTAGTGTTTGTTTCTTATATTTTCTAGTGTCTTTGGTTTTTCTTATTCATTTTCCATTAAAAACTTGCTCTTGCATCCTGTCTCCTCGTCTGTCCATGTCACATTATATGTGCATATATTCACTGTCTAAAAAAAAAGTATCTACAAAATTTTTATTAGACGTTATTAGAGGGCAAATATTTCCGTTACTTTAAGAGTAAAGTAAAGATAACTTAAAGAGGTTATAAATTAATCAAGCAATTCTGGAGCACTGCTGTTTGTCTAGTCTCATCGTGACATGTTTACATTATGTAAAAGACAGTAGCTTAAATATACAAATGTACAAAGATAAATTTAAAATAAGGTCATAATTTTTTTGTTTTTTGGACATTTCACAATGTTGTATGCACATATCAGTTTCTGTATGGCAGAGTTATATTGGGATCTAGAGTTACAGCACCAGTCAAAAGTTGGATGTTGTTGGTGATCTGAAACACTCTACAGACTTACACTGAACAGCTCCAACTGATGAGAGTCTGAACCAGTCCATATCCTGATACACCACATCTACTCCTGATGTACACAGTATGATACTCCTCCATATCTCCACCTCTAATATATATTTAGTGGTGTAAAAACTTTGATCTCTTTTTCTGCACAGTGTAAAAGCTCGAGTTCTCCTTTCAGCTTAGTGAATATTCATGAGGGACCGGCCAATAGAATCGCTCCAAACCTGCTTAGTAATAAACCTTGTTCTATGCAGGTTAAGAAAGCTGGTTCATCCTCATGTACAGCTCCACTCTGGAGGATTTTAAGGTGGACTGTATAATTCCATGAGTGCTATTATATAGTTTGACATCTTCACTTTTATTCTAGAGTAAGGCTTACGATAAACATAAGGGGAACCTGCTATATGGAGCCGTGTCTTTTTACTGGTAGCATGTATAGAAGATTACGGATTAAGTTCCGCTTAAACAGCTGGGATGCAACCCTTTTCAGAAGTACCAGACACTTCAGTTTGTTGCATACAGTATATTGATATGGAGTCATGTTGCTTGGATTCATATTCACAGCTTGCTGGAGATGACAGTATGCTGAAGGTAAGAGCAGGAATTACGGCGCGATAGCACAGTAAATAGTAGGGTTATGAAAATGTCAGCACGTTTTCATGTTGTGACAGTTTCTGTTAATGCAAACGAGATGAGGCGAGGGTCCCTTGCATGAAATTTTCAGGGGCTTCCAAAACTCCTACCGGTGCCTCTGCCTACCTGTCACGTCTTAATACCTCGGCACAATCTGTCAAACTACCTGCTCCCTTCCAGATGCCGTATTTAATGGGTGTCTCATATCCGGCACACAAAAGCGTGGTATTAAAAGGATGAACCATGACTAATCAGTTGGGATTTGCGTCCATCTCACCCTCCCTCGCGGACCTTACTTCCCGTCTCCTTGGCTCCCCTATAAGCTGAATAGATGGTTGGATGCCCCCATCGGTTATTCAGCTAAAGAACGTCTGGCTGTCATGTTGAGAGAGAAGAATGCCGGGTCTGTGTGGGCTCGGGTTGTCAGGTAGAAACCACAGTCACCCCTGACAATACTCCTCTCCTGCACCTTATTATGTTTGTTCCACGCTCCAGCTTCATGATGGACGGCCACCGTCAAGGGATGTGTCCTAATGTGAGTGTCTCCTTCTCTCTCCCTTCCATTGCTGCTATGCTCTCAGTCCCTGAGCCTCATGCTAGCTCTCTCTATGTTGCAATGGCCGGCCCCTCTTTACCACAATAGGGATATTAGTAAATCAGAGGTTATCTATTTTCAAAATTCTACATTGGGCACTGAGGTAAATGCTTGATAACGGTAACCTCTCTAGACGGTCCGTTAACATAGAAAGGCCTTTTGGGGACCTTCCACCCCACCACACACTCTCTCGGAGACCAGTGTTTATTGATGGCTTGGTAGTGGAAGAGCCTGCACTCTAGATAATAAAGGAGAGAGTGGATCTGTCTAGGCCAATGCATCAACCTGGAGACTCTACAGTGGAAGACTCATTGTTTTCCATTAAACAAGGTAACAAGGCAAACCCCATCCCCCACTATAAATTTAATCCCAGATGCCATCCATTATAGCACTAGCCCGGACCATGGCCATGGAGGACATTCCACCTGCCATTTATCTGATGTCTGGTCTAAGACTGAAAAATCTGGAATCAGCTGGTGGATAAGGGAGAATTAATGGAGGACCAGGGCAGTAAGTTTATTGATGTGTCTCTCTAGAGTAAGTGCTCTTTTAACTCAACTTACTGCTCCAGCAAATGTCTTTTGACAACAGGAAAAGAAACAAGGGAATTCAGTCAAACGAGGCGCCGTATTCCCAATGGCGTTCCCCATAGTAGGTGACGTAAAGTGAGCTCTGTTAAAAACACTAGATGTTTTGTTTTCCTTTAAAGGTGCCATAAGGGATTCTGGAGGACAATTGTTCTTACTTAAACTTAACAGCAAAACAAGGACACGCCTCTCTTCAGCCCCCCTTGAGAAGATCCACCCCCCAAAACCATAGATGCACATTGTTAAGATGATGGAAATTTGTTTCCCCAGACCTTTCATGGCCATAAAACCCTTCACGAAGCCCTTCGTCTGTTGTATGGACAAATACCAAGATATAGTAGTGGATATGGGTCAAAACCAACAACGGACAGGCCAAGTAATGGAACTAATGTTAACTGGGATGTATCTTACTAGAGTAAGTGCTCTTTTAACTCAACTTACTGCTCCAGCAAATGTCTTGACAACAGGAAACAGAAAAACAAAGATTCAGTCAAATGAGGCGCCGTATTCCCAATGGCTTTCACGATAGTAGGTGACGTACAGTGATCTCTGTTAAAAACACTCTTTTATTTTATTTGTCTTTAAAGGTGCAATAACTGATTCTGGAAAACGATTGATCCTACTTACACTCAACAGCAAAACAAGGACACGCCTCTCTTCAGCCCTCCTTCAGAAGATCCACCCACCAAAATCATAGATACAAATTGTTCTGGTGATGAAATCAGCTTCATGTTTGAAATTCCCTGGCAGAAAGGAACTACTGTGCCATCCAAGGTGGAATGGGAAAGTGCGAACTACAGCCTGGTCAGCTCTTTGAGGTTTCTCCACCGTTGAAACTCCCACAGCTCAGTAAAGTTCTTCACTCTTGCTTGATCAAAGAACTTCTTTCTCAATCCTCATTCTTCAGATCTTCTCTTCTTTGGCTGTGTCTCTGTCGTCTCACCTTCTGGACAATGTGCAAATATCAGCACATAGCTCTTTCCCATTCACCCCCATCCTGTCCGTGGCCACAAAAGCCCCCGCTGGTGATCGTCTGGAAGTGCGTTGTATGTACCCTCTGGAAGCCTTTATGTTTATTTCCCATTTACAGAGCCAGGGTTGGGTACTGACACCAGATTGTTTCCAGCACACAGAATGGACAACTAGCGGACCTTGAGAAGACATTTGCTGAGTTTGTGAAAGTCTTAATAGTTCACTGTGGTGGAGTGATAGCAACCAGACATCTGACATCATAAATTAAATGCCTCACTGAAAGTTATGACATTACTGATCCACCTTGTAGATGTACAGTCAGAGACGATAGCTCATCTGACTGACCAAACTGCAAAGCTGCAAGTGGTTTTGGGTCAGCCTCTAGGCCTTCATCAGTGGTCACAGTGACAGGGATTCTGCCCACAGCGACACTGCTGCGGTCTGGGAAAAAGTTGTGGGTGTGGCTGATGATTATAGTCCAGCATTGACGTATCAAGGAATCCCTGATCACTCACACCGAGCACCACCACACACAAAACAAACCACCTCCAACCGACGGATATCAGGGTTCACTGAGATATGACCCCCCCACCCTCAATGTACCCCCTGCTTTCCGTGGTGATCCTGTCCCCGCGCAAGGATTTGATGACCCATTGCAAGAAGCTAACAACAGAGGGTCAAAACCACACACACATGTGAAGGGAAAACAGGTAATGGTGCTGGCTGCATAGACAATGAGTCGTAGTGTAAGTAAAAAGTGCTCACCGAGTATATATCATATTTTTGACATTAATAAATTGCCATATGGGCTTTGCTAAGAAAGAGCATAACGCTAATATGGCTAAGTTGGCTTTTCGATCAGCGTTTCACGTTGCTGAGTCATGAGAAACTGTCCAAAATGTCCTTTTTGTAATGAAGGAACTGTGATTAGATTTGGTTTGAGGGCCATAACTATGTTTTAACTAACATTTCATCCCCCAAATGCCATTTGTTTAATGGAAAGTGACAAGATTGAAGGGACTTATATAATCTAACCATGGGGGCTCGTCTATACCTGTTTGCCACTGTTAATACTATAATACCGCTGAGCTGATCTGGGATTAGCGAAAATACACCTGGGCCGATACCGGGAAATAGGTATTTGAGTCTAAGCTGAAAACAAAATTGTCTAATGCATCCGAGCTCAGAGTCTGAACATAAGCCTGCGTGCTGGAAGTCGCTAGCTTATATATGGAACTCGTGGCATCTTTTTGTATAGGCCTTTCAGGCAGAGTGAACAGAGAGGACATATACCTTGATGATATTTCAATTCAGATCTCTTATTAGGCTAAAGCCTACTTAGCAGCGCTGGTTTAATTAAGCTGTTATCCAGTTAGGGCATATGGTGTTTACCTCATTCAGTATTAAACCACTGCATGTCTCTTGGCTGCTCCATTTGTGGGTTAAAAATAGGGCATCAGATCATGTAATGGATGTTTGTCTTTTTCGATGCAGATGACGTAACCTCTACTCCAGTGGAGCTGTTTGTGTAACTGTGGCAACAAGGCAGAGCTTTTATAGCTGCAGTTGGATGTAAACAGTCGAGATGATTATTGTAATTGTATATAGAAGCAGCTGGACTGAACTTAATGTAACTATTTTAATGTAACAGTGGTATGAATTGTGTTTCTGGTGGGTTAAAGTGTCTTCCTTAATGAATCTCTCGATAGCATCACTACTGGCAGAACAAGTGGGGCAGTCAGAGCCTGTAGCTGGCAGGGTCCGTTTTAATTGGCTTGTAATGATTTAATTGGAGCCTTTTATGATCGGATACTCTACCACGTTCCGTCTTAACATATTGACCTTCGAGAGGGCTGGCTATTATAAAGCTAGACAAATCGCAATACTGCTACCATGTTATTAGTGCATCCAGTGCACCATGGGGGAGAAAAGCACCGGATCCTGCTACCACTTTTACTACCACCACACACCACCGGCACCACTACAACTACCACCACTACTACCAATACTACTACTACCACCACTACAACTACCATCACTACCACCAATACTACTACTACCACACACCACCACCACCACCACCACTACTACTGCCATGCACCACTACTACTACGACTACACCACTACAACTACCACACACCACCAGCACCACTACAACTACCACACACCACCAGCACCACTACTACTACACACCACCACCACTACTACCACACGCCACTAGCACCACTACAACTACTACCACCACTACCACACACCACTACAACTACCACCACTACTACTACTAGTACCACACACCACCACTACTACCACCAATACCACTACTACCACCACACACCACTACAACTACCACCACTACTACTACTACCACACACCACCACCACTACTACCACCACTACAACTACCACCAATACTACTACTACCACCACACACCACCACCACTACCACACACCACTTGAACTACCACCACCACTACCACACACCACTTGAACTACCACCACTACTACTACTACACACACCACCACCACTACTACCACCACTACAACTACCACCAATACTACTACTACCACCACCACACACCACCACCACTACCACACACCACTTTAACTACCACCACTACTACTACTACCACCAATACTACTACTACCACACACCACCACTACTACCACCACTACCACACATCACAGACACCACTACAACTACTACCACACACCACCACCACTACTACTACGACTACACCACAACTACCACACACCACCAGCACCACTACTACTACACACCACCACCACTACTACCACCACACACACCACCACTACTACCACCACCACTACTGCTACCATGCACCACTACTACTACGACTACACCACTACAACTACCGCACACCACCAGAACCACTACTACCACACAACACCAGCGCTACTACTACTACCACCAACACCACTACCATCACCACCACGACTACTACTGCTACTAGTGGTACTTCTTGTACTACTATTGGTACTTTACCACCACTACTACAAATACACTATCACCACTGCTATTGCTGCTACTACTGGTACTGCTACTACTGGTACTTTTACCACCACAACTACTACTTCTTTTTCCATTAGTAGTTTTATTACTACTACTGCTGCTGCTGCTGCTATTACTATATATATTATTATATTTTGATTCTATTGGTACTTTTCATACCAATACTGCTTCTATAGGTAGTTTTTTTTTTTTCTTTCTTACTACTGCTACTACTACTACTACTACTACTACTACTACTGGTACCTTTTAGTATGACTACTACTTCTGCAACTACTGGTACTAGTAGTACTATTTTGGCTTGCACTGGTACTTTCACTTCTACTACTATGACTACTATTGCTTCTACTGGTAGTTTTACTGATACTACTACCGCTACTTGTTCTTTCACAGTTTACTGCTTGGTTCTAGAAAGCAAGGTACAGCCTTGTGCAGCCACACATTTCTCATACATGGTAGATACCAAACCCAACACAAACACAGCACAGGACTCCACATATACACATAACTGAAGCTAACGGTCCCAAGTATTTTAAGGATATCGCGAAAGCACCTCCTCCCCGGAGCCAGTGTATGTGTGTGGACAGGTCTCCTTGCACATCCATGGCTCCACACTAGACAGTAGCAGGACTCTATAATACATTGTTTTGTGATATTTTCTTTTACTGATCACAAAAGCATAATAGAGCTATTTAAAAAAAACAAGAGAGTGATCAGCGGAGGCTCTTTTTCTCTCCTTTATGTCAGTACACAGGTCTATGGATACAAGGTGAGTCTGAAAGAATAAGGAACGGCTGTAATGTCTGAGTCCCTGACACACTGATGTTCTATTCTGAGCTCTCAGTCCTGAGTAATGCTGTCTAGGAACTGTATTCCCCTCACATTGCTATTTTTCAGACTTTTTGTCATCACAGTTGCCACAGTACAAAACCCAAACTACCAATAGCTGCCGGAGCTCTCTGACTGATGTTATAAAACACGCTGCTGGCCATGAGCAGCCTTACAAGCATCAGGCGCCAGAACAAAGCCACAGAGGTCAGCCCATTGTTCCTCTGAACAGTGATGTGTAGCTGCAGTTCAGTTTGATGGGTCTCCTGAGCTCAAATGATGGGCTAAGTCAGGCAAATTGCACATTAAAGGCACAGTATGTAATTCTGGAGAATGATTTTTGATAAAAATCAACAGTAAAACAAATTTACCCCTCCCTTCAGTGCTACTTCAGAAGCTCGGGCCCCTAATTTAATGGACATGCATTTGCTAGGTTTGCTATGTCCCTGGGCTAGCAAATACTTTTTTGGGTCTTTGTGGTCATAAACAATCCAGACAAACAGTATTGTATAACTTTAGAGTAAACAACAATACAAGTAACATACGTAACGTTAGCTGGTTGTGGATTAGCACACTGTCGCTGCAGTTGCTGCTGCAATGCTAACCAGTTGCTATTAGCAAATAGGACAAAACAGTACTGACGTCCTTATGCTTTTTCATGGCAAGTGTCCATGAAGTCAAAGTCTGCTTCTAATTCAGAATTTTCTTTGTCCACCTTAAAAAGTACAGCACTCACTTTTAGCTCCATCTTCTTGTTTAGACTTTCCTGTGCCATCTTAAATGGTGAAACAGTTCCATGCTGGTGCCTCAGTCTACCTGTCCTGGTTTTTGATCAAATTTACCTGTTCCACCTTAAATATTGCAGCAGTAGCTACCTCATCTTCCTGTTTCAATTTTCCTGTTCCACCTTACATAGGGAAGCGGTCCCATTCTGATGTTTCAGTCTACTAGTCCACCTTCCTAATCAAACTTTCCTGTTCCATCTTAAATGGTGCTGTGTTACTTTCAGCTGCCTTATTTACAGTACTTGCTTGATTTGTCCTGTTCCACCTTAAATGGTGCAGCAGTAGATGCCTCGTCTTCTTGTTTGGATTTCCCTGTTACATTCTGGGTCCTCTGAGGCCTCTCCACCACTGAAACATCTCTGCCTGATCTAAGAACTTCATGGCCAGTCTTTGCTCTTCAGTTTCACTCTCCTTCTGGACAATGCATGGAGTTTAGCATGTACCCCTTCCCCATGTCATGTGTAAGTACATGAACGCCCCCGTGTTACCAATTAACTGAACCACCAGAGAGAGAAATTGAGAGCAAAGGTACTGGATGCAAATCATTTACTGCACCTTTAAACGTGTAGAGTTGCATTAGCATTCCAACTTGTCATTCGGTCTTAGCCTTCGTTTCTGAAGCACTATTTCTATGGGGCTGCTCCACGTTGCATTAGAATAATTGTCCTTTAATGTCACGATATGCCTCTCGAGTGTAGGAATTATGATTTGTTGCAAGGCAAATGTAATCATAATTTAGTGCAATCAATCTCTCAGAGTCTACCTTCATCAACAACTCAAATGAGACCTTGCTCCCCCCATAGCTCATAAATCACCAGCAACACACAACCTTAATTTCGCACGGAGCAGGAGCTGTAGCAGTGACCTCCCCTGGTCTTATAAAAGATCCAATGTCAGTCCATCTTTCTCTGTGCGAGAGGAAATAAGTTTGGTTGCAGTAATTTCTGGAAAGCTGACAAGTTTATTGTGTTGTGATCTTCTGGGCCCTGAGTGATGAAATGACGTGGCGACTGTAAAACGTTGATCTGGTGACACTCTCCTCACCTTGTTAAGGCTGTGCTGCAGTAGAGTAGGCTGGATCTCCTTTGCTTGACCCTAGGAGGTGAGAGAGCCTGGACCGGCCGCTTTCTACCTCCTTTGGCAGCCCCATAATAGGACATGTCATAGAGACCTTGTCAGACAAAGGAATAAAAACATCTTCACTCCTCCACTTTTCCCTCCCTACTGCACCATCTGCAGGAACTGTGTGAGGATATTTGAGCTGCATGAGATGGATTATCACGGGACACTATTAGGAACGTCAACAACTCCATGCCATTATTTATATATATATATATATAATGTGTGTATGAGAGAGAGACAGAGAGAGAGAAAGAGAGATGGCTATGTGCTGAGCTGTACAAAGAGAGAGACTGAGATTTTGATGGTAAAACTTTTTAATTGAAGTTGAAATACTCATACAGTAGTTCATTTATTATGCATTTACTGATGCATAATTTGCATCAGCAGTTTGCACTGCATTGTCAGAGATACATGAGCTCACATAAGCAGCTTTGCAGTTCCTGCCTCTCAGTCTACTCCACTGTTTAACATGCATAATTGCAAAATAAATGGATATATCAAAGAATTATATTGTTTACAAACTTGTTTTATCGCTCACAGCCCTTTGTGTGCATATCTGCATGTTTTGCCATCATTTTGAAGTCAGCCGGCGGAGCTGCTAAACCGGCATCACAAAGCTGACGTTAGCGAATGTCATACAAGACCATGCCGGATGCGGATCTGACTTCACAGATTTAGCCTGATGTTGTCTTATGGTCCCTTGCTCAAGGGCACTTCAGTCATGTCCTTCGGTTGAGGGAATCAAACCAGCAACCTTCTGATCACAAGGCTTGTCCCCTAACCTCCAACCCACGACTGCCCTGAGAAGTCTAGCATGTCTGAACATTTTGTATTTCTCCATCTAGTTTGACATCTCCTATGACGTTTCCCTTGACGTTGACCAATAGGAGGATGGTTTAAATACAGACAGAGGTGATGATAAACAGGTGAGAAGAATCAGAACTCCGGTGAGCTTATAGGAACCAGTCAGTGCTTGGATGAAGGACATGGTGTGACATGTGACTGCATAGAGTTCAGAGATTCTCAGAAGCACCCAGAAGGAATCGGTCCACAGGAATAAAACTTTGACATTGTGAGATACGAGAATGACATGAGAATTACGTGCATGTGACGTAAGCAAGGATTGGCCCTATCGCTGTAACGGACTGACCCAACAGCCACAATGGCAGACATTCAGCGAGCAGTGTAGCCTCCATGAGCCTTAGTGCCAGTACAATGGGCCCTAACACCAACATCAACGTCGCCAAAGACTTCAATGGTGACAGACTGTCATGGAGTGACTCACAGTGGCAGCGGGTCATCTTCAGTGATAAGTCCCGTTTGTGTCTTGGTGGAGACGACCAACTAACTCAATCCGACATTTCTTTTGGGTGGATTCTGCTTGTATATGCTTAAACATTTTAATATACCACCTAACAAGCATCAGTTTAAACCCTGAACTGGATATCACTTTCAGCATCCGCAGTGCAAGCACGGCTTACCTCCTAAAAGGATTTCCTGTCACGTAGCCTGCAGCCCACAGGACACGAGCGCGGGGACGTGGTTTAGCATAAAACAACAGTAAGCAATGGACAAATACGGCATTAAAGACGTACGGTGGTTATACTGAATGAACACATGATAGATGGACGGTGACTACCTGAGCGAGTTTATAGCTCTAATGCAAGCCTATGGTGTTTTTATGAGACCGGGAGCCGTTATACACAACCGAACGTACTTTGTCAGGAACAGGGCGCGAGGTAATGGGCTGGAGCTAGCCTCTGATGGAAATATTCCAGAATAATAGCTTTTAAGGGGATGATTTACTGTATGCCAAAATGGATAAGATATTTGGGGAAAGTGGCCGACTTTCCCTGCGTCATTGTCAGCACTTTTCGCAGCAGAATGCCTGTTCGCTTTCAAATGGGGAATGTACTGTATACGGCATGGGGAAGAAAAAAAACAATGTCCTTAAATACATTTGTTGATGTCGTTTTTCTCCCTTTAACCAGTATAGAGTCTTTCTTACGTCAAGTTTCTTTACGGTTCACATTTGTAGATCTTCTATACAAGATCGGCAGACAGCCACAGCTAGGGCAAATCCATTAACCAGTACTCAACAAACCATAGCAGCCAATAGACTGAAATCAGATAGCATGCATATATCGACCCGCTGGCTTCATCAGGTTGGCAGCCCACTGACTGTTTGTCATTGCTGGTTCACCCTTGGACCACCCAGATTATTGCCCTGTGTGTCTAACTAGATTTTAATCTCATCTAACAGATTTTAAAGGTGTTCAGACATTCATTTTAGAAAACAGACCAAGACAAATATGGACAAATAACAACTAAATGCATAAAAATATACACAATTAAAATAGGCTTGAAAATGTTGATGTGACTGAATATGAAGTACAGGATAACAAAAGTGGCATTTGGTCGAATATGCTGCTTAACCTCCAGCGGGACGCCCAGAAAACACTGAGGAAAACACTTTTGGACTGCCCCCTTTGGCGTACGTGGGCCAACAGTGGTGAGACACACCTGCAAACAGAACTATGTGAAAACCAGCAAGAACAAGCCTAGCGACTAGCTAATACAGCATGCAGCTAGTGTAGGGATAAAGAGGAGGGTAGAACTGGTATGTCCCAAGTGCCCTAGTCATCTTTTAATGTTAGGAGCTGACATGTTCACAAACGATGCACGACTATTTGAACACATCCTAACTTGCTGATTGCTAATAACTCGCTGAGCCAGGTATTAGCAATCAGCTAATAGTTAAAGTAATATAAAAAATAAGGATTCAAAGTTGCTTCATAAGATTCCTCAAAGAGCAGGAGGACAGTGAAGCACTGTTGGCCCACTAAGGGCAAAGCTGGCAGTCCACTGGCACTATACTCAGCGTTTTCTGGGTGGTTTGGAATGCCATTTTCCATTGTTTGTTTTCCTCTCAGATGCAAATTTGCTTAATCCACCTTTGTTTTGCACCTTTGCTCTTCTGTGTAAATTACTTTAGTAAATAAATTGTAGTGTCAGTCACAAGATTTTCATCTAAATTATTAGAATAATACACTATGGTCTTTGGCCACACCCAAATGCTGTCACTCCTTTCAGCCAATCATTAACATCTGCCATTTTCCACACATAGATCGAGACATTCACTGCACTGTACCACCTCTTCCCAATCTATGGATCCCGTCACTCACAACCCACAGGTAGTTATAGCCCCATCCTCGTGCAGCGCCATCTGCAGGAGCCTGAAGTTACTACCACCTGAAACCCACAAGGTGACAGTTTTTTTGTGTGGTGAGCTTATAACCGTAGAGCTGTTTACCCCTGACTCTGTGGAGCTCATAGAAATTAACTAACATAGTGGATGACATTACTGCCCTGTATGGTGTAGGCGGGGTCTCGAAGCCCCGTTGGACCAGGAAACCAGAAGCTATACCGATAGTTATATTAGCTGCCCACAGAGGGCAAACTAATTTGATACATACTATATATATGAGATATATCTATACTCCTAGACGTGAGGTAGGCAACCACTCTAGCGTGGATGGGGTGCTTCTAAGTCCAGCTAAAATATGTGTCTGGTAGAATCTTCCTGTGTTAAGTTAAATAGCTTGGTCTACATTAAAAGTAAAAATGGATTATGGCTGGAAGCAAGGCTGTGGACACACCATCCCGACATTCAGACCTGTTAGCAAATGTCAGAGTGCCTTGGGTTAGCAGACGGAGAACTCTAGAATGCTCTAAATGCCACTGTTCCAAAATCTCATTGTTCCCCTGCAAACGGTCAAAGTGAGCAGGTTCCCTGTAATGCAGGTTTCCTAAATTGTTTCTTATGGGCAGATGGCGGGCATGGAGCGTGGGTGCTGGCGAAGCTGGTCGGCGCGAGGTCTAAACTTGTGGGTATTCGGACATAAATAATTGACAGGGCAGAGTTAGCGTGGCTGTTTTGCAGGTTGAACAACGAAGAGGCCTGTCAGGTGTGACAGAGGGGTTAGATATTTCGGCCAGTGATGGAGGAGGATGGAGGAGGCCAATTCAGTAATGGAAGAACTGGCGTTGGTATTTGGGTAAACAGTGAGGGATCATGTTCTAGAATAGAAAACGTGATGGAAAAGCAACGGCACCTGTGGATATTAGCTTCTATCAGTACGGCGTTTTTTTCCATGTACAGTCTGGGCTTTTTGGAGAAGATTTAATAAACCATGGTGCAATACATAACCTCTTTATGGAGGCTGGTTTGTTTACAAGGATGCAACTGGACACGTAACGGACCATCGGGACACTCTCTGAGTGACAAAGCAAAATCACCAGACCTCAATCCAAATTCTGAAATTGGGACAGCAGGTGAAGTGCTGGAATTGGCACACACTAGCTAAAATGTGCTCTCGGTCCAGGTAAGAGTGGACCGAACTGGACAGAAGCTCTTGAGAGTCGGGGATGGGCCTTACTCTATAGGGACTGATGCTGCTATCAAGACCCGTAGCGCTGGGTGAGGTGGATGGTGCTCAGTTACATGTACATAACTAACATTCTTATGGATGCTTCTTGGCTGTTTTCAAGCCTGAACACTTTAGCTTGTAGTCATTTGTTCTCGAATGCTCGGCTAGTGCCCCAGAGAACCGCAATCCGTGTTTTCTTTCTAATTAGGTTAATCTTGTTCCTAAGGGGCCACGATATAAACATACTATACTGCCAAAGCTATTCGCTCGTCTGCTTTATGACCTTGAGTGGCATCCCGTTCTTAGCCCTTAGGGTTTTATATGATGTCAGCCCACCATTTGCAGCTATAACAGCTTCAACTCTTCTGGGAAGGCTTTCCACGAGGTTTAGGAATGTGAGAGACCGGTATAGGCCTGACGTGATGGGGACTGATGCTGCTATAAGACAGAGATATGGATAAACAAGTTCTAGAATCAAAATATGCAAGCAGTTCATTCATTGTCATTGTCCTGCACTACAAAGATGAATAAGCCTACGCAGTGTCACTGATGCGAAGCACTACTGTAACGTAGCATCAACAGCTAGGTGACTGCTAATGGCGACCCTTGATGGAGAATCTGTAGCCTGTGAAATGTGAATGAGTTCCATGAGGTGGTTATAAAAGCAGGCAGGATTTTCTGAACAGTCTTTTCTAGTCATTTTTGAAGACAGACTTGAAACAAATATAAAGATGTGTATTCATTCATTTAAATATAGCTCTAGAAAAACAACAAACACATATTTGAAATTCTTAAAACCTCCGTATGATATTGTATATGTGTTGTAGCGGTAGCATTGACTGCTTCATATGTTTCACCCTCCAGTCTGTTACATGCAACACTGGGAGTGCCAATAGTCAATGTTTTAAAGGAGCAGTATGTAACATTTAAATGAGCAGTGTGTGTACTGCAACGTACTGACCTGTACTATTTCAGTATAAACTGACCTTGAATTCCCTGAACAGCTTTTTTCTATTGTCATCTTGAAACACATGTAAATATGTTTATGCACTTAAATATGGCCCTAGAAAAACAAACAAACACATATTTGAAATTCTTAAAACCTCTTTATGATATTGCGTATGTGTTGTAGCGGTAGCATTGACTGCTTCATATGTTTCACCCTCCAGTCTGTGCACTTTACATGCAACACTGGGAGTGACAATAGTCAATGTTTTAAAGGAGCAGTGTGTAACATTTAAAGGAGCAGTATGTGTACTTGAGTATGTAGTACTGACCTTGAATTCCCTGATGTCACGCTTCCGGCTTTTCCCATTCCTCTCGCTCTCCCAAACTCCACTTCCCAGAGGACATAGCTCGTGCTCATTCGTTCGCGATCACCTCTGAGTTTTAGTCAGCTGACTTCAATCACTGTTTGTATTTAAGCCCGGGTTTTCAAATGCTCTTTGCGAAGCTTTGCCTATTCGTAAGCCATTCTGAGCGTACTCTTTGGTTTATGGTTATTCTGGTTCTGACTCTCTTTCAGTTTACGACTACGCCTTCAGCTACTCCCCTTTATTGGTCTATGTCTACGAATCTGATTACTGAGCAATGCTCTGGCTTACCTCTCTCTCTTTCGTCTTACCCTTCAAACTTGGTTGCCTCCGCTGACTGCTTTCTCCCGTTTCACGTTTCCTGCCCTACACTTGTTTTACATGGTTGCTTAGCCTGTGTTACACTTTGTATAATAATTCTGCATTGCCTCATATTTTCGCGATCAACCTCTGATTTTTAGTCAGCTGACTTCAATCCGGAGTCTTGCGAAGCTTTGCTATTCTGACACCTGAATAGCTTTTTTCTATTGTCACCTTCACTTATTGTCCTAACACATGTACCAATATGTTATGCATTTTAAATATAGGCCGCTAGCTTTCTTCAAAAACAAACATTTATATATTTGAATTCATTAAAACCTACTTGTGATGATGCACGTGTTGTAGCACTGATTGCTTCATATACATACAGTCTCAGCTGTGGATACGTTCTGTTTCAGAACGACATATTTTTCCATGTACAGCCTGTGTTTTTTAAGGGAGCATTAAATAACCCAGGGTGCAATACAGAACCTCTTTATTTCATTATCAAAAACTACAACTTCCAGTGCTGTAACTTCAAATAAACATGACCCGTCTTGCCTGCATTTTTTCAATTTTCACCGCATTAAATTTCGTTTTTATTTGTGCTCATATCCGCACCCTAAATGGGGATTTGAAAACATGCACAGCGCGACTGATGAATGCATCTGTGGAGGCTGGTTTGTTTACAAGGATGCAATTTCACCATGATCCTGTAATTACAGGAGCAGTGCCTCGGGTCTGCCAGTTACAACATCCAAATTAACCAACAGCATACAGCAAATTGCATTACTTAAATGTTTACCAAATAGTGCAGGCAATTACAGCCATGCAGTATGTAATGTCACTCATTTGCACGGTCTGGATGGTGCCGTAGTGTCGTCCGAATAAGGGAAGGGTCGGCTAGTCCTTAAGGAAGTCTTGCCGCGGTGACCTTGCCACAGGACGAGAGGAGGGAAAGCTGGCCTTTGGCTCTCACTCAATATGCTTCCAACATTAAAGGCGACAAGCAGATGATTCATGTCCTCTGCCACACGTTTGTTATGGCCTACAGGGAAAGAAAGAAGAGGGCTGCGTTTAGCATTAATGGCCACATTCACACTGGGTTCCAATGAAAAAGCAAACTGGCGGAAAAAAAATAACCCCTGGAATGTGAGGAGGTGGACGACAGGAGCAGTCAAACCCATGGAACCCGAATCAGCATTGCTGGGGGAGGTGGGTGGTACTCAGTTACATGTACTTAACTGCTTAATCTTGTTCCTAAGGGGCCACAATGTAAGTACACTCCATTGCCTTCACAAGCAAATGAACTCCATCCCATTGTTAATCCATGGGGTTTCTTATGATGTCGGCCCACCCTTTACAGCTATAACAGCTTCCACTCTTCTGGGAAGTCTCTCCACAAGGGTTAGGAATGTGTCTATGGGAATTTTTATCCATTCTTCCATGTTGGACGAGAAGGCCTGGCTTGCAGTCTCCTCTCTAATTCATCCCACAGGTGTTCTATCGGGTTGAGGTCAGGCCAGTCCAGTTTCTCCACACCAGACTCGCTCATCCATGTCTTTATGGACCTTGCCTTGTGCACTGGTGCCCAGTCATGCCGGAATGGGCCATCCCCAAACTGTCCCCTCAAAGTTAGGATCATGGAATTGTCCAAACTCTCCTGGTCTGCTGAAGCATTAAGAGTTCCCTTCACTGGGACTAACATGTTTTTATAATCCCACTGTTGGTGGATGGTGGAATATTTAGCAGTGAGAAAATTTCACGACTGGATTACAGGTGGCGTCCTGTCACGGTGCCACACTGAGCTCCTGAGAGTGACCCATACTTCCACTAAAGTCGCACTGCATGTCTAGGTACTTGGTTTATACACCTGTGGCCATGCAAGTGAATGGAACACCTGAATTCAATGATTTGGATGGAGGAGTGAATACTTTTGGCAATGTAGTGTACGTCTTGTGTGTACGAAAATTTCTTCTCCATGTAAACTGGGTGCGCCTAATCTTGGGTAATGCTTCTGTAAGCATTTCCTAACCAATCACAAAGCTGCTTTCTCTTGCCCCGCCCACACAAACCAGTTTTGGAGTCAGAAACACTAAGCGAGCTAAAGCTAACCAGCCTAGCCAAAAGCTAGCGAGCTAGACCACCTGTCTATAGCTGCCTGTCATCTGTTCATTCCTTTATCCATAAATCAAAGTTGCTTGTACATGTGTTTCTGCATTCACACATTACTTTCTTCACCTCTTTGTCCTTTGTTTACTCGTCCATCTGTCTGTCTGCACATTCGTTCATCTATAACTTAGTTTTCATTCACTTAGTGTCACGTGAATGCTGGATAATGATGTACGTTCTCTATAAGGGGCGGAGCAGCCTAGGACAAAGCAAACAAAGTGCTGCCAATCAGACTGCTAATTAGCCACGCCCACCCCGTTCTCAGATACGTCTGATATATGCTTTATTAAGCCATGTTTTATTATATATGTATCTTATGTTTGTCATTTAAGCCATGCTGGATGTTTAAGTCTTTCGAGTTCCTGTGATGTTAGCCCACTTCTACAGAGCAGAGCACAACAATGACACTCCCGTCTTCCAGGATGACAGCTGTAGGGTGTCAGTATGTAACTAGCACAACAGACATAATGGAATATTGGGACACTTTAAGTGACAAACCAAATTGCCAGACCTCAATTCAAATTCTGAAATTGGAACAGCAGGTGAAGTGCTGAAATTGGAACACGCAAGCTAAAATGTGCTCTCAGTCCAGGGAGGAGTAGACCCAACTGGACAAAAGCTCTTGAGAGACAGGTATAAGCCTGGATTTGTAGGGATTGATGCTGCTATTAAGACAGAGATAAAGATAAACAAGTATAAACAAAATATGCATGCAGTTCATTTATTGTCATTTTCCTGCACTCTAAGGCTGAACAAGGGCACACAGGGTCACTGATGCAACAGCTATGTGACCGCTAATGGCGACCCCTGATGGAGAATCTGTAGCCGGTGAAATGTGAACGAGTTCCATGAACTGGTTCAGTCACAATCATCTTAGAAACAAATAGATACAAATATAAATTTGTGTATTTTTGCATTTTAATATAGCCCTAGAAAAACAAATAAATATATATTTGAATTCCTTACAACCCCCTTATGATACTGCATATAGTCACTGTCCGAAGAAAAACATGTATCTCCATTTTTGTTGATTTTCACCTTTATGTCTCATTTGATCACACCAGCTGCTGTTTACACTGTGTGGAAATGTAATAAAGGATGGACCAACAGAAATGGCCCAAAACTGCTTGGTAAGACGTCTGGTTCCATTGACTTCCATTCAAATTAAATAAGGGTTTTTGCCCTCTCCTGTAAAGTTGCCATTTTGGAGATACCTGTTTTTCTTTGGACAGTGACGATATGTGTCATGATGGTGGCGTTAACTGCTTCATATGGTTTACCATCCAGTCTATGCACTTTACATGCAACACTGGGAGTGACAATAATGAATGTTTTAAAGGAGCGGTGTGTAAAGTTTAAAGGGACAGTGTATGTACTGCAACATACTGACCCATACTACTACTTCCTCACTGATAAGCTGATTTAGACTATCAAAGCAGTTAGCTGGTAACGTTCTCCCATAAGGACATTCAACAGCCTTCTGGCACCTAATTTACTTCCACCTAAAATGGGTGGAAGTAAATCTGATAAATATGCACTATGGTAGGACATGACCTGTGTGTGCAACTCGGGCTTTGGATTGCAAAGTGCGGAGCTCATGACATGTGAATGGCTTGACTTACTACTGAAGCACTGTAGTGGGACAGTAGTAGATGTGGAAGTCACTCTCTATGGCCTCAGTGTTGTTTTCAATTCTGGGCTACTGTAGAAACATCTACATGGCATCTACAAGCAATACACTGCAAGCAGATCTCCCCCACCTGCCAACTCCTTAATTTTAAACACTGCTCCTTTAAATTTACGCTTCTAGAGCTTTCCTGCTGCTGCTGTAGTGTTAAATGTGGAAGCCACTCTCTAGGCTCAGTTTGTGGTTTGTCTGTACTAGGCTCTGCTCCTCTATGGAGTAGGGAGAAGTCATGGGCTGGAGGTCAGGGGAACCAGCCTTGTGATCAGAAGGGCGCCGGTTCGATTCTGTGAACTGAAGGACACGAATGAGGTGCCCTTGAGCAAAGCGACCTAACCCCCACATGCTCTCTGAGTGCCATGGATAGGGCTGCCCACCTCCCCCTAGTGTGTGGGTGTTTCACTGCAGGGATGGGTTAAATGCGGAGGTTGAGTTCCTCTGTGTTCAAGCACAATTGGTAAAACATGGTTCTACGTCTGATTCTAGTGGACTGTGCTGCACGAGGTTGTTTTGCAACTGGCCTGATTTATTATTCAGCCTTAGTGTAAGACTTTAAAAAGAGAGGAAGGGAGCATTTACAGGCTCCGCTTGCTTTTAGATGCTGGATGTACTAAGCACAGCAGTACCATACTTGCTTTTTAGGTTTTACCATCCAGTCTGTGCACTTTACATGCAACACTGGGAGTGACAATAATCCATATTTTAAAGGAGCGGTGTGTAAAGTTTAAAGGAGCAGTGTGTGTACTGCAAAGTGTCTTATTTATTTTTTTTTTTTGAGAGGACTGTGCTAATTAATAGCACTTTGAGTATAGTTCAGACTACTGTACCCAACTCATGCAAACAATGACTTGTATAACCTGTGTCTGCAACTTAAGCAGCAATAAAATGTGGCTAAAAATGACAAATATAGTTCTATACACAATGGGAACTGCCAGCTTCACCTACTTTAAGCGTCTTTGTGAGGATTGACGCCATTAAAAGACTAAAAGTGAACCAATCAAATCCAGGACAATGGACAATAAAGGGAGGATGACAGCATAATCCAAAACAACAGCTTCAAAAAATACTATTAGCATAGGCTGGACACCAAAAATCATCACCAAAGCAAGTAGCTGAGTTAAAGTAGAGATCCCCAAGGTAAAATACTCCTCCAGTAACAGTAGAACTTCCTCCCTTTAGTCCTCCACTGGAGTAACAGTACTAAAGTATGTACCTTCAGATGTACTGAAGTATGGAGAGTAACAGGAGTATGGTTTATTACGGCTCTAATGTCCTATTATCATTTCTGGATCAGGACTCTTCATCAGCTCAGTGTAGGTGAAGACTCTAGTGTCTCTCCGTCCACCAGTCTTTAATAGAAGCTCATTCATTAGTCTCTTCTTTCGTTTGTTTTTATGCCTATATTAGCCAAAAGGAAGAAGGGACTGCAACCCACAAATCTGTGTGTGCAAATGATTCAAGTTTCAGACCTGGCCAGGGCATGAACATGGACAGTCCTAATCGCTGTACCTGACCGACCCAACAGCCACGATTGCGGACATTCAGCGAGCATCGATGTCCTCCATGAGTCATCCTGTTAGTGCCAGCAGCATTGGCAGGCCGCTGCACCACACAGGACTACATGCACGCAGACCGTTACAACGACTGCTCTGACCACCACGTCAACATCGTCTAAGGCTTCAACGGTGCCGTGCCAGACTGTCATGGAGTGACTCAGAATGGCAGTGGGTCATCTTCAGTGAGGAGACCCGCTTTTGTCTTGGTGGAGACGACCAACGAATCCGTGACAATCCGTGAAAATGAACAGTTTGTGTCACTCCATCTCCACCCCTACCGCAAAGTCTACAGGAGCTGTGTTGGAATATTCAAGTTGCATGGGATGGATTATCACAGGACACCATTAGGAACCTCTACAGCTCCATACCGAGACATCTGGCATGTTGGGTTAACCGAGAGACAGACTTCTGTATGTGTAGCTCAATAAATATTGATCATATCAGTCTAAATTTATCATCAGTTATTGATCCTGGTCACCTTTATCTTCCTTCCCAACAGCACTGCAACCCCACAACTCCTTCTGGGTGCAGCTGTTCTTTTAAAGAGAAGTGTAGATTGGAGCTAAGATGGATTTTTCCGTTTCCGAGGCTATTAATGTTGGACGGTGCCATAAAATGGAAAACTGTTTACATTAGCATTGCTATATTGGACAATAAGGCAACATAGATTGGGACATGGGACTAAGATACCGTGAAAACATCTTAAACTGTCAGACTATTTTGTCTTTGCCATGTCACCCACCCCTGGAACTGTGGCTTCCAGCCCTGGCCTGGGAGGACCCCCTGGCGTGCACATGCTGCAACTCAGGAATAGCTTGTCCGTCAGCAGATTGGTTGAATCAGGTGTGTTGTAAGCTGGGTAAACACTAAAATGGGAGGGGCATGGAGTCCTCCAAGATCAGGGTTGGGGGCCACTGCCTGAGAATATAAACACTGTAGGTTGCATGTAAAAGTCTGACAGCCACTTAGAGATCAGCTTCCCAGAGAGTTTTGTATACTATGTGCAGATATGAATGATATTTAAATCCAGCTTGCATTGAGAATAGTTGAATGTTGGCATGTTTGACTTTTTTTCTAATTTTCAGTGATTGATTGTGTTGTTTTCAGGAGACGTATTGTCTTTGCTAGTCCTACCAAACAATTGGGCAGTGTTTCTGTTTTCCTCCCCAGGCCTGATTTCACCTTATTGTTATTACTATGCAAATGGAAAATTGTGTAATCTCAACAGGAATGACTGAATAATTGATTGCATTTTGCCCACTAGCAACACGAGACCACCATAACAGGCTCAAGTTGTAATTTAAGTGAGCAGCAGGGCAACCAAGCCCATAAGCTGACTCTTTTTCCGGGTTGCATCTACATTCATAGTTAAGTTCAGAAACAAATCATTCGCCTGTCCTGTCTTGCCTCAACACGCTTAATGCATTTGTGATTCATGGTACAGGTAGGCCTTCTGAAGCCAGTTCTTTTGCACCCATCCTTTTCACTGCCTAGTCAAAGCAAAAACACAATCAGGGACACTGTTAAAATAATAATAATAATAATAATAATAATAATAATAATAATAATAATAATAATAATAATAATAATAATAATAATAATAATAAACAAACAAACAAACAAACAAACAAACAATGAATAAATAAATAAATTTAAAAAATCATTTTTATTTTAAAATTATTTAATTATTTTAATTATTTAATTCTTTTAAAAAATTTTAATTATTATTTTATAAAAACAATACTTTTACAGAAATTTCATTAATGATTTTTTCCTGAATTATTACAATCAAACACATTTAATAAAGAGATAACACAAAATGTTCTTTTATACCAATATTTTATAAAAAACAATATTTTAATATAATATAAAAAAAAAACTGTGAATTGTTGCAAACACTCACTACACTAAAAAAAAAGTCAAATGACAAAAAAAAATTGTAAAATAAAAGTGAAATATCCTATTTTTAAACAAGTACAAAAATAATACTATAATAATACTAATAATTTTTTTAAATTTTACTTTTCAGGTTTCTTCCCCCCTAAATTATCACAAACAAACATCTAAAATAAAGAGAGAGTACTAAAAGTTCTGCAGATAAAAAACATTCTTTTACAGACTTTTTGTGAATTATTGTAAAAACCTTAACCGCTTTGTAAAAAAATGAATCAAAAATAATTTAGCAATTGGCTTGACAGTCAGCTCCACCACACAACCGTGAAATAAAAGTAAAATATCCTAATTCCAAATACGAGCAATTTTTATTGGTTTTGGAGATAAATTTGTTATTTATTGCAGTCAAACTCCAATAATGGATTTCTGAAATCCGGAAACTTAAATTAAATTTTTGTGAGAGTCATTAACCTGGGAACAGTAGGGACACACACAATAGGAGGTAGGCCAGTAGGGGAAGTGAACTGGAAGAGGGTGGGCAAAACAGTATGCAAACAGATGAAGCCAGGAGCCAATGGAATAGAATCATGTAGTTTTACAAGAAAAGTTTGTTGTTTGATCATAATTCGGGTGAAATATTGCAAAATAATTATTTTTCACTCAATTTCCTGTACATTTATTGGGTTTGTACTCGGTTTGAATTAGGATATTTATAAAAGATATAAAAGGCAAAGACAAAAAATTAATTTGTTAGTATGAACATAAATATATATAATTACAGATAATTAATGTCATTTAATGTGATTTTTTATATAATTTGAAATATCAATATATATATTAGGAAAAGAAATCCGCAGGTTTATGGTTATGATAACAGTGGGGTTATTTTACAGATAAAGTCGGTTTATATATATATGAATATATATGAATTTATATATATATATAGGTTTATATATAATGTAAGAAAAAATGAGTAAATATGTTTTTTTTTTTTCGAATTCTTAGATCTATCTGGGTCTATGGATCTAGGTCTATTTGGGTTACAGAGTTACCGGTGCTGCACTATTAAGACGCTCAGTAAGTAAACTCTATAAAGACGTTTACATGCTTTTCTGATAGAGGATATATTGAAATGATCCTGAAGCGTGTTGTTCTGCTCCACCGCCCGTCGTTTTCAAGGTAGGCATGTTTTTATTTAGGTGCATGCATTTACAGAGGTTTAGACGGACACTCCAAAAATATCCAATATCTCAATAATCTTTACTTGAGCGAGCTCAAGCGAAGTGAGAAAATGAAAATTATAACCTGCCAGGCGTCTGTGACAGTGTAAAATGAAAAATTGGCGGGCTATTAACGGTGATAACTTGCAAAAAAAAAAAAGAAGAAGTTAGCCAATTTAACACAGGGTCACCCAAGGTCACCACATGAAGCTAGGGCTCATCATTTGCCAGCACTTCCCGCCATGATTACGCTGATGCAGTGTGATGTAACCGAGCCTGCTGCACTCACAGATTAGGGGGCTGTCTCAGAAAGCCTGGGGGAATCCACGGGTGACTAGTCTTGGTGATCTTTTCCCCTTCAGTACCTCTCAATTTTCTCTACTGTATATGCTCCTCTATGCATTCCAGCTCAGCGTTATGCAAAGGGCACCGTGCTGGAACGCAGAGGGGGTGTGTGTGTGTGTGTGTGCAGGGCTTCTTTCTTTTATCTTAATTTCTTTTCACCTCCTGCTTAATTCTCACATCTCGCTTTATTTTCATGTCGTGTTTACTGCTCATTCATTATCACTTAAGTGTGTGCTCTACAAAGATGTGTGTCCCGATTTACAACAACAAATTAGATGCACTGTGCATTATTTACTGGCGCTCTGTACATTCTCATTACCTGGAATGAGTGGAGAATAATTAAAAACCTAGCTGGGGTGAGGATGTGCTCGATCTTAAGGTCGCCAATGTATAATACTGTAATATTTCAAGACATTTTCACGATACATGATATGCCACACTATCAATTTTTCAAAAGTTTGATCATTTGGACGAGAGAAAAAAGCAATAGTGCTACATTTTAAAAATTACAACCAAACATCTAACCAACAGTGAAACATGGTGGTGGTAGTGTCGTCCGTAGCGGCTTTGCTTCTGCAGGAACTGGAGGACCCTTGAATTCTGCTTTCTATCAGAAAGGCCCATCAGTCTGTTACCTAAAGCTCAGGCACTGTTGGGACGTGAAGCAAGACACTGATCCAAAACACACAAGCAAGTCCATTTCTGATTGTTGAGTGGCCGAGTCACGCTGTGGTAAGACCTTGATACCAGAAAATCCTCCAGTGCAGCTGTATTGAAACAATTCCATGTAACAGAGTGAGTCAAAATTGGTCACCTAATGGTGTCCTGTGATAATGCATCCCATGAAGCTTGAATATCCTCACACAGTTCGGTACCACTTTAGAATAAGGCTACCTTTTATAGTGATTTATAAACGGTTTACAAATATGTTATTGATTAAGAGTTAGGTTATAAACACTTTACAAATATTAATAAGCAGTTATAACAGATTAATACAACAGGCAAAAATGCCAGATTGATGGAAAATATAAAGTACGATCAGTAAACATCAAAATCTGATCTTTAACGATATAACAGTATGCATGTTCAGCGTTACACTAACAACACGTCACTGTTGCCCGAATTATTTATGTGTTGTAACTGCTTATTAACGATTTTAAGGTGTTTATGACCTGATTAATGACCATTAATAAGCTCTTTTTAAACCATTTATAACTCTTTATGAAGGTAGCCTTATTCCAAAGTGGTACCCACAGTTCCTGCAGACTGTATGGTAGGGGTGGAGGTGGAGTGACACCAAGTTCCTCTGCGTGATAACGAAGCTTTCACCTTGGCTTTCACCTTGGCACTTGGAGGAGTAGTGAATTTTCCCAGGAGTGGCCAGACTACCAAAATTTCATCAAGGCCGTATTGACGACTCATCCAAGAGGTCACAAAAGATCCCAGATGAACATCTACAGAACCGCAGGTCAAGGGCTCACTCAGTTCCTGCAGTGCGGTAGGGATGGCGGTAGAGTGACACCAGGCCTTCTGGACGTGTGACACGTGCCTCCACACAGGGATTCATTGGTCGCCTCTACCGAGACTAAAGCGGGACTCGTCACTGAAGATGACACGCTGCCATTCTGAGTCACTCCATGACAGTCTGGCACGACGTTGGTGACGTTGACGTGGAGTTAAGGGCAGTCATTGTACCGGTCTGCTTGCATGGAGTCCTGGATCATGCAGTCTTCATTGATCAGACTGGAATCTTTCGCATGTCTCATGATGTCAAACCTACCCACCATGTTTCGTTCCTTTGGGTTGATTCTTTCTGGGTCCAGCTATTCTTTTCATGATGGGTGTACATTGAAACTCTATGGCCCACACTGCAGATTTTACCAGATTTGATCGACATAGACAGATGCAATCGCCATGTGGTTGGTGTAGCTCAGCGGATAACACCACAACCTGCCAACTAGCCACCACCACTCGTAGGAGACTGGGGTTCGAATCCTGGGCTGTGTGTGTGACTATGACCGATAAGAGTCCTTGGGCAAGACTCCCAACACTACGTTGGCCTACTTGTAATACGATTAACCATGTAAGTCGCTCTGGATAAGAGCCTCAGCTAAATAGATGAAGTCTTTAATTGAATCGCATCTGCAGTTTAAACAGCACCATGTTACACGTATCCAATATCAGGTCAAATGTAGGAATGAGTTATTGTTGTATGATAAATATTTAAAATGCCATTTATGGAAATATTAAAAAGCCAAGATCTTTAGTCACCGCTTGAAGCTTTAAACACACCAACTAGCTTTGCTTTAAGTAACTTCTGCTCGAATGCAGATGTAAGTGCATTAGTACACTCTGCTTCCACCTGCTTTTCAAGAAGCTTTTAAGCCATGTTTGATATTCCCAACCCATTGTATCAAACCGGGTCTTTTGTTTGGACTTCCATTTCCCCTTTATCAGCCTTTTAGGACAAAAAGGCTTAAAACGTCTGACTCCTGAACGGCAGCGCAGCGAGGGAAGCCAAAAAAAAAAAAGTCTCAGCGATGCTGTCCAGGGTTAGTTGAGATTTTCATAGGGTTAACATTTCCCCAAATGACTTGGGTGTGAGATTGGAAGTGAAGGGCGCGCTCCCGGTCGAGGGGAAAGTGTAAGAGAGCGGCCCTAATGCGGAATCTCATTAAAGCGACTGTCAGGATTCCTCTATTTTACCATCACACCGGTTATTCCGTAAGAGCTAAACTGTCGTTTCGAGTGAGTGTGCCGCCAAAGAGGCATTTACAAATAAATGAAAAATGTCACAATTGATTTCACTCCTCCAAGACTACAGCGTGTCAGCTTTGTCACAAACTGTCTTTGTTGTTCTCGCTCTCTCGCAGGTCCTGCTTCCAAAACGTGGTCGATTGGGGTATTTCTTTTTTTTTTTTGACCGGCTCGGGCCCGCTCTTTCTCGCCCAGGGTAAGCCCTCAGACAATGACCTTCTATTTACGTTGCTCTGTGCTATTTTGCCTTGTCTTCTCTCGCCGGGAGTCCCTCTGATATGAGCGGTGAGTTGGAAACGGTGAGAGGGAAAGAGGAATACCGGGGGTGCGAAGGAACCGCAAAATGGCGTGGCATGCTGTTAGTGGAGCGTAGTAGGATTTTTAACCCTTGCATTGTGAAATGGCTGTTTATGGCTTGCGGGTAGGAGAAATCGCTGGTGTTTGGGGTCCGTCTCGTCACCTCATCTTGGGAGAGCCGCCCTGTGCCAAATTGGTGATGCCGTGTAGCGATCTATGTTGGGGCTAGGAAATTCCTGAATGGCTGTATCGATACCTGCTGGGTACAGGGTGCTTCAGCGAGTGGTAATATTTTAGCTGGGTGATTGCTAGGCACTCGCTGTCACTTCGCTCATCAGTGTTAACCGTTTGCTGAGCTGCACAATGTTGCTTTTTGATGCTGCAGCGAATGTGTGGACGGCTATTTTGAAATTTGATGAAATCTGGCATGTTTTGCCGTCTTCGTGGAATCGAAAGTCCATTCGTTAGCGCTGTTTTTTCTATCTATATGTTTCGCTGAAATATTGCCACGGATTTGAGCTGGATTCTGGTTAAAGTGTATATCTATACAGTATCCCGTTATTTTGATGGGTCGGAGGTTTAGTTCGCGAACGTTTCACTATTGACGCACCTCGTACTTGTCTATATAGCATCCTTACATGTGCCGGTTTCAACACAGTTTGACTGGTTGCCTACCTATGTGGAATACACGTCATTTAACATGCAGTCTGTTCTTATAGTGCAGCGATGCGCAGGTAACACTTCCGATGAATGCTACATTAGTGTTTTATGAATGCATTTATAAGGCAACATATGGCAAATATTTGACATAAGCATATATAGTTACACACACACTGATACATACATATACATGTGTGTGTGTGTGTGTGTATATATATATATATATATATATATATATATATATATATATATATATATATATATATATATATATATATATATGACTTGACTGTCAGTGCCATAATGTATTACAATCTCTGTTCAGTCACCAGTTAGCCAAAAATAAATCACTCTGTCAAGTTCATATATTGTTATATAAGTTTAGTTATATAAGTTTTTATTTTTAATAAGTTGTTTTTTTATATATGGCAACTTTACAGGACAGGGAAAAATGGCAACTTTACAGGAAACAGCAAAAACCTAATATAGTTTTAATGCAAGTCAGTGGAACCAGACTTTTTTTCCAAACAAGTTTCGGGTCATTTCTATTGGTCCGTTCATCATGAATTTTTCACACAGTGTAAACAGCAGCTGCTGTGTTCCAAATGACGCATAAAGTCAAAATTGACAAAAATGGAGACGCATGTTTTTCTATGGACTACAATCATATCATATATGTATTACAGCAAACATGCTAACAAGCGCTGCTTCATGTTGGCCAAGTTGGTAGCCATTGTTGGATGACATTACCATGTTTACAGTGTGGATGTCACAATGCATTATAAACCTAAGATTATATAATCACACATCTTGCTTCGTAACTTGGTATGCATGTAATTATAACTACTTATAAGCAGGCATATGCCAGGTGTTATTATGCATGCTATATCAAGACATATACATGCATTCAAATAGCATGCAGGATGAATTCAGAAGGTGTTACCAAGATTCAATCCTTAAAACCTTCCATACATGTCATTTAATGCTCTGTGCTAAATAGATGCCTCCATTTTCCTTGATTTGCACAGAATTCCGGAACTTTCCCTGTGTGCCTAGTGGTCTTTGGGCACCCTTTTCTTGGAAACGTTAGGAACCAGAAACCTTTACCTTTAAGCTGTAGCTAAACGTGAAGGAATCAGTTATGTTTACTTACATTTTCTTGCCAACATGAGCCATCATTCGTCTAATTCCGCAGAAACGCAACACAAGAGAATCAAAACCACACGGATACAGAAACCGGCACGACACCTTGCTCTGCTCTGGCTTTTCAAATCTTCCAAGGACAACCGAGGCCGCCGAGGTGTGACAGGACACTGTGAAAAATGGGCAGTAATGCGAGTTCCAAAAGGATCCGCAGGGGTGTTTGTACATTCGGAGAGTGGAAATGGTGCATGGCGTTCACCAAGGGAACCATGGAAGGGAGCCAAGTGCTCTTGAAAAGAGACGGCGCGGGACACCTGTTGTGACCTTTCCTGTCTGATGGGCTGCAACTGAAGGCTGAATAGGGCCGAGCGAATGAAACGCTAATTCCCTCCTCTCTGGACATTGTTCAAACAGCAACGTGGAATACGTTTTTTTCCTGTAGGGCCCGGTTCCCATGCTGCGTCCCTCAGAGCTGTGATGTGACAGACGAGACAATAGCTTTTGTAGAAGCGTATGGCGACTTATCTATCTATCGCATGCGAAGAAATGTATAGGGCGTGACCGTACGACGCAGCGATCTTCCTCCAAGGTCACGTCTGAGGAAGCCTTTTTTGCCTTTCTGATAAAGGTTGGAGCCAAATTGCTTTAATCTGTGGCCGTAGAAGGAGCCTGCAAAAGAATGTCTCCAAAGGAAAAGACGGTATTAGAATGCATGGATAATGCATGCCTTGATTGATATTTGACAGCAGCCCTAGAGGTAATGTGAGCTTCTTTCAACTTCAAATGTATTCAATCGCTTTCAGATCGTTTAAAGGTCAGACTAGGGACCCTTTTGAGCTCGCATTGATATTCATGCAACACATGCTGTAACATTACATCAGCTTCCCCTCCTCCTCAAGTTCACTACGCAGTTGAAGCAGATCAAGTTTAACTTTATTCAAAAAAACTGTGTTTACTTTTATTTTGCGGCTGAAATCACCATAAGAAGATGGGAACTCTAAAACAAGTACTTATCTGAGCTGTTAGTGAGCTATGGCTAATGGCCTTTCCAATATATCGTCGCTGTCCAATGAAAAACATGTATCTCCATTTTTGTTGATTTTTCTTTTATGCCTCATTTGATCACATGAGTTGCTTTTTACACTGTATATGAATTTCATGAAAGGGATGGACTGTAGTACCAGAAATGTCGGCCCACCCAAACTGCTTGAAAAGATGTCTGGTTCCATTGACTTCCATTCAAATTAAAGGAGGTTTTTGGCCTCTCCTGGAAAGTTGCCATTTTGGAGATACCTGTTTTTCTTTGGACAGCGACGATATACTCATTGACAAGAAAATACTGCACCAAGTTGGCGTGGTTGGGTTGGAATGGAATGAAACTGTCTGTGTGTAAATGAAATGATATAAGTAAGTGACTACAGTACAAGAGTGAAAGGAGAAGCCTGTAGTACCCTTCTGTCGGCCCACCCAAAGCCTGGATACAAGAGGAGATGCGTTTTGGCTTGCAGGCATACAGGTTCCGTATGGCCCCTGTGTTGGGTTGCCACCTTGCAGAAATGAAAATTAAGGACAGGGGGCGTGGTCATATGTGAATGACATGTTCAAAATCGCATCCCATATTTGACCTGTTTCGGGGACGTTTTCGGGAGTCCAGGGTGGCGGGGGCGGGGGCGTTTGAGAGAGATAGTTATCTTTCATGTGTGTGTGACAGACATGTAGATCAGACATTTACGAAAATACGGACCAAATTTACGGACATTTACGGAAATACGGAACAAATTTACGGACATTTATGAAAATACGGAACAAATTTACGAAAATATGCAACAAATTTACGGACATTTACGGTAATACGGAACAAATTTATGGACATTTACGGAAATACGGAAACACATTTACGGACATTTACGAAAACTTGGAACAAATTTACAGACATTTATGAAAATACGGAACAAATTTATGAAAATACGGAACAAATTAACGGACATTTACAAAAATTCGGAACAAATTTACAGACATTTACGAAAATACAGAACAAATTTACAGACATTTACGAAAATACGGAACAAATTTACAGACATTTACAAAAATACAATGTACATTTATGAAAAAAATGTAATACGGGACGCAACATTTAATTGCCAAATAAAGGATGATTCCGTATTTTACGATGCGGGTGGCAACCCGACCCCTGTGGCACATTTCCCATTGCACCCTCTAGGTTGCTGAAGCTGGCACGCCAGCTTGTCCCATAAATGCTCAACTGGACAAGGAAGTGTTGCAATCTGGCAGAGACATTCCTGGGAAACCCTTGTCGTGTGTGACCGACCATTATGCTGCTGGAAAATGGCAGTTGGATGCCCTGCAATGAGAGGCAACACATGGCTGGAGGATGTACTGCACATATTGCTGAGCTGTTAGTAGCCCTTGAATCACTACCAGGGGTGACCAACTGTTGTATGCTCTGGCTCCCTAGAGCACCACACCAGCAGTTGGGGCATTGTGTCGCTCCACAGCAAAGGCAGGATTGAAGCACCTTCAAGAGGATTGAAGGCCTCCATTCTCAAGCACGACTGTCCCAGTCCTTAGCAGACACTGTTCCAGTCCGTAGCAGATACTGTTCCAGTCCGTACCAGACACTGTTCCAGTCTGTAGCAGATACTGTTCCAGTCCGTACCAGACACTGTTCCAATCCGTACCAGACACTGTTCCAGTCCGTACCAGACACTGTTCCAGTCCGTACCAGACACTGTTCCAGTCTGTAGCAGATACTGTTCCAGTCCGTAGCAGATACTGTTCCAGTCCGTACCAGACACTGTTCCAGTCCGTACCAGACACTGTTCCAGTCCGTAGCAGATACTGTTCCAGTCCGTAGCAGCACCACTGCAAACGAATGTGACGGTGGCTGGCTGTCAATGGGCAGAGACAAGGTGTGTAATGTAGGTGCCACCAGCGTCTGGATTGTGGACAAGGAAACTCCGGGAGCTGCTTGTGCTTGCCGACAACTGCAACGACCCGCTCTATCTGTCTGGGCCGTCCTGAACCTGTTCACTGTGTATGCGGGCCCTCACGTAGCCAGACCACATCTGTAATCATTTACACATCTGCCTGAGACATAACTACATGTCGAGTTTTGCAGCAGTCTGGCATTTCTATCTGGTTGGTCAGTGAGTGCACTTTTCCTCAGACTTAAGAGTGGATACTTTGTTTCTCTGCTGTCATCATATTTTAACCCGAGTTGACCATGACTCGATGTGAATTTGTGCTGAAACAAGATTTCTACTCATAGGATGACTCAACCATTACGCTAGGCTCTTCAGACGTCTGCTACAGTAGGTGGGAGCTAGGACAGTGAGTGGATTTATATTTGTTCTTAAATAGACTCAGCAGTGAAGCACCAGTTTTCTTGGAGATTTCCATTTGTATGATACAGCGACTGTTCTTCTCGGCTATATGCTGTCTGACAGACCAATTATGTCCCACACTCGTTTGGTCTCTGTGTGGAAAGCTTTGCTTATGTGTTGGCCCACTAGTTTTTCACCTATACCGGTACTGAATCGGTACCGGTGCTGATACTAGCACTTGAAAGAGGAAGTGGGTTAACAAGCAGCAGCAAAAATGCTCAGAGCTGTGGTATGTAACATCAGCATTTCATGGGGAAGCTGCATTCATGGGGAGTCCCTTTTTTCAGTAATCACTCGCCTGTTGCCGTGTCGTTCTTACAGTCTGAGTTAATGTTAGTCCAGACTGTTACCGGTATCGGGAACTGCTGGAGTCTTGGTGTAATGTTAGCATGTAGCACTGAGTTAGCCTGAAGCTAATATGACAGCCCACTAGCCCAACCTGTGGTGCACCTCTGCTGTTAGATGCATTACTCAGCATTGCTATATGACATCATGTAGCAATTTGCACACGTGCTGATGCATGCGTTGGCATCAGTATCCAGAACCTAACAACACGTCAGTGGTGCACGTTCAGAGCTGTAGTATGTAACAGCAGCCTCTCACAGGGAAAACACACCAACGGAAGCCGCATAGCTGAATCTCTGAGACGCTTCTTTCAGTAGCTCTAACAAATAGTGATAGCCTTTAGCCCTGAGTTAGCTTAAAGCTAGCAAAGCAGCCCTCTAGCACCTCTTGTGGTGCACCTCTGGTGATTAGATGGATAACTCAGCGGTAGGGACCTCAACGTGTACCAAAGACACACACACACACACACAACCAAACCGAAACACAACTCACATATGACGCTTACTTGGCCTTGCTCGCTTGTGGCCTGTAGATATCCTGCACACTGGAGAGAAGGCCAGTTTATAAGGGCCCAGGGCCACACCTTCTGATCAGGCACACCCGCCTACTTCCGCCAGGAATGGCAGCGACTACACTTCACCCCTGCCACAGTTCTCAGGATGGGCCTGTATTTATGGCTGTGGTATCGTAGAGGAACTGTGGTATCAGTGCATCCCTTATCCCTGCTAGAGCTCTTCTGCATTCGTGTCCAGGACCAGTCTTAAACCTCGCCTGTAATTGTACAACAGTTAACAGTGCCTTTGGGGGTGTCATCACAGCACCTTTGCACATGGAAATCTAAAACCCTGATGCTTTCGCCATCCATCATTCGCTGCCTCCTCCGTCTGAGAACTAATGACTTCCTCTGGGTTCTCACTGCTGATGAACAATGATGGAAATCACTGAGCAGAGCATTATTTCTTTTCTGTTGGTGGTTTTGAATCTGAAATGCATACATATGAGAATTTCTCCATTCTGCCGTGCTCTGCTTTCAGACCCAAGATGGTCTTTCATTGATTCATTTTTCTGGACTTGTTTGTTTGGTTTGGCTATATACGCTTGGACCGTTTAACTGAATGTGTGCCATTAGAGCGTCTTGGGTCATGGCGCATGTCTTGGCTCAGGGTTTTTTAAATGGAAGTGCGGTTAAAGTCTGACCATGGCAGTGAACGATGTCTGATGGAATTTCTTGGGGAACGTCTGAACGACAGGAAGGCAAGCTTTTTGTGTACAAGGTAGAGAAGGAGAGATTGCCACCAAGCTTTTCTCTTTCTGCCGCGCGTGACAAGCCAAGGTATCGGCACAGTAATCTTTGTGACAAAGGTTAGCTTTGCATTATAATTCCACTGACATTTCCACTGAAGTACAGGGAGTGCCAGGACCTACAGGTGGATTCGGCAGCTAGCACTACAGCGGGCCCTTATCGAGCACAGCTTGACAAATAATTCGACTGAGGCTGTCAGTGATGACAGGCAAGACTTTTTGCTAGCCTGGTACCTTGATGCTGCACTCATTAAAATGTGAATCCAGGCGCTAAGCCAGCATAAGATTTGTCTCCAGCTGGCCATTCGGGTTCTCAGGAGTTGGAGTGGAGGGTGGAGATGCGTACTTGAGCCAGGCTGCTAGAACACAAGTGCATTTGACATGTTTTTGAGTAGAGGAGTGGATTTGGTCACATGGTGTCAGTGGTCAACCCCATATGTTTTCCCCATTAAGATTGTCTACACGCACAAACTGAGGCAAAGCTTTATTCAGGCCTGTAAAATTAGACTGCTGAAGTTTTATGTTTGTCTCCAAGCATGATTTCCCACCTACAGCAGCTTGCTTTGGACTCAGGTTGACTTTAATGAATGGGTATATTAGTATTTCTGTTTATGATCCATCTGGTGGGTAGTGTTGACATTGTGAGACATGAGAATGATAAGTTTCACTCTCAGCCATTCATGTAATGTAAGCAAGGATTAGGGCTTGTTGCTGTACCTGACTGAGCCAACAGCCACAATTGTGGACATTCAGTGAGCGGTGATGTCCACCATGAGTCATCCTGTTAGTGCCAGCATCATTGGCAGACGGCTGTGCAACAGAGGGCTACATGCACACAGACCGTTGCAACGACTGTCCTTAACACCACATCAATATCGCCAAGGACTGCAGTGGTGTCGGGCCAGACTGTCATAGAGTGACTCAGAATGGCAGCGGGTCATCTTCAGTGACGAGTCAAGCTTTTGTCTTGGTGGAGACGACCAATGAATCCGTGTGCGGAGGCACCGTGGTCAGCACCAAGATGAGCAGTTTGTTGCCACGTGTTACACGTCTACAAGGCCGGGTGTCACTCCACCGCCACCCCTACCGCACCATCTGCAGGAACTGTGTGAGAATATTTAAGCTGCATGGCATGGATTATCACAGGACACCATTAGGAACCTCTACAGCTCCATGCTGAGGTGTCTGGCATGTTGCATTAGCCATACCGAGAGACCGACTTCTGTATGTGTAGCTCAATAAATATTGATCATATCAGTCTGAATGTATCATCAGTTATTGATCCTGGTCACCTTAATCTTTCTTCCCAATAGCTATTCTTTTGACGATAAGTGTATTTCTGCAACTAGCGTCTTACCAAAAACGAAACTAATAGTTGATCAGAAGATGCTGTTCTCTGCCAGGTCCTATCAGCAGTTCCACAGTAATGTACTGTTTGTAAATCCTGTTAGTGGATTACAGAAGGGCAAAATAAAGTGCAGTCCAGCATGTTATGGGAAAACCCTGTAAACAGTCTGCCATCATCTCTGTTAGTGCATGCAAGAACATTCAAGTTGGTTTGAATCCCAAAGTCACAGGAATCGTTCAGCATTTGTGCATCTAAATAGGCCAATCGATTTTTCTGGGGCCGGTAGCGATTGCCTTTCAGCACGATCGGCCAATAGCCCAATAGTGAGCATATATGGGTCGCTGACTTGATCAGGTCGGTGCCCACCTGACTGTTTGCCAATGCTGGTCCACCCTCGGACCACCCAGATTATTGTCCTGCATATAAGATCTCTTAGAAGGTACTAGTGTGTAATATCTTCGAACAGTTACTAAATGTACAGAGGCTTAATTTAATGGGCAGGAACTGCAAAACTGGTCAATACGTATACACACTACAGTTTTCTTGTCTATCTATCTATCTATATATCATATATGTCTATATATATATATATATATATATATATGCACTGTATATACACACACACACACACACACTGTATATATATATATATATATATATATATATATATATATATATATATATATATATATATATATATATATATACACACACATGTGTGTGTGCTTTTTTGTGCACGGTGGGCATGTTTTGTAAATTAAATACGAAACCCCCAAAATCCATTTTAATTCCAGACTGTGGTACAACAAAACAGAAAAACATCAAGGGGAATAACTGCTTCCACAAGGCACTTGAAAACCCAGAGTTAAATCATGTTTTGTTGTTCCCTTTTCTGGCCTTCAATAGGTATTTACTTCTATTTCTTCATTCGTCTGTTTCAGTTTAACATAGCAGCACAATATACATCATGAATTATAGAAAATGCCTTAATGTTTGCACAGTAGTCAACAAACTACAGTAACTGTGCATGATCACGTGTGGAAGTGTGTTCTCTGTACAAGAACTTATTTTTGTGTTAATGGACAAACAGAGTGTAATGAGCTCTGAGCAAAAATTAAGGCGAGGTTTATTTAACAGATTTGTAGTCAGAAATAGTCAGACACAGCAACAAGAAGAGCAAAGCAGACATAACAGAAGGGCAAGGCAGAGTCAGAGTCAGGAAACAGGCGAGCAACAGAACCAAACAGTCAGATCAGCAACGGTACCAAAAGAGTTAACGGAGTATCAGCAAACAAGATGAGTCACAGGGGGACCCCCACGCTCCCTACACACGGAGTGGCAATACTTCACAATGAGCCGTGTGAGAGAGGAGTATTTATACTAACAGACTAGATGAGAATCAGGTGTGTGTGATTAGTACTCTGGAGACGAGGTGCTGGAAAACGGAATGGGATTGGAGGATTGTGGACATGTGTGAGTGACGTCATCAGGTGGTGGGTTATGGGAATTGGTGTCCGAGAGATCCGGTGGGGAGAGGAGAGCCAGCTTGCCTGACAATTATCACCTAGACCTAAACAGAGCATGTCATTTGAGCAGAGCCACCCCGACTTTTGCATAAGGCTGTATTTGATCTTTATGTCTGTGTTTTTATCGGTATGTAATTTTGTGTAACTACAAATCGCTGTGCAACAGAGGCTGCCACCGCCATGCTTCACAGTAGCCCAGAACTGACAAACAACACACTGACTGTAGAGAGTGAATTTCAGGGTTTGTGTTTTACGTTGAAGGAGCAGCCTGAATTTGGTGACAAGATGGCTCTGGAAATAAATAAGTGTCACGCCCTCTGGGTCTCCCCAGCTTCCCCGCTCTCCTGGACTCCACTTCCCAGAGGGCTACGCTCAATGACGTCATGCCTATGCGCTCCCGTTCGGATTCTCTGATTCGCTCTAGATCGCCGGAGTTCTAGTTCTGCTGTGTCTATTTACTGTTTGTATTTGAGGCCGTGGTTTACATGTGTTCTCTGCGAAGCTTTGCCAAACCCTGTTTAGCAATTCTGAGCATTTACTTCTATCGGTATCCTTCCGGTTCCGACTTCCTTTGTTCCTCGACTACTCTTTCCCCTATCCCCTATTGCTTGTGCTGTTACCCTCCGGTTCGAATCTCTGCTTTCCCACTTTGGTGTTCCCCTTTTGTCTATCCCTTTAAACTTGTTCGCTCTTGCTGCTTGCTTTATCTGGTTCTGACCTCCAATTAACCCTGACCCTTTTTTTTTTCGTCTCCCATTATTGCTCTGTTTACTGTTGCCTGTTTGTTAATAAACCGTCTCTGGCTTTTAGTTCTGTACACAGTGGTCTTGGCGTCTTTTTGCCTAACAATCAGAGCCCACTCCAGTTTCTTCTTAAATCGGCATCTCCACATGTACAGCAGGTTCTTAGTGAGGAACCGAAGGTTGGGTTCTAGCTTTACTGGCAGATACAGTGAGCGTCTGGTTCGTAAGAGCAAGGTCCAGCAGCAAACACACAGGACAACACAGCTACAGACTGGCAGAGGGCCAAACCCACTCTCTACTGACCGTGATGAGCGCCACCTCATTCCAATGTCCCTTAACCACCGTAAAATGACCTCAGGTGACCTACAGAGAGACTGGCGAGCGGTGGCTGGGGTGAAACGCACAGCGAGCATGGTTCTAAAAACAGGCTTCTGGAGGTCATTAGTGATTTTCTAAATAAACAGATCCAATACAATATCTGATCTGGAGTTTGGGAGACATGGTTCCAGTAGTGTAGAGAATCAAACAGAACTGTACAGCACCGACTGGAAGATGCAGGAATCACAGTTGGAGAAAAAAACTATAGTGCATATTTGAGTAGCTCCGCAGATAAAACTCCAGGTAGAATATTATCCAGGTAGGATTATTACTGCCTATTAAAACTACAATGTGGCTGAGGTCAGCTTCTTATTTGCCAGCTACTTGTTCAAATTTTCCCAATCCAGTCCTAATATGGCGAGGCATTTACATTCTGGCACTGACATACAGCTTCTTATTATGCCATTAATGTACATAGCGCCTCCATTATGAACAAAGATATGCATGTGATGTTCAGAGGAACTAGCCTAGAAAGAGGTTCTGCTATCCCCCGGGAAACGGGCAGGAGAGATCCCCACTGCAGTCTCTACTATGGAGCTGTATGTGCAGGTGAGATGATCGTAAAGTGCCTATAGCCAGAAGTCACCTCCAAACCAGGACCCATATTTATGAAGCTTCTCAAAGGAGAACTGAGATCAGGCCCCTCTCTTATTTACAGTGACACGTTTGGCAGGCTCAAGCCTGAGAGCAGGAGTCTTCATGAAAACGGGTCCTGGTCTGTTAAATGCACAATTCCCACATTAGTGCCCCCATAAATGTACTTTAGACTTATCCAAAGACGTCGTTTATAGTCTAATCCGAAACTCCCGGCCACCAAGTCCATAGTGCCATCCCGTTTTTTCTCTGGAGCCACTGGCAGAAAAGGCAACACTTGTATTGCCAAGGTACACCCTTAGTGTTATGCTCAACAGGAGCACATCCTACTCTGCTTCTCAAGCACCCGCACGCCTGATACAGATCAGAACAAAGAACGTTCAGCAAAGATTGTTGCTCCGACACATTCTGTGAAAACCTAATAATGTTGTCCCAGGATACACAGCGTCGCCAAAAAGTAAGATGTCCTAGGAAGGACTGTGGACGATAAACATTTAATATTGACAGACCAGAATGAGTAGATTGCTATCAGGGCTGAAACAGAAAGAGACGCAATGCTATCACTCGCTTCCGTCCCATCATGCACCACGCTGAAGTTTTTCCCTTGTCCTAGTTCATTTCATGCTCTTTATCTACACTTCTGGACATGGACGCCCTGATACGGATACTGGTATCAGGTATTGGGCCGATACCAAGCACATTCACTCGTTCTCACCGATACCTGCGTTCCGATACCCAAGCTGAATATAAACCGCCGGGCTAATGAACTAACAACCGTGCGGTGAAAGCGGCTCCGCTCACACAGATGGCTTCTCATGTTGTGGCTGTCGGGCTGAAAGGTCACTTTGAACACTCCTGCCAGAAATGCACATATGTGTGATGTTTTTTTAATCAGTGGTGGGCGAAGCACACAAAGCATGTAGCTGAGTTAAAGTAAATTCCCCAAGGTTAAGTACTCCTCCAGTAAAAGTAGAAGTTCCTCCCTTTAGACCTTCACTGGAGCAAAGGTACTAAAGTATAAAGGGGGCATGCAGGCGATGTAGGGCCAAAAGCTACTGGGGCAATCAAAAACGATTGGAGGCACCTGCCGGGTGCTCTATTTAAGACCATGCCAAGCAACACTCCTTGTCGCACCTTTTAGAGGGGTGACCGGTATGGTAAAAGCTAAGCAAGCCAGAAGAAAAGGCTAGCAAGCTAGCGTGCCCAAGCTAAATGAAGCTTCAAGGATAGAAGAAAAAAAGAGAATGAATTAATTTCTGGGCTAGGACAACGTGGATTCAGTAAATGTAGTGGTAGAGCACAGGTCTCTCACCCAGCAGGTCAGGGGTTCCATCCCCACCAGGCCCAAGCTTGTTCCCCACCATTCTCTCTCCTCAATTCAAGAAAATAATACAAATAACACAAATAATGGCCAAGGTGGATATATTAAAAAAAAATAAATAAATAAAACTTTATGTTGCTGTTAACTGTGGTAGACTATGAATTTGTTTGTTTGTATACATTTATTTATTTATTTTACAATTACATTTATTTATTTAACTTTAAAAAAGAATTAGGCTTTGAGAGAAAACTAAGTGATAAGTGGCATTTTGTTGAATACTCAGCCAGAGTGCTAAGCAAAACACCAGTGGACTGCCAGCTTTGCCATCAGTGAGCCAATGGTGACCCCCTATCCTCTTGCTATCAGGAAGCCGTAGGAGGGCTGTGTTAGTGGACAGTGTGGTTAGTTGAGCTGTTCAGTACTTGGCGCACAGCGTCTAAGTTTTTTCAGTATGTATGTGAGTAGTGTGAGAAGCATGGTTCCTTTCGTCCGAAACCTTTAGAACAATAATCAAGACGCTTCAGTGAACCCAGAGCATAGTGCTTTGACTTCTGTGTAGCCACCATTTCATATTTCATTTTAGTGCTTATTGTTTGTTTGGCAAATAATACAGAATGTTTTAATTGATTGGACTGTCTCTGTTGTTGCTGCTTCACAAAGACTGTTTTTGCAAGCATAACCTGAGAGAAAACGTATTAATTAAAAAGAGGCATTTAGTTTAACACTCGACACTAAAAAAAATAAAAAAGCTGAGCCAGTGGACGAAAAGTGACCAACCCTATCCTCCCGCCATCAAGAAGAGGCTGTAGAGAGTTGTTTGTGGACAGTGCGGTTGTTCGAGCTGTTCAGTACTTGGCGCACAGCATGTTATTTTGACACAAACTATTTTATTTGTTCGTAGACAGAGCTGTCTGTAGAGGCTGCGTCTCATGTAGCATGGTCCCTGTCAACAAAGGACAAGATTTCTAAAATCCCACAATGCATGTCTGGCTTTAGGGAAGGTTCCAGTGCTCAGCAGTGTGGTGGTAAACATGGAAGAGAAGCTCATAACCACTGTTTCATTTCCCAGTTTGTGTTCTTGTATGTATACATTTGGAGAAAACTGAAGCTATTGTTATGAATGAAGAGATTGTTGGTTGTCACCTCACAGCTAGCTAGGTTAGCCAGCATGCTAATGGGGCAATACTAGCTAGCCATGCCATGAGCGCAAGCAGTTAGGTTTCCATACATATTTGTTGGTCAATAAGAATAATGGCTGCTTTAAAAACTAGCTAGCTTTCCTGGACCTTGTACAAACCCACACACTACAACGTGCACGGTCTCCAACACACCCACCAGAGAAACTTGGGTGGACTTAAGCAAATTTGTAGACTGCTAGTGTGAATGGAGGGTTAGCTTCGGATGTAATTCCTACTGTTGAGTAGATGTCAAGCCAAGATGGTATATGACTACGAACTATATGTGCTTTACTTGCCGCTTTGTGAACAACCCGCTCTTCTCCACTGCACTACTCCTCCACCGAGCTAGCTGAAGTATTTAGCATGGCTAGCTAAAGCACACCATATCTGCTAGATGCTACTGACTTAAGTTACATCTTTTTATGCATGAAAGCTCTTATTTCCCTTTGCCCAAAGGTCATTATGGACTATGACCGTAGCCATGTATATGTACAGACATGCATAGTTGAATCAGTCTGTTATACTATGTGGTATATGTCTGAGTCGCTTTCAGGATGTATATGAATACTGTGAGGAGCACAGTTCCTTTACTCATACACCTTTTAGAACGAAGATCCACACGCTTCAGTGAACAGACAGCATACTGCTTAGATTTCTCTGTAGACACCATTGATATTTCATTCTGCTGCTTATAGTTTGTTTGGAAAATAATGCAGAATGTTTGGTATTGATTGGCCTGTCTCTGTTGATGCTGCTTTACAAAGACTTTGGTATATTGTTTGGTTTAAATGTATGTATATAAGTACTTATTTATTTCTTTATTTTTCTTTCTTTTTTACGGTATGTTAATGCATCTTCCTGTAGTGCTGCAGAGAAAGTCCTGTAAGCTCCAGGTATTGATCGGAGGGAATCCAACACTGGAGAGCTGCTCCGGATGCTCTCTTGGGGCTTTTTAATAGAAATGCATTACCGTGACTCACCAGCTCCTTCTTAGTGATTGATTATGTTGCTTGCCATTTACAAGTCACTGGGCATAGATAACAGCCAGTATTAATGAGCTATTGCACATCTACTCTAAAGTAAGAACGCAAAAGAAACGCTCAAGACCAAAGTTTTTAAAAGACGCCCAGAAAGAAGAGACAGATGTGACTGTGTAGTACATCTGTAATGTGCATGTGTGTACTGTGTATATACACCAGGCAAAATTTTAGTTTAAGGTGGTAGTAACTTCAGGCTTCTGCACGAGGACAATGGGGCTATGAATCCCTATAGGGTGTGAGTAATGGGATCCATAGATTGAGAAGAGATGGTACAGTGCAGGGAATGTCTCGTTCCATGTGTATAAAACGCTCCAGAGCAGATGTTAATGATTGGCTAAAAGGAGTGACTGCATGTGGGCGTGGCCAAAGACCATAGTGTGAAGGAAGTAGCTGAATCTGCAGGTGTATGGAAGCGTGCGGTCATACGGGTCTACCAGCAGTGGGAAGTGTCAGGGAAGGCATACACCAAATCTGGCCCAACTGCGCAATTCTTTGATGCAAGAGTGGAACATTGATGTGAAACTTGTTCATGCCAAATCCAAATCACAGCTGTTACTATGGAGGTGTTACTCTCGCAGGTAACTCACTTTTCATCTGAAAGTGGAAAACAATTTTGCCAAACAGACTCAAAAGTGATGGATGATAACATTCATTAACTCTAAATAAGGGATTCTTAAGAATTTGGTATAGGCCCTGTCCTGGGCCCAGGTCTTGAGGTATTGGGTTAAGGATGGCAGGGGCAGAGCCTAAAAGACTGGGATAAGACTGGTTGGGACTTTGAAACGTCTGCAGCTAAAGTGGTGAGCAGAGCTTAATTGACTTTCTATAACCAGATTAAGTATAAGTAGATTCCATTTGGTAATTGCTCACAAAATCTTTGAACAGGTTTCCTGGCTATTGCTCACTACCTAAAGTCTTTTTCATGAATAAAAGGGCACCTATCCTCTAATTGTCCTTTATTTAATGACATCGATAAATGGTCTTAAATAATTGCGCCTCACCGTCATGCCTTAGTCTGAGTTCCACCATATTCATTCTTCCATTAGCCTCCCTGGGCTTTAATTGGCTGAAAAATTAAAAGCCGTTCCATTAGGCCGAAACCAGCCAAAACTGTGCTTCGAGTTTCCAGTCAGTCACTTTCATTTAGCCTATCAAACAAATGCGGATGGCATGGCTGTGTCTTGTTTCTTTGTGTTATACATGCACAGCCAATCGGACTGGCTCCCCTCATTTCCACACAAGGGAATTAGATGGGAGCCTGCATGACACTACTGGGACTGTTGATGGCTAGGTCCATCGAGACCAGGACTGTGTTTGTTTGTCTGTCTGGCTGATCAAATGTTCAACTTTTTTAGCCAAATAAGTGCTTTCTTTTCTTTTCATGTGGCTGTAGAACATTGGAATAGGAAAGAGAGGTCCATTATGTTCCTCATTTTTTAAGGACTCTTGTTGTTTGTCTGTCAGACACTGCAAATGATTCAAGTCTTGAAGGGAGCTACAGATGGCAGGCCGGTATCGATAGGCATCATTATGAGGCCGACCAGAAGAAAACGCTGGATCCGGTTTCGCTAGGAAAATGAATTATTTTGATGTAGTCCTGTAACAAATCTAGCCTGAACCAGTACAATTTGGTCTTTTCAGCCAAAAGAAACCCTGGTTCTTCAACTAGCTTCATTCAGGCTTCCTAGAACCTTAATGTGTAAATGCAGGGAGCTAGCCTGCATTTGCACCAGTTTTTATTGGAACCAAGGAACCAAAGATGCAGCAACAGAGGGCGCTGCACAGTGGTAGTCAACAGTAGTAACAAGATGGCGGAGTGTATAGGATACTATGGGAGAATTCCAGATGTTTGTTTATATCCAGAAAGCAAGCATGGATCAACTGCTGGAGGTAAGAAGACTTGGAGGAGGTTCTTCAGCAGACCACTGGATGTTGCCATTGTTGCCTTCCCTTTGCAGTTCAAGCTGAGGGACCTATTGTTCTCTGGTTCCAGCTGGGAACAAACTTTTCAGGTTTTATTTTTGGTGGACATGCGCCAACGGTTCAAAATTAGGTTCAGGTGATATGGATGGACTGTGGCCCTAGCAGTCTCCTATAAGAGCACCTGGAGCCCATAAGGGCACATGCTGTAGTTCGGCTCACCTGCCTGTTGTGGTGAGGTTGGAGGCAGGGACTGGGGGAGTGAATGAGTAAATAATGAGTAAATGAGTTGCATAGTAATAGTTACGGTCAGGTTCTCGGAGCAAAATAACTAGCTCAATAATGTTTATTTTAATAAACAGCTAGCATGACCGTAACTGATGATGTTTGGGAAAGTTATGACAAAACTATTAAGCTATTTTTGGGGAATTACCCTTCATAATTCTGAGACATACACTTTCTCTTGTAAGCGACTGCACGAACCATCCGCTGTTTGCCTGAGGGGAATATTCACTGACCTCTTAGCTTAATTAGCTAGCCAGTGTTAGCCCTGCTAATAACAGTGGGTTAAACGGTGTCTCCTTGAGTCATTAACGGATGTGAGACTTTAGATTTTCATCTTCAGCTCCTTCAATGTATTTGATATGTACAGTAAACGGCAGCATCATTTGAGACAGCTGCTCTGAGTGCATGCTCTGTGTATGATTGCTAGGTGTAATATCCTCCTGTCTGTGTTTATAGGTGTTATAGGCTATAATGTAGTTTAGCTGCTATTGCTACCTGGGTTTCACCATTCAAAGGAGCACCAACCAAAATCTCACCTAGAGCATCACGTTGGTCAGGGCCGGCTCTGATGAACCGTAATCTAATCCGTTCCACGTTGGTGGAATAAGCCTAATTGTGTGATGTGATGTTGATGGCTGTATATTCTGTATTAAACTGATTTCTTACCAAAACAGGAACATGATTGTTAGATCCTGTTTAAAGCAACCAGTAATCACAGTTCTAGACAAGATCAAAGTGTAGGGGAACCATATGAAGGTTTGTAGATATCTTCAGGACTGGAACTGTATAATCTTAGCAAATATTAGTTTTATTCCTTTTGCAAATCATGTGTTGAGAAAATCAGCACCACACATAATGATACATGCTGACTTGTCTGGACAGTCAGCCAATCATGGCAGGGAGCCAGCTAACCTTCAGACGGTGCCATGTCTGCAGTGGGCATGCTGAGCTCTTTAAAGATGAAACAAGGAGCCAGGAGGAACATCTTGATGATGCGACCAGTTCTAATAACCTGGGTAACCACACCACGTATGAAACTTATGGAATATCAAATCCAGATAAACCCAAGTGTACATTTCTTCACCTGTACAAGTCCCGGACAGTGTGTTACTGCACACTCTGTGGCAGTCAGATGAATGTGTAGGATGTTAACACATTTGCTGTAGACACCCTGTGATCTCTGGCCCATGATTACACTTGTTTCTGATTATATCTGGAGTTTGCGAATCCCAGAGACCTGTGCAAAACTGTTTTCACTGCTCAACTGCAGTCCTGCAACAGTTCTGATGGATTGCACTGTTGCAGTATGAAGCCTGAGGAGGAGCTCCATTATTACTAAGACAACAACCTTGACAGTCATGTTAAATCCCTGAAGAGTAGAATGTTCTTTTGAGATTTAGCAGCGTTTAAGAACAGCAGTCACTCGGTGTTCAAACCATGTTTTCCTGTAAAATAACCTACTGGATTTGAAAAAGAGCATCAAAAAACAAACAAAAAAAACCCCACAAAATAAATTACTGTATATAGCTCTTTGTCTGTGCACAAAATAGCATAGACTGAATAGCATTTTTATATTTAGAAATGTGAAGAAAAAAATAAATAGCTTTTGTTATTTATTTTTTATTTGTCATTAGCATATAGCTTGTCAAATTGTCAGTCCAGTGGTGTAAAATCAATGCAAAAAAAATATATTCACAAGAAAAATTCTTCTCAGTTGAAATATCTTAATTTATGTCCTTTAACTGATTTAGTAAGCCTAAAATCTCACTATATTGGCAGATAATTGTGCCTGTTTCTAGCATTTTGTTTTAAATAAGATAAATTATCTGACAAAATATTAAGAATTTTTGCTTACTATAATAAAACAAGTTTTTTAAAAACTCTGGAAATATTTGACCTTACATGATTCTAAAACTGAGAATTATTTCATGCTTAAACCAGATATAAGATCATATCCCAAAATCCAATTTTTTGCAATGATGAGCCTAAAGAACCTGAAAGCTTCTGATGGATTGCTTTAAAGTAACCTTGGACCAGAGATTTTGGCCAATAACTGGCCAATAAAGCTAGCCACGAATGCAAGCAGCTAACTACTAAAGTAGTGTCTCTCAGTACGGATAAGGCAACATGCCAGACGTCTCGGCATGGAGCTGTAGAGGTTCCTAATGGTGTCCTGTGATAATCCATCCCATGCAGCTTTAATATCCTTACACAGTTCCTGCAGATGGTGCAGTAGGGATGGAGGTGAAGTGACACCAGGCCTTCTGGACGTGTGATGCATGACTAGGATTCATTGGTTGTCTCCACCAAAAAAAAGAGGGACTAGCCACTGAAGATGACCTGCTGCCATTCTGAGTCGCTCCATGACAGTCTAGCCCGACACCATAGCAGTCTTTGGTGACGTTGACGTGGTGTTAAGGGCAGTCCTTTGTAATGATCTGTGTGCATGTAGTCCTGCGTTGGGCAGCTGTCTGCCACTGCTCACTGAATGTCTGCAATTGTGGCTGCTGGGTTAGTCACATACAGCGATAAGACCTGTCCATGCTTATGCGACATGTGTGGCCAAGCATGGAACTTAGATCATTCACATGTCTCATAATGTAGTGGTTGGTGTAGCTCAGCAGACAACACCACTACCCACCAGGGAGCCACCACCACATATGGGAGACTGGGGTTCGACTCCCGGTCTGGGTGACTGTGCTGTGCTGTGCTGTGCTACACCAATAAGAGTCCTTGGGCAAGACTCCTAACACTACACTGGCCTCCCTGTAATACGAATACCCTTGTAAGTCGCTCTGGATAAGAGCGTCAGCTAAATGCCATAAACGTTAAACCTACCCACCAAGTTCCATTCTGGTTGGATGATTAATTCTGGGTGCAAGTGTTCTGATGATGATGATGATGATGATGATGATGATGATGAGTGTACATGATTTCAGAACTAGCTAGCTTTCCTGGACCTCGTTCATGCCCACACGTAACATTGTGAAAGACAGTAGCGACTTTTCACTTGCTGGTGTGACCGTAGAGTAAAACGGTAAAGTGCTTTCCATTGCCAGGAAGGTTAAAAGACGAGGGAACTCTGATTTAAGCTCACCATGCAGTACTCTGACTCTCTATGACTCTATGCAGCTACCTGATCCAACTTAAATCACTGTCGACTGTACAGTTTAGTCCAAGAGCAGGCTGGAGCAGAAAACAGGCCTGCAGCGTTTGAATCTGAGCGTAACGTGACGTTGTTGGCATGCTAGTGCAGGGAATGATGGTGTTGAAAAGCATTCAAAAGACCTGATACCTTTTTTTTTTTTTTTTTTTCTCAATTCCCACTGAGACTCATTATAAAGCCGCGGCTCAGGGAAGTGATTAATTCAGAGGGTTTTGATATTGGTTTCTATGCCGCAGACATTGGCAAGCGGCCTATTGGAGCGTGAAAGCAGGTTGTGAGCGGAGGATGGAAGGAAAAAGGACTGAGGTGGCAGGGCAGGCCACTTTTTAAAGTAAGTTACCTCTTACAGTCACTACTGAGCTACAAAGTGAACTCGTGCTGCTCTGGATTCATGCCACTCTGTGGCCTTTTCCAGCGCGCTCTCTAAAAAAAAGGAGGGTATAAAAATCTCTTTCACCACAGCGTTTTTGCCGTTCGTCGGATTTAGCGGGGATGACTGCAGGAAGCCTTCGTCAGAAGGATGGCTGTTCTGTGTTTCTGCTTCTCTCTCTCCTTTAAATAAATAGGACTAGCTTTTATTTTTTTTCCCCCCCGACTGGCTTTTTTGCTGTGCTGTTAATTTCAGAGAAAAAAAAATACTTAAAACTGTCAAAAAAGGGCCCCTGGTAGTCTGAAAGTAGGTTTAGTGACACAAATAGAAAGCCGCTATACCCTGGGGGTCTTATGTGAGCTACCAGGAGAGAAAAGGCAGAGAGGTGCAACTCGATGAAGAATAATGTTTGTCATATCCGGAGTTGGAAAAGCAACCCGGAGGATGCAGATGAGGCTGCTGCTGCTTTTGTTGTTGGAATACATGTGCTCGTTCTGTTCCAGACAAACTGTTGGATCTTCAGAGTGATCCTTTTGATCTCAGGTTGTACAGTCATTTGATGGAATGATCAGAATGTCTGACTATATGTTGTTGTTGTTGTTGTTGTTGTTGTTAAGCCTTGTGATTTAAGTGCTCTATAAAGGGATTGGTCACATCTTTTATATTAAGGGTAAATCTATTATTGGTAATCTACAGGGGTTGGACAATGAAACTGAAACACCTGGTTTTAGACCACAATCATTTATTAGTATGGTGTAGGGCCTCCTTTTGCGGCCAATACAGCGTCAGTTGGTCTTGGGAATGATGTATACAAGTCCTGCACAGTGGTCAGAGGAGTTTTAAGCCAATTCTTCTTACAGGAAGTGGCCTAGGTCACTCACGTGATGCTGGTGGAGGTTCACCCACCATTTTGTCCTCTTTTGAACCTCTGGTATATGTCACCCATAATGCTTTGTGTGCATTGCCGTATTTTGAGCAGAACTGTTGCTCTTACCTGCTAAACTGAACCTTCACACTCTGCTCTTACTGGTTCAAAATGTGCAGTTTTTATGAAAGATTGGCCTGGCCACACCACAACAGCCCGGGCTGGTCCAATGTTAGCCCATGAGACCTCCCACACACTAAAATGTGACAAGGTGGTTTTCGCGTTTCATTGTCCACTCCCTGTAATTATTGGAGAGTAATAAGCATTACGAAATATCTAAGTAAGGTTGAAGTTAATCAATAACTGATTAAAATGGGAAATGAAATTACTTTAGACCTAGTAGTTTATAATCCTTACTAAGCTTATGTTTAAGTAGTGTTTGTCTAATCTGCTCCTCATGCTGTAACCTTTCGTGTGTGTGTGTGTGTGTGTGTGTGTGTGTGTGTGTGTGTGTGTGTTCGTTCGTTCGTTCTAACTGATCATGGCCCAGTTTCCCAAAAGCATCTTGGAGTTAAGATCACAGTGCCTCCATACACGGATTCATTGGTCATCACCCCCAAGCCAGAAGTGAGACTAGTCACTGACGATGACCCGCTGCCATTCTCAGTCTCTCCATGACAGTCTGGCACGACACAATTGCGGTCTTGGGTGACGTTGACGTGGTGTTAAGGACAGTCGCCGTGACAGCCTGCGTGCATGTAGTCCAACGTTGTGCTGCAGTCTGCCAAAGGTGCTGGCGATAGCAGGATGACTCACGGAGGGCCTCACTGCTTGCTAAATGGCAGTCAGGTACAGGATAAGCCACGTTTGCACCTTGCTTATGTTGCATTCGCAGCCGAGCTCGAAACTTGAATCACTTACAATGTCAAACCTACCTACCAAGTTTCATATTCATATCGGTTAATTCTTTCTGAGATATAAATATTAGTCTACACATTTTTAATGAATATTACTTAACCGGTATATACTGCTACATTCATATAAATGTAAAATGTGATTAAACTCAGACTTAGTTAATTGTGTATTAGCACTTGCATCTCACTGTTCCAATTGTTGAGTTACACAGTTATCATTACAAGGAATACATGTATTATATGATCAATTCAGACATCACTTCAGCATTTCTAAAGAATTAAACTTAATAAAATCTGAAATAATGTCAGTCCTTATTTCTATCATTAGGTAATGATTAATTGCTACCAATTGGTATTAATTACCTAACGACTTAGTCATGCTTATAACTGTCTCAAGTAGCTCTAATGGAGGAACCCTTATTGTGAAGTGTGACCATAGTATCTTCATTTATAGAGATGCATTTCTAGAGATTACTTTCCACATTTACTGACAGGTAATAAAGCTTAACAGTAGAAGAAACTGAGTATTAGTTTAAAATCAGAATTGAATGAAAAGATGAGTGTAAAAGAGAAACACCAAACAGAAATAAAATCTTAAACACTCAGTTGTGGAGACACATTTTTGCAGATGTGTATTAAGTGTGACTGAGCTTGTGGCCCATAAGAGCCCACAGTGGTGTATGTGTTTCAAGCAAGTTCTTTATACAGGTTTATCCTTCACTTGACCAATACTGCTTATCCTGGATACAGTCACATGACAATTTGTGAACATGTGACCTCATTTACAGAATGGTGTATCTTTAAGGTCTGTTATAACCCCATTTGGGTTTCTAGTGCTTTGGACCACCTTTCTAGAACTAATGATGAGATGAAAGTTATGAAATGGTTGTTGATGTTACTCGCATTTTGACCTCAAAATAGTCACAGAAGACACAATGTGACCTCTGTCACAATAAGACTGACCTTTTATAACCTTACAATTGATCGCTCATCATTTGCATTGAGGAAGAATAATTCTGGGCTCTGATTGATTAACTTGAGTCCAGTGAGCAAGCTAAAAAAACTCCCTTGGAGCAAGAGGAAGAAATCTCAAGAGGAACTAAGGCTCAAATGGGGAAAACAATCCTCTTCAGGTTGTCCCCAGACAGCAACAAACACAGAAAGGACCAGAGTTTATAATTATGTCTAATATTGAATAAGAGCTTGTAGTAACTGTTAGATGGAAGACTGTGATGGTAGTCTCTTAGAGAGAGTAGGAGACATGTTGAGTGTTTGAGGCAAAGGAATAAACTGTGTCTTTCTTAAAACACAGTGCCAAACAGTGGAGCAGTGATATGAATGTCACACAAGCGTAGGTAGTCGAGGAAGCTGGACGTAAATGCAAGTGGTTTAATGAAACACAAAATGACTAAACAGAACCAAAGACAGAGGCAAACCAAAGGAACAGAAAACAGGATGACAAACCAAAAAACAAGGATTGAAACATACAACCAGAAACCAAACGAACATCCAACATGAACCCAAACTAATACCAAACAAGAAACCAAACATACTCTAAGAACACCAAGCAAACACACAGGGGACAACAGGGAGTATAAATGACCACCGACTAACAAGCAACACCTGGGAAGGGGCGGGGCTACAAACACGGGACCTAGAGGGCGGAGACAGGAGGGGCACATGACCAAAACAAACAGACAACAAAGAGCACAGGGACAGGCAGACAGATGTAACAATGAACACTGGGTATTTGTTGGGATCTGTGAGTTAAAGAGGTTGGATCATTTTCCCCAGTAAGAAGACCATTACAGTGATCAACTCCGCTTTTAGCAAATATATTGCTATAGCTTCTCTGCATCACTCTGGGACTGAAAATAATACTTTGATAAAAAAAATAAAAAAAACTATGTAAACCAGCTCAGAGTCTAGGATCGCACCCAGGTTTCCTACTTCACACCAGTTATGTGAAGCTAATCTGGGCTTTTCATGAAGCAAGTTTTAGCACTAAGGATGAGTAGTTCAGGTTTTGCTTGATGCAGGAAATTTAGGAAACTTTGTGGATGAAACAACCACAAAGAAAGGCATGGAGACAAAATCCACAGACATGAAGACAGAACACCAAGCCAGAACACAAGGGACTATAGGGAGTATAAGTGAACAAGGTCTAACAAGGAAAACCTGGGAAGGGGCAGAGCTACAAACCAAGGACAGGTGAGGGAGCTGACAACATTCACATTTACATTTACGGCATTTAGCTGACGCTCTTATCCAGAGCGACTTACAAGGTTAGTCACATTACAGGTGGGCCAATGTAGTGTTAGGAATCTTGCCCAAGGACTCTTATTGGTGTAGCACAGCAGTTACCCCAGACTGGGATTCAAACCCCGGTCTCCCACATGTGGTGGTGGTGGTGGTGGTGGTGGTGGTGGTGACTCTTTGGTGGGTAGTGGTGTTAACCGCTGAGCTACACCAACACTACAAGGGGGCGGAGACTGAAGGAGCCAAAAACCAAAGCAAACAGCAGCACATGGAACAGGACAACAAAGGGCACATGGACATCAGAGAAAAATAGGGGCAAGACAGGACATGACACCCATAAACATGATCAAGAGGTAATGGAGAAAAGCGAAGGTCCTAAAACTGAACCTTGTGGAACTCCACCAGAGTTTCCTATATTTGAGGAGTGATTTCCCACTGAAACTGTCTATTGATTAAACATTTTTTGTGATTATTTTCATTTATGCGATTTCAGACTGTATCTGGGGGCCAAAACTGTAATCAAAACGGTGGATTGGAACCTTGTGAACTTCCATTTTTTTATTTGATCTATTTTTGGCACCTTGGTCGTATTGCTCGAAGTCCTGTCTGTTTCATTTACATTTCATTTGCTTAGCTTCCTTCTTTAGGGACCGGTAGGTACGCTACAGCTCGGGCTGCTGGATCTGCAGAAGTAGTTTGTGTTTACTTGGGTAAAATATTTCAATTGTAAGACTGTAATAATCACTGCTGTTTAGGCCGGCATGGTGGGACAGTGGGTAGGGCTGTCGCCCCTCAAGGCCCTAGGTTTGATTCCCTGGTCAGGGTCCTTTCCTTATACAGTTGGCATCCTCTTCCTGTGTCTGCGTTGGTCCATGTCTATACTAAAGACATGCAGTCAGGTGAAATAGAGATGCTAAACTCCTCCCCTAGGTGTATGTGTCTGGACTAGTGACCTGTCCAGGGTGCTTCTGCCCAATGAGTGCTGGGATAGGCTTTTGCATCCCCCAATGACCCAGGAGGATAAGCTGCTAAGGGGATGTAAATTATTTGTAATTACATAGCTCAGCTTTTTCTGATAGCATGTTGTTAGTCTTATTTAGCACAACCTTCAGTCAAGAACTTTTAGAGAAAGAGACCTTCTACTTTCACCTGCAGACCAAGCTTATGTATTATTGATGCAGGGACTGCAGCGCCTTCTAATATCCAACAGCACAGTTGAGAAAGTGCGCTTAGTGCGACAACTCTACAAAACGTACAGCAAGTTCAACATTCAACATCAGCAACATCCACACCCTGGCCTGTCACATGGTACTTGAGTCACTGTTGCTGTCACCCTAAGAAGTGGAGGAACACAACGCCGAGAGCTCGAAAGTCCAGCTGGCTCTGTAATCTCTTGACCAGCAAGTGTAAATGTAGGTGCTAAATATTATATTACAATATACATATATTACAAATACAGTCATTTAATATGTACAAGGCAAGTGCACTGCAGGTTATTATTATTGTTGTTATTATTATTATTATTATTATTATTATTATTAAGTGGCAAGTCCTTTCTGACTCCAGGTGACATATGGATAGTGGTCCTCCAGAACAGTGTTCCTCATCCCTGTTCTTGGGGGCACCTTGCCTTGCGCAATGTAGTGCTGTCCCTGCTCCCAACACACCTGATTCAACTTCTCAGCTCATTAATAAGCATTTTTAGAAAGTTGGGTGTGCGCTAAAGCAGGGGGTCCACTAAAACGTGCAGGGCAGGGTCAAGTCAAGATGTTGAGATGTCACAAAGCAGCTTTACAAAACCTCCGGGTCCATCCCCACATTGAGCAAGCTAAAGGTGATGTGGCAAGGAAAATCTCCCTCAGAGCAAGAGGAAGAACACCTGAGAGGAACCAAGACTCAAAAGGGGAACCCATCCTCTTCAGAGTTTACAATTGTATCCAATATTGAATAAGAACTGATAGTAACTGTTAGATGGAAGACTATGATGATAGTCTATTAGAGAGAGGCATAGAAGTGTCGAGTGTTTGAGGCAGGGGAAGAAATGTCTGACTAGTCTGTGATCAAATAGCAGGATTGTCAGATGAGCATGCACGATGCAGGTGAAGCCCACTCATAGCACAATACATGGAGAAGCTTTGTGGTAGGCAAACTGGTCAGAAGGAAGGCAGGAAGCCCAGCCGAGGCAGGTAAAGCAGCGGCATCAGATCGCACAGGATGGGCAGTAGCTTCGCAGCAGACTACAGAATTTGGGCAGTAGCTCAGCTTGGGAAAAGAGAACACAGTGAATTAGCTCTGACTCTTAGCTGGAAACTAATTACCCCAGGCTTGACTGAACAGGTAGGGTTTAACCCTAGACTTGAAGATTGTGACTGTGTCCGATGCTTCCACAGCATCCAGAACCAGGGTTGAGAAACAGTGCTCCAGAATATACTTCTGTTTGGATCTTCAGGCATCTGATTTGCTGGTTCACGACTCTTCGGCTTGTATTCGTCCCTCTTGTGCTGGTCAGCCTTTACCTCCTTTACCTTCAGCTCCTCAGTTTGTCCATCTGGGCTTCCAGTGAGACTTGATTTGGTTCGAAGTTCAAAGGCGTCTATATTTCTCCCATCTCGCTTCTTTGTTGTCCAGCTTTCACATCTGCAAAGTAATGGAAGCTTTAGTGCAAGTGGGGCGTCATTGGTTCATTACTCTGGCCTATTACAGTCCACCACCTGTCTTTAAAAGGATTCAACTTAAGTTCCTGTACTGCTGCTTTCAGGTGCTGATGTTTACGTATTCTCCTCCTTCCTTCCACCCATCACCAGTTTGGTCTTAGTCCAGGAAGTAGGCTCTGCCCTTGCCGTACATATCTGAGACGATCTCAGAGGACCTGCTTTCGGACCTGTGGCCAGGTTCTTAAGGACTTATCCTTTAAACAGTACACCTCATTGAGAATTAACACATCGTTTTCCATCACTTCTGAGTTTTGAGTCTTTGTGACAGACCCACAGAGAAGCCTAGACCATAGCCTGGACAATTCTTCAAACAAATCTTTGTTTGAGTGGACAAACACTTCATTTGAAGGTCTTCAAGTTCCATCATTCTTGCTCTGCTGAGTGACAATCCGAGTGCTGGAGCCTTTCTTGTTAAAAAGTGAACAACTGAAGTAGACTAAAACTGTCCACCATTTCTACATCATCTTCATCAATGGTAAAGCACTCTTTCCTGTCAACCTCGGCCTTCGTCATATTAATCGGAAGTCCCGTCTTCTCACTCTATACTGTTACCCTCTTTATAAGGGCCTTCTGGTATTCTATATATTTTTTGGTACGGATGCACCGATCCGAAATTGATATCGGTTCCGATAATAATGAAATTGGCTGGATTGAGCATCGGATAATTAGGCTGATCCCTGGATCCATGTGATCAGCGCGCTACAAGGTGAGCTAACAGTTCCCCAGCAGAGTGGACTCAATGTACAGAAGAAAAACTTACAAACTGGGAACAAACCAAGGCTGCCAGGAGGAAAAACTGACCTGCTCAACGGAGCAAACCAAAACGATTTCCTCAAACAAAAAGGAGCCTCACAATGACACCCTCCTTAAGCCCGACTCAAAAATAGACATATATTTTCTCTGTACTTCAGGGGCACGAGTGCACTCTGAAGAAGGGGAGACGTGACCGACCTCGAGAGGCTTAAAACCTTCTATCGACTGGTCATAAGAGAGACGTGTACGTGGCAACGTGAACTCAAGACTGAGCAACCAAGGGCCAGCACTCTCACGCTTAAGTAGCATGAGCTGCAGGTGTTGGTGTGAGCTGTAGGTGTTAGCGTTTGCTGCTTGATTGCTCATTGGTTGCTCTTTGTCTCCCCTGAGTGGCCTGTGGTATGAAGGAACCCCAGACCTTATAGTAGACTTGACTTATGAACAGGAACAACACGGAGCGAGCCAGAGAGTGAGCTAAGCAAAGTAATGCTTAGTCAACTGGTGCCTTACGTCCCACCAACATGGTGAAGTATACTGTTTATTCATTCACAGAAGGTATTGGATCGATATCGGGTATCGACAGATATACAAAGTTTATGTATCTGCACTGGAATCGGAACTGGAAAAGCTGGATCAGTCCATCCCTACCTTCTGCTATGAGTGTTTTGGCATTGCCAAAGGTTATTGATGGAAACCTCTACCCCAAAGTTTAGACACACTCAACTGTATGAATGATGAGTGTCTGAAACAATCCATATCCTGAAATACCACAAACTCTTGATGGATCGCAGTATTATATTTATATATTGCCACGTATATTAAAATCTGTTTTTGTTCTATCAGCCTCCACTGCAGGTTCAGAAAGCTGGTTGATCCTCCTGTAAATGTCCAGTTTGGAGGTGTTTAAGGTGGACCGTATAATTACCTGAGTGCTGCTTTATATTTTGGTGTCTTCACTTATTCTAAAGTAAAGCATTAACATTTAACAAACATGGAGAACCTGCTATGAGGAGCCGTCTCTAAACTTTTGACTGGTGCTGTATGTTATGCACACAGGTTAAACAGGTACCGTGAAAATGTGGAACCTTGACTCCTTTGCCTATGTGGGACCAGTCTGTTTGTCCGTTTTCTGTCCTGACCTGACCATGGCTTGTTGACCAGTCTTCAGAGATTCCACATTAGAGCAATACAATTCTCCAGTATTCCCATTTTCGTGAGGAAGTTCCATGATTGTATGTGGTCCACACAGTCGAAGGTTTTGTTGTAGTCAAAGAAACGTATGTTGACCTCCTTCTTCAACTTCCTCAGCTTTTTCGACGATCCGTTGTGCATCTGCAGTGATGTCTCTGGGTCCTCTGCCTCTTCTGAATCCCGCTTGCATGTCTGGCACTTCTCATTTGACTCCAGTCTGCGGTGAATGATCTTAACTGGCCAGTGATGAGGGAAATTGTGCGATAGCTGGCACAGTCTGTTTGCCTCCCTACTTTGGCACTGCTGATAATGCCTTTTATTATGAGTGATGTGTCCAGAGGTTGTGCAAGACAACCTTGACCAAATGTGGTTTAATAGTGTTGGTAAAGGTCTTAAAGCATTGATTTGGACTGCCATTATTTCAAAGATGATCAGCGTAATAAGTGACCACAGGGGTGATGTACCTTCACCCACTCTTGCTTTCTCTAGCTGCAATGTCAATATAATAACATCATTACCATGATGGAAATGAAGAAGTGCCAACTCCAACTCTGAACTGAAATAACAGAGAGCCATTACTTACTGTTGTGCCCTGTGTTAGCTTTTGTTGCTAAATGCTAACACTCTAGCTTTCCTGTTGCTATCTGTTAGCTTTTGTTGCTAACCGCTAACACTCTAGCTTTCCTGTTGCTCTCTGTTAGCTTTTGTTGCTAACCGCTAACACTCTAGCTTTCCTGTTGTACTCTGTGGCAGCTTTTAGTGCTAACCGCTAACACTCTAGCTTTCCTGTTGTACTCTGTGGTAGCTTTTGGTGCTAAATGCTAACACTCTAGCTTTTCTGTTGTGCTCGGTGTTGGCTTTTGGTGCTAAATGCTAACACTTTAGCTTTCCTGTTGTGCTCTGTGTTGGCTTTTGGTGCTAAATGCTAAATGCTAACACTCTAGCTTTACTGTTGCTCGCCATGTTAGCTTTTGGTGCTAACCACTAACACTCTAGCTTTCCTGTTGTCCTTGGTGTTGGCTTTTGGTGCTAAATGCTAACACTTTAGCTTTCCTGTTGTGCTCTGTGTTGGCTTTGGGAGCTAAATGCTAACACTCTAGCTTTACTGTTGCTCTCGTGTTAGCTTTTTTTGCTAAATTCTAAAATTCTAGCACCTCCAGCCAGCCATTACAGCTTTGTCAAAATCTCCTAAATTAAGTTTGTACATGTATGAGACCCTGACAGTGAGCCTAAACAGGTACACTGGTATGATAAGTTTGGCACCCTGCTGTCTGATTGTCACTGCTGGCCCTACCTCGGACCACCCAGATTATTGTCCTGCATTCAGGATGTAACTAGTTTTAAATCTTTTCAAAGAGATTTGAAATGCACAGAGACTTTTAATTTGGAGAACAAATGAAGATGAATATCACAACCAAATGAGAGAAAATATTATGACTAGAGCCAATATGAAATGATTTAGTTGTTGATTCCGTGCAAGATGAAAATTATTTACAAAACTAATTTACGAAGGATGAAGAAAGAAATAAAAGAAGGGAAATATACATCTACATAAATTGGACTGTCAGAGTAAAACTGAATGATGAAATATGGAATTTTCTCTAATACTGCTGGTGGACCGTCTGTAAAAGGCTGAGCTGGTTTACAGTGGTTGGCTATGCTTATCCCATCTGTGCTGCTACAGAAAACATATATTCCAGCTTCGCACATTACAACAGTCATGTTAACGATGTTTAAATGAATATATATTAAAATACTATGAAATCTGGTATTTTAGTTACCATGGTAGTATAACATGCCTCTGCTTGCACCTATAACTACTTACCATCAGCTTATTCTAAGCCTTATTAAGCATTACAGCTCTGGAAATAAATAAGAGAGCCCTCCAGTTTCTTCTTAAATCAGCATCTCCACATGTACCACAGGTTCTTAGTGAGGAACCGAAGGTTGGGTTCTAGCTTAACTGGCAGATACAGTGAGCGTCTGGTTTATAAGAACAAGGTCCAGCAGCCAACACACAGGACAACACAGCTACAGACTGGCAGAGGGCCACCACTCTCTACTGACCGTGATGAGTGCCACCTCATTCCAATGTCCCTTAACCACCGTAAGATGACCTCAAGCGTCCTACGGAATGGCGAGCGGTGGCTGGGGTGAAACGCTCAGCAAGCATGGTTCTAAAAACAGGCTTCTGGAGGTCATTAGTGATTTTGTAAATAAACAGATCTAATACAATATCTGATCTGGAGTTTGGGAGACATGGTTCCAGTAGTGTAGGGAATCAAACAGAACTGAGGAATTCTGGTCCAACACAAACCCAGAACCTGTACACCTGGAGACACTGATCATTCTGAGGTGGACTCTTACATTTTTTTTTCATTTACATGTATATTTACATATAAGGCTTTTAGCGGACCCTCTTATCCAGAGCGACTTACAACCATGCTTAGTGTTTCCCAGCTAGTATAAGAAGGTTAGAGTTTAAATCTCACCATGAACAAGGGCCAGTCCTGATACCTAGAAAGAATGATACACAGACATTATATATATAAATACACTACCTGGCAACCCAACCAGCATTCATACCTAGAGAGAAGAAAGGTTATGGTCAATATAAGTGTCAAAACAAAGTATTTCAATATTCACATCTATTAGTGCTCACTTAAGTGCTTAAATTTTTCCAGAGCTGTATGTTTGACACATCATACTGTATATACATTGATTTCTAAGGCATTATAAACGAAGGCATCAGTAAAAGTATTACCCCCAAACTCTAAAAGAACTGGGGTCAAAAAAAGCGAAGCTTTTTAAAAGCCTGAATAATTTTGTACTTTGTTCGTTCTATGCCGTTTGTACATGCACAAGTGTTGATGCCACAGTACAAATTTGCATGGCAAAACATATCAGCCCACACACTTTCCGGTTTTAGATTAGGAAAATTTGTTGAAATCTTACTTGCTTATTAGAGTTGGGCATTCAGAGTAAAAAAAATACTTCATAAATTAGACATTTTGGTGGGAAGACCACCCAGAAAGTGCCGGCAAACACATTTTGTGAACCGCTCTAAACAGTTTGTCCCTGCAGGCCTGCTGTTTGACCCCAGTATTGTGCTCTTCTAACTTAAATGCAATTAGATTTTCCCCACACAGCTCCGGTCTTCACTCCAGCTGAATATAAAAATGGGAAAATGTTTTAGCATTGGAGGCTCAAACTCTTTCATAAGCTGACTTCAGATTCTAAATGGGTCCTTCAGTGATTCGGGAGCAATGTTCAAAACTACTCATAACTCTGAACAAATTAGGTCTTCCAGCAGTTCTCGGTAACTTGCAATTGACAATGTCTGGATCCCATCTAGTGGATTGGAATGGATTACGTGTCTGCTATGTTAAGCCTGATCTCCTTCAGATCCTTCAATAGTAGTGGAGCCATAAACAGATTTTGTTTTGTATATAGTAGATTTTACTTAAGATCTGGGAGTGAATGGTACCAGGTCATCAAGTAGGTCAATTAAATAGGATCATAGATATCTGAAGTTGTGCATCATCCTCCAGTGGGCCTCATGCCTGTATTATAATCCATGTGTGGAGCTGGTATAAAACAAATGAACATTTTTAGAAAAGAAAATTACCAAAATTAAAACAAATTTACAAACAATAAAAAAAAATACATTTAAGAAAACAAAATTACATATTTACCAACAAAAAAATTACATATTTACCAACAAAAAATTACATATTTACCAACAAAAAATTACATTCCAGAAATAAAAATTACAAAAGAGAAAAAAAACATGTTAACTCTAAATCATGTGGGCCGTTTTTGCAAAAGCTCTAATCCATGTAAAGCTAGCTAACTGGTTCTCCACTATAGCTAGCGTTACAACCCACTTACCTTCCATAACATTTTTAAATGTTAATTGGTTTTGTGCTTCTGTGGCCACCGTAGGTCCTATAATGCTTATTTTTAATGTTCATAACTGTATGACTGGCGTCTACTACAATAGATTTACATGCTTCAATTTTCCCAAAGCACACTATTTCTCCCCTACTATCCTCTGCATTCACACTCTGTTAGAGCCCTTTAAGCCCCACCTCCTGAAGAGTTTAGTATGCTCTGACTGGTCAGCTTGCCAACTCTTTTCAGATTGGTCAACGACTTGGTCTGCCCCCTATACCGCTGTGGACGTTCTTACAATCATGTTGGTTCTGCAATATCAGTTTGATCCAGAGTCCGACCCTGAAAGTCCGGCTTTGTTTCTATTTACATGACGAACGTGGATTCTTGATGTGAGCATAATCTAATCATGAGCTGGAACTTCAGGGTGATTGACAGGAGGTTAGATGATGCTATCAGGGCACGACTCCATGTTTTCTGATGTCAACTCTGACTCTTGACTCCACTGTCGACTCTGAATCCACTCCTCGACTTCACTTAATTTTACTCAAGACAGTTCCAGGATCCCATGATCATGGGATAAGACATCCTTTGCTGAAAATATGACTCCCAGCATTTTGACTTCAACCCTACGTTCACACCCAAGGGCAACCAGTCGTTTCCTATGGGAGTATGCGACTTGCTGCCACAATTTAGTGACACAGCAACAAATTGAGATGAAATTGTAAACGCGGTGAAGCCACATTGCAAACGACCGGGTCCAACTAATTCTTTGGGCCAAGACAGGGAGTCCATAGCCCTCAAGTTCTCCTCCCTGTACGTTTGTTCCTACTGACATTTGATTCCTATTCTCAACAGTTTGGAGCTAACGAAACATATAACCGGCATTACTTCTTTAACTTTTTACTTCTAACCTGCCATTACAGCTAGCCACGAATGCAAGCAGTTAGCTTACCTGGACCTTGCATACACACAAGAGACAAAAGTGGGGTTATGTAAGTGACTTGTCGTTTGCTAGTGTGGCAGTCATTGGCCAAGCATTGGCCAGGCATGTTGAAGTCAAGGAACCAACTTTCTTGGAATTGACTGACGGAGTCACTATTAACTATTAAAGAGCAAACTGGTATTATAAAACAGAATGGGCCTGGGCTAGCTGGTTAGCATTGCTAACTCCAGTAGATATCTCTACAACATGGCACATAGTCAAAACTGTTTTTTTTTTTCATACTCTGTTAATAATTTCAATGTTTGAAACTATTTATGTATAACATATTGCTCCTTTAAATAATACACATTGCTCCTTTAAACAAGCTGGTGAAAATATTCATTTGTCTGTTTTTTAATAGGATTAAAATGATATTTAAATCACATGCTGTTTTAAACTTGGTAATGAGTATTGAAAATAATGATCTTTTTGTTTTAATGGATCAAGGATTAAAACGGGGGGCTACTGGGGTCTGTGCAGCACCTTCAGAAGGAGTCTGAGTTTATTAGTGCCCCCTACTGAGGCTGTTTGCATATTGTTTGTTGTTTAAGTCGGGCATACCTGGCTAATTAGGTCAGGCCTTGGCTAAATGGAGGGTACTCTATCCTTGTTTCCTTTTGATTTTTTTTTCCTTTTCTCGCAAGTGTTAGTAAGGAACGCCGTCGGAATACAAGAGGTTGGAAAATGTCGAGAAGCGGAGATAAAGATTCCATATACGGTTTTATAAGTTTTGTTGGTGTCTCCTATAATCTGAGCCTCTGTGTGAAATGGGATGAAGGAGAAAAGATCCTTGCCCCCCCTCCAACCCCCTCCTTTCTTTTTGTGTGGCAAGCTCTTAATTATAATTACCAGGCTTTGGTGGATCCTCTTGTTGCGCTCTTTTCAGTGTAATACAAATGCTGGCAGTGGCAAGCCTCTCAGCCTCTTAGCTTCTATTGATTGTTTTTCAATGAGTATGTGTTATACAATGAAAGCAGACGGGAAGGGGGTCGGGGGTGTTGGTGGGGGGCCGGGATGCAGGCAGATGACATTATTATCAGGTGCATCTCAACATTAAGAAGCAGCCAGTGGGCCAGTGCCAAGACCCTGTCACTTAGACAGCACTGGCAGTAACAGGAGACCACTACAGCATCCCCTATTCAGGCCGCCTCAAGATTCCCATCAGGAGTTCCGAACAATGGTCCTGCGACAGCATTCTAGGCACACACACAGACATGCATGCACGCACACACACACTCCAGCCACCTGTTATTGAGTCTTCACCACACCAAAACTCATAGGCCATTATTACGGCTTCATTCAGACTGAATGGCTGTTCACTTCATAGTTTTAAAGGTGCCATAAAAGCATTTGTTCAGTATGTCATATTGTTTTTTGATCTTCTACATAGAAGGTATCCGTAAGGCATTATAGAAGGTATATGACATACACATCCGGGGAGGGAGGGGCCTCACCCATTCAGTCTCCCCGCTCACAGTGCACCTATCCCGGGATGGAACAACTCCAGGCACCCCTCCGGAGCTTTTAGACATCCAGGCGCACCGGCTGACCCTTGCACGCCCAGACTTAAGCACCCCCCCTTGGACTAAACCATTTAGCCCGCCGCGCCAGACCTCCGGGCCACTGGTAGACAAACGCGGATCTATGTGTGAGGATATTCAAGCTGCATGGGAGGGATTATCACAGGACACCATTAGGAACCTCTACAACCATGGCAGCCTGACGCCATACTGGGACACACTACTTCTGTATAGGTAGCTCAATAAATATTGATCATCAATCAGTCTAAATGTATAATAATTTATTGATCCTGGTAACCTTTATCTTCCTTCCCAACAGAAATGCAACCCCTCACCTCCTTCTGGGTGCAACTAGTTTTTGGCGACGACTGTATGTATATTAATGCAACGGCATAGCTGCTGGCTGGACGCTGATGTAGGTTTCTTGGGGTGGTTTCAGTGTTAAAAACTGATTGTCTGGTGGGCTGCTATGCCTTTCTGTTATTATAAGGAGGGCCCTGGGATGGAAGCAATTAGAAACCCCCAGCTCTAAACTACGCCAAAGGCTGGTGAGGCTTGTGAGTTCATTTGCACATGTGCAGTACTCAAGTCTAACAGCAGGAGGCAACAGCATTTAGCCGTTTAGCCAATTACAGCATTGGGTTAGTTTCCCAATCATCAAGTCAGAATGATACAACAGTAATGTCCATCATTTCTAATGACTGTAAATCAAGAACAACACTAAACGGACTTTATACTTCTTGTTACCTCCTGACTCCGCCTGGTGCTTCCACAGGGGGGGATTCAACTGAATGTATCTGATAGTCTTCCTGCCTCGAAGAACTGTGCAGTTGGGCCAGATTTGGTGGATGCCTTCTATGGCACAGTTCTGAGGAGAATTCCCTGTAGACTGGGATTTTAGCCACTGCTGGTAGACCCGTATGACCGTACGCTTCCATACACCTGCAGATTCAGCCTCTTCCTTCACACTATGGTCTTTGGCCACGCCCACATGCAGTCACTCCTTTTAGCCAATCATTAACATCTGCTCTGGAGTGTTTTCCCCACATGGAACGAGACATTCCCTGAACTGTAGCGCCTCTTCTCAATCTATGAATCCCGTCACTCACACTCTGCAGGTATTTATAGCCTCCTCATCCTTGTGCAGCGCCATCTGCAGGAGCCTGAAGTTACTACCACCTTAAACACACAACCTAACTAATCTAATTACTTGTTCACTGATCTTATTGAACCTTAATGGTTATCCTGATGCTTTGTAGTTTGCAAGTTATCTTGCTTGTCCACCAGTGCTTAACACCTTTATCACAGTGGCCATTAAATGCCAGTCCAGACTATTTTGAAACTCCCCCTGTTCATCTTATTTTAGACGTTACTTAATGTTCATGGATTATATTTAGATGGGATTGTGTTAGATCAGAAACCTGCAAGCAAACTAGACATTCCACTGAGCAAGCTGGTTACCATGTAATATATGGCTCAGTTATTTGTTTTGTGTCAATTTGGCCGTATGTGTAAGTGTACATGGATATTCCTGTAAGAACCTGAGTGATCCCCACCTCCCCCCTCCTCATTCTCTTCTCCTGCACTGCTGCAACACAGACACTACATTTACATTTAAGGCATTTAGCAGACGCTCTTATCCAGAGCAAATTACAACCGTGCTTAGTGTTCCATTGGATAATATTCCAGCTAGTAGGAAGTTTAGAGCCTAAAACTCACCACGAGCTCAGACACTGCCCGAACAGGGGCCAGTGCTGGTACCTAGCGATTAATACACAGACATAGAGCAAGTAAACGATTACCTGGCAACCCCAGCCCAGTGCTCATTCCTATAGAGGTGAAAAGGTCATTATAAGTGCAACACAATACACACAATTTACATCTCTACTAGAGCTCACTCACTTAAGTGCATTACGAAGAGATGGGTCTTCAGTCTGCGTTTGAAGACTGCGAGAGACTTCGCTGTTCTGACGCTCAGTGGGAGTTCATTCCACCATCTGGGAGCCAGGACAGAGAAGAGTCTGGACGCTTGTCTTCCATGAGTCCTCAGGGATGGTGGTTCGAGTCAAGCTGTACTTGAAGTGCGAAGGGCTGACTGCTTATAGGACGACAAAAAGGGTGGTCCGAATGCATGGGGCTTGTTGCAAGCATGGGGCAGGGGGTAGTGCTGTCGCCTCACAGTAAGAAGGGACTGGGTTCGACCCCTAGCCATGGTGTCGGGGGGTCCTTCTGTGGGCCCAGTCTCTGTGGGTGCCCTCCTACAGTCCAAAGACATGCAGTCAGATGAACCGGAGATGCTGAGTTGCCCCCTAGATGTGAATGTGTTTGCCTGTTTGCCTGCCCACTGATGGTCTGTCCAAGGTGTTTCCTGTCTTCCGCCCAGTGAGTGCTGGGATAGGCTCCAGCACCCCCCGCAACCCAAAAAGATTCCATTATAAAATGAAATTGGGGATACTGCTTGATCTGGCAACCCTGAACAGGTTGCTGGCTCTGTTTAAACAGAGCTGTAAAGCAGATGAAAAATTAAAACTACTGTTGGGTCTCTCTTAGTCAGTAAATGAGGGAGTGATGAACATTTGAGCTAGCAAGCAGAATCTGGAGCAGAAAGAAATGTGGGCTACTCCTGGAATTAAGACTGACACAGTTGCCTCATATTGTGAAAGTCTTGAGAGCTGTGCCAGATCATGTTGTGCTACTGGTGAGCATTTAGCTTGATACACAAACAGAAGTGCAGGGGTTCATAGAAAAATGGTAAACATGTTGGCTAAAGGGAAACTCCACCAATTTCTCAAATTCTACCCAATTGAATGGTATCACTGACTCTGATGTGTTCACAGTGCTGTTGGGAAGGAAGATAAATCAGAATCAGAATCAGAAATACTTTATTAATCCCAGGGGGAAATTGCAGTTTTTACAGTAGCAACCATTTAGAATAAACAATAATAATTTACAATATGTGCACATATATAAAGTCTTATAATACAATAAAGATAAAATAAAAGTAAAGTGGCTGTGGCTATAATAATGAGTACAGATATACTGTTAAAGGTGACCAGGATCAATACATGATACGTTTAGACTGATATGATCAATATTTACTGAGCTACACATACAGAAGTAGTGTCTCTACTCCAATGCAACATGCCAGACGTCTCGGTATGGAGCTGTAGAGGTTCCTAATGGTGTCCTGTGATAATCCATCCATGCTGCTTGACTGTTCTCACACAGTTAATGCAGATGGTGTGGTAGGGGTGGAGGTGGAGGGACACCAGGCCTTCTGGATGTGTGATACAAAACCGTTCATCTTGGTGCTGACCATGGTGCCTCCATACAGGGATTTGTTGGTCGTCTCCACCAAGATAAAAGCAGGACTCATCACTGAAGATGACCCGCTGCCATTCTGAGACTCCATGACAGTCCAGAATGACACCACTGCAGTCTGCCAATGGGTAAAAGTGGAGGGCGTGACTGCTTACTGAATGTCTTCCTTGCTTAGGTCACATGTGCGGCATGATGTCAAACCTAGCCCACCAAGTTTCATTCCTGTGGGTTGATTCCTTGTGTACAGTATAGTTCGATATTTGCTGCAGCCTCCATATATGTACCATATATATATATATATATATATATATATATATATATATATATATATATATATATATATATATATATATATATATATATATACCTCCATACATACTCCACACACGTCATGCTCATTCCCGCTGGTCGTTGGCTGTTTACATGTTAATGATGAAATTGAGAAGTGAGAGTTGTCAATTCAGAACCTGTTAACAATGTGCCAGCACAGCCTTTCCGTATGACATATCCTCCAAATTTCCAGCACCAGGATGAGCTACAGCCTGTTGGCGGAGTGGAGGCGGGAGGACGCTAGAAGCCTCTGCCATTGCCTGCTCATTAATGGAAAGCTGAGGAGCAGGAGCAGCTCTCTGGGCCCTCTTGTTAAAGCGTCCACGCTTGGCCGTTTATTTGCACGGCAAGCACATTTGCATTCGGCACATCAAAAGATTTCCAAGCTGCACTCAAATATACAGTCTAGACTCGGGAACTCGAGCGGAATACGCTCCTTATTTCTGCTGCACCCTAATCAGCTGCACACATGGACCGGGCCACATAGCCATCTTTTTGCAATTCACATTTGCGGTTATGCCTTTGGCCCTGCGAAGAATATCCAGAGGGTTTTTTTTTTTTTTCGTGATTTACTAGAGCACACAGCCATGAAGGATTTATTTAAATCTGAGCTGAGGGAAGCTTAAACAGAGCGCTTTAGCTGTTTAGGTAAATTATGGCATATAGATAAGCTGGGGTACTGCGGTATCTGACTCTGACTATTGATCAGTTTCTGCATGATGCTAGTATTCCTATAATATGAGCACAGCAAACACCTTAACACGCATGTCTTCATTCAGTTAAACACCTACAGTGCACTGAGCATAGCGCTAGCTGAGTTATGACAGTATATAAGGCTATTCAGGATGATTATTCTAAATTGTGATGTGAATAATTTGATATGTGACATACACACATTAATAAAGCTATTTAAAGGTGCAATATGCGTTTCTGGACAATGATGAAAAACACATACACCCCTCCCTTTAATGCTCCTTTAAAAGCCCTTAAGCCCCCACAATTCTATTCAAGCCTGAATCGAACTTAATTGAACTGTTCCAGTGCTGATGTAATAATAACCAGTTGCTATCACGAGCATTAGCAACCCCCTCACCCCTTCTCATGCCCTGTGATGGTCTACGAGGCTGAAATCGAGCTTACCGTCCACCTTAAATAATGTCTCAGTAGGCCTACATTTTGGCACCTCAGCTTGTTTGAATTTTTTTCCATTCCTCCTTAAATCGTGTGGCAATGGCATTGCAGTGCCTTCACTTCTTGTTTGAACTTTGCACGTTCGTCTTAAACATTCCAGCAGTCCCGTCCTGGCTTTTTGTTCATGTTCCTACGCCGCCTTAAACTGTTTAAGGTGGAACTGTAAAATTCAAACAACTAGCTGGTCAGTAGGAAGCCAGCTTCAGCTTTATCAACTCTATGAAATCTTTCCACCATTAAGCTCAGCACCATTTAAGGTGGAACTGGAAAGTTTGAACAAGAAGCTGGACAGCTGGACTAGGGTGGCAGCGTGGAACTGGTGCACGATTTAAGGTGGAACTGGAAAGTTTGAACAAGAAGCTGGACTAGGGTGGCAGCGTGGAACTGGGGCATGATATAAGGTGGAACTGGAAAGTTTGAACAAGAAGCTGAACAGCAGGACTAGGGTGGCAGCGTGGAACTGGTGCACGATTTAAGGTGGAACTGGAAAGTTTGAACAAGAAGCTGGACAGATGGACTAGGGTGGCAGCGTGGAACTGGTGCACGATTTAAGGTGGAACTGGAAAGTTTGAACAAGAAGCTGGACAGTTGGTTTAGGGTGGCAGCATGGAACTGGTGCATGATTTAAGGTGGAACTGGAAAGTTTGAACAAATAGCTGACGTGCTGTCATGTGGCAGCTGCAGCACTATTTAAGGTGTAATGTGAAACAAGAAACTAGAAAATTTGAATTTAGCCTCTCAGAAATCTCCCTGAGGTCTTTTACCATTGGAAACTCCTCGATGATGTTAATTTGATATAATCCGATCTAGGAACTTTCTCACTCCCTTCTCACTTGTGTTCTATGGATCTAATCCTCTTTGGCTGTTTCTCAGCCATCTCTCCTTCCAGGCAATTACATTTACATTTACGACATTTAGCTGACGCTCTTATCCAGAGCAACTTACAAGGGTAATCACATTACAAGTACAAGGCAACGTAGTGTTAGGAGTCTTGCCCAAGGACTCTTATTGATGTAGTACAGCATAGTCCCTCAGCCCAGGATTCGAACCCCAGTCTCCCACGTGTGGTGATGGCTACTTGGTGGGTAGTGGTCTTATCCGCTGAGCTACACCAACCACTGCATGCATGAACTTCCATATGTAGCCCCTCCCCTTCCACACATGCATGAAAGCCTCTGAATGGCAGGAAAAGTGTTGTGTGGCTCGACCTGATTTGTTTGTTTCCTTTTTACAGAGCCAGGATTGTGTGCTAACCCCAGATTTTTTTCAGTGTACACCCAGAATAGACAGCTAGTGGACTTGTGAAGTGTAATTCACTAAATTTGATAAAAAGTGTACAGGACTGAAATCGCATACTGCACCTTTAACAGGAAAATAATGAACTTTCACCCAAAACAATGCATGTCAGGTCACCGAGCTATTGATACATCTTTCAGGGCTCCATGCTTGTGTATGTGCGTGTCCACATGTGTGCGTTCTTCAGACAGATCTTGTTCAACCCTGTTTTTAGCAGAGCCGGCGAAGGGAATTTAGCCAGTTCCGATTCACTTGGCTCACATCTGATAATAGCAGTTTTGCTTTTTCAGCAGTTCTTTTACGCAGCCAGATTCGCGCGATAAACAAACAATTACAGCAGTCGGTCGTACTGCTGGGACCTTCTCATTTCAAGCTGCATAAGAAGCTATGTTGTCTCCATTGTCCCGTATGCTTACAAGGCAAAGATAATGCTGGGAAAGATCTGATATTCCCAGGGGAGGGAAAATGGTCTGGAATATTACGGCATTTTGTGTGAAATTTGTAATTGCCTGTTAGAGCAGCATGAAACATCCTTAAGGTGACACGGAGCAGGGCTTGTCTTCCCCCTTTGGCTTAACCAGCATTACTTTCTTACTTATGTGTCTGGTTTCAACAGGTGCATGTGGAGTGCAGCAGGGAGGAGGAAGTGGTGTCGATCAACTGCAGAACAGGTTAGATGAGTCCAGGTGAGGCAGGAAGCAGCTCATGCTAATTTTTCTCGGCTTCACAGAAAACATACTCTGTAGCGTTTCATCTGAAAAGGAGAGGCTGTCGCTACACGGGACTCTAGCAGGTAACCACATTTCTGCTGTCAGCTGAATCAGAGAGAGACGGACAGAGAGGGAGAGAGACAGAGAAGGAGAGCGAGGGAGAGAGAGAGAGAGTGTACAATGGGGGACACACAAGGAGCTCATCCCAACTCAGTGCTGGAAGGTAAATGTTTATGTTTCCAACCTTCTTCTTCTTCCCCTTTGTAATGATCACCGGGCTCCACTTTCTCAATGCCTCGCTGGACCCGGGACTTGTGCAGGTGCAACAGGCTCTTGTTCCTGCAAGACTCATGCAGAGTGCCGTCTGTTTAAATGGCTGTAGCAGGGCAGCCTCCCGCGCGGTCTTAAATAACGCTCATTAGGTCAGACAGGGGGATGACGCTGGATAGGGAGCTGCTGTTTTACACGTTTGCTGCTCTGCTAGCAGCTTTTACACCATTGATGTGTGTTTTTGTATGTTAAGATTATTATATTTTTACACCCACAGTCAATAATTACTTGCATTATTAATAATTACTCATTATTAGTTACTTTATTTTATTCAATCTATAGATAATAAATGTATTTCGATATGCTTTATTCAGTAAAGGTCATTTATTTATATATATATATATATATATATATATATATATATATATATATATATATATATATATATATATATATATATATATATATATATATATATATATATATATATGTGTGTGTGTATATAATGTGTGTGTGTGTGTATGTTTATATATGTATGTGTGTTTTTATTTATATAAATAATATATAACTATAACTTTCCATCATAATAAGTACCCCGAGCCAAACTTAGTCACTAAGTGTGTTTAAGGTGGTAGTGACTTCAGCAGATGGCAGGCTCCAGCAGATGGCGCTGCATGAGGATGATGGGGCTATAAATGCCTGTGGCGTGTGAGTGACGGGATCCATAGATTGGGAAGAGGTGCTACAGTGCAGGGAATGTCTCGTTCCATGTGTAAAAAAAGTCCAGAGCAGATGTTAATGATTGGCTAAAAGGAGACCATAGTGTGAAGGAAGTAGCTTAATCTGCAGGTGTATGGAAGCGTACGGTCATACGGGTCTACCAGCAGTGGCTAAAATCCCAGTCTACAGGGAATTCTCCTTGGAACTAGGCCAGGGAAGGCATCCACCAAATCTGGACCGACTGTGCTTTTGCTGGATGCAAGAGTGTCTGTACATTGATGTGGCCCACATCCAGAAACTTGTCCAGTCTATGCCAAATCCAGTCACAGCTGTTATGTGCTATTGGAGATACTACACACTATTACTTTGCAGTCACCAAAGAGTAATTTTTAGACTGGTGAGCTTTGCTTATCATTAATAACTCTTAACAACTTGTCACCCAAATCTAACCAATACTTTATTCATACGGTAAAACTATGGAAGTGTTATTAAACAATAAGCTATCATTTTCTGTTTGTCATCACAAAAATGCTTTGAGTAGCTTCTTCATTAGTGATGTTTGATTGGCCATGTCAGTTTCTTTATGAGGTTATGCTGTACAGGCTGTTGTGAAATCACTTACAGCTCAGTTTATCATTCAAACCTCTTCATTTTCACAACTCGTCATTTCTGAAACCTGTAATAAATTAGTTTCAGTGTAAAAATCATTTTATCCACATACCTACAAAAAAGGCTTTACATGACTGACAGGAGTGAACCTAAACTTTTGAGTAGTATATTTGTTAATAGTACTTATTTGATAAGCTTCCTGCCTAAAAATTGATCATCATGTTTTAAGGCTTCTTATACATGCACATATTACCATGATGTAATTTATCATGAGGGCTCATATGCATGTGAGATGCATGTGACATACTGTGTCTGTCAAATAACACAAAGTTCACTGTCATCTGTTTAGTAACCCAACAGTCTCTGGACAAACATAGAGTCGCCTGTAGCGTGTAACACCTCCACGAGCACGAATAACAGCCGTGACTGGATTGGGCATGGACTAGACAAGTTTCTGGATGGAGGCCACATTATTGTTCAGACTTGCGTCCAAGAATTGGTAGAATGGGCCAGATTTGATGGATGCCTTCCCTGGCATTGTAGTGGTTGCTCCATATTGAAAAACTACCTGGAACAACCAGTACAACGCCAGGGAGGGCATCCACCAAACTTGGCCCAGTTGACCAATTCCTTGACGCAACCCTGGTTATTCCCAGATTCTCAAGAGGATTCAAATGTGGGGATTTTGTGGGCCGGTCCAGAAGTGCGAATGCTGCCAAATGTTCATCATGCCAGTCAGTCACATTTCTAGCCCTGTGAACATGAGAATTCTCACCCTGGAATACAAGGATGGGAATGATTTGTTCCCCGGTAAGCAAAAAGCAAAACCTGGCTGTCCAGCAGCTCGGTATAGGCACTGTGGTTCAACTGTACTGTCACCTCAACCAAAGAGCCCAGTTCCGTGTAATTAACACACCCGTAAAACATCACAGAGGATACTCGTTTTTGTCCTCAGAGCTTATCTGAGTTAACATGGAGACATTCAGAGCTTGGGCACTTTCTGGAAGCTCTCTTAGGGAAGAGAAATGTGTCTGTGTTTTGCTTCTTAGCCTTTATGTCTCAACATGTACCGGAGGATGAGTTGGAAATAGGCCGATACTTGTTTGCACATTGCTCTGGTTGGGAGGAGTGAGAAAATGTAGGTTGTGCACATTGATTTCATGAGTAATTGAAGAGAAAGTCCAAAATGTCCAGCAAATGTCCAGTACTGGTTTAGGATCAACAGCCCTACAGCTCAAGCAAGCTCTAACACACAACCGTAAATGCTAACGGCTACATGCTAATCACAGCAGCTGCAAACATCTTGCTACAACCATGAACTAAGCACCATTACCATCGTCTCTGGAAGTGAAACTCAAGAACACAGCTAGCAAGGCCTTAACAACAGGTAATACTAACACTCAAGTTCTACCAGAAAGGCTCAGGAGGTAGAAGTGAAGGAGGAACGTTTGGATCCCGGATATGATTTTACAAGGCGAAGGATAACAGCTATTCGGAAAAATGAAAGGTCTTGGAGCATAGAGACTCATTCTAGAGACTCCAGTGTCCACCTTTTGGACAACTGGACTGGGCCAAACTGGTGGTAAAGGGGAGGAAGGAGGGGAGGGCCTCAAATCTTCCTTGCTGGTCATGCATGAGATGCATCACACCGGTGCATGGGATCTAAATGCAAACACTAACCAAAAGACCTCACAAGTTCATTCTCTTGTTTAATCATAGGCGTATTTATGCACTATTACACTTTACTGTATATACTGTACATCTCCACTCCTGGACACTCTCAGACACTTTACTGTATATACTGTACATCTGCACTCCTGGACACTCTGACATTTTACTGTATATACTGTACATCTGAACTCCTGGACACTCTCAGACTCTTTACAGTATATACTGTACATCTCCACTCCTGGACACTCTCAGACTCTTTACTGTATATACTGTACATCTGAACTCCTGGACACTCTCAGACTCTTTACAGTATATACTGTACATCTCCACTCCTGGACACTCTCAGACTCTTTACTGTATATACTGTACATCTCCACTCCTGGACACTCTCAGACACTTTACTGTATATACTGTACATCTGCCCTCCTGGACACTCTGACATTTTACTGTATATACTGTACATCTGAACTCCTGGACACTCTCAGACTCTTTACAGTATATACTGTACATCTCCACTCCTGGACACTCTCAGACTCTTTACTGTATATACTGTACATCTGAACTCCTGGACACTCTGACACTTTACTGTATATACTGTACATCTAAACGCCTGGACACTCTCAGACACTTACTGTATATACTGTATATCTGAACTCCTGGACACTCTCAGACTCTTTACAGTATATACTGTATATCTGAACTCCTGGACACTCTCAGACTCTTTACAGTATATACTGTACATCTGAACTCCTGGACACACTCAGACTCTTTACTGTATATACTGTACATCTGAACTCCTGGACACACTCAGACTCTTTACTGTATATACTGTACATCTGAACTCCTGGACACACTCAGACTCTTTACTGTATATACTGTACATCTGAACTCCTGGACACACTCAGACTCTTTACTGTATATACTGTACATCTGAACTCCTGGACACACTCAGACACTTTACTGTATATACTGTACATCTGAACTCCTGGACACTCTGACACTTTACTGTATATACTGTACATCTGAACTCCTGGACACTCTGACACTTTACTGTATATACTGTACATCTGAACTCCTGGACACTCTCAGACACTTTACTGTATATACTGTACATCTCAACTCCTGGACACTCTCAGACACTTTACTGTATATACTGTATATCTGAACTCCTGGACACTCTGACACTTTACTGTATACACTGTACATCTGAACTCCTGGACACTCTCAGACACTTTACTGTATATACTGTACATCTGCACTCCTGGACACTCTCAGACACTTTACTGTATATACTGTACATCTGAACTCCTGGACACTCTGACACTTTACTGTATATACTGTACATCTGAACTCCTGGACACTCTGACACTTTACTGTATATACTGTACATCTGAACTCCTGGACACTCTGACACTTTACTGTATATACTGTACATCTGAACTCCTGGACACTCTCAGACACTTTACTGTATACACTGTACATCTGAACTCCTGGACACTCTGACACTTTACTGTATACACTGTACATCTGAACTCCTGGACACTCTCAGACACTTTACTGTATATACTGTACATCTGCACTCCTGGACACTCTCAGACACTTTACTGTATATACTGTACATCTGAACTCCTGGACACTCTCAGACACTTTACTGTATATACTGTACATCTGAACTCCTGGACACTCTGACACTTTACTGTATATACTGTACATCTGAACTCCTGGACACTCTGACACTTTACTGTATATACTGTACATCTGAACTCCTGGACACTCTCAGACACTTTACTGTATATACTGTACATCTGAACTCCAGGACACTCTCAGACACTTTACTGTATATACTGTACATCTGAACTCCTGGACACTCTGACACTTTACTGTATATACTGTACATCTAACTCCTGGACACTCTGACACTTTACTGTATATACTGTATAACTGCACTCCTGGACACTTTACTGTTTATACTGTACATCTGAACTCCTGGACACTCTGGACACTTTACTCTATATACTGTACATCTAAACCCCTGGACACTCCACTTTACTTAATCACCAATATATACACATGTTTATTATGTTAATTCAGTCATTTATCTGTTGATAACTGCGCCTCTTACACAATCATGCACATTTATTTATTATTTTTCTTTTCTACAAAAATCTTTTCTACAGTCTGCAGTTATATTTGTATTCTTGTATATATTTCTTGCCTCCTTGTGAAGTGAGATATTTATATTTATATATTTATTCATAGTGACCCCTACTATGTATAGTTTATAGTTTATAGTTAACAGTTAATAATACTGCTGCTGGTACCTACCCATTTAAGTTTCTATAGATTAGGTATCTATCTATCTATCTATCTATGATTATGTCCAGTTTTCTTCAGTTTTCATTTATTCAAGGACTTCCTTCATGCCCTGCATCACAGCCCCTGTCTGGTTTTGCTGGTTCTAGACACTGTAACTTTCTCAAAGCCTGGGGGAATTAATGCAAAGTTCCTTTTTCTAGAAACGTGCATTCCACATCCCACACTTGACCAACGTCTTTATTTATATTTATTCAAATTGATCGAATTTTAGATAATCCTCTATGTATTTCCACCTCGTCTTCCTGGCAGAACTTTGCTAAACCTATTTACAAAGGGAACCGGAATGAAATGCCTTCTTCAAGCCTTTTCTACAAATGAAAATAAATAATAAGTGAAATACCTATTAGGGCATCTTTGTTATGTACTGAATGCTGTCAATGCCTCATTCAGCCATCACTGACGCGTATATGCCACAAGCGCTACTCAGAAATCTGGCATTGGTTTTAGAATAAATCAAAGTGAATAAACTCAGTATTCAGATCTGGTTAAGTGAGGATCTCTTGTTCGGGGGTTGTTGAGTGGAGTGGAGAGTTGTCTGTACTGGGGTATTGTAAGTATGTGTGTAATTGTGCAGCCGGCTAACGAACTGAAAAGAGGATTAACTGAAGTGTAAACATCAGAGTTTGGTGTTAACTGTGGTTTGGCTTTAGTGTAAATATAGCTTGGGCACGTCTACCACAGTTTATGGACCACTGATCTAGAGTGATGCTGCTCTTTCAGGATACGGACTAGTGCTAATTAGCTGAAATCTGAGCAACAGCATCGTCAGGCAACCGTGTATATTTTTCATCTGTCATATATTATGTTTAATAGGGGCAACCGATCTGAGTTTCCATCATTTACATTTACGGCATTTAGCAGATGCTTATCCACAGCAACTTAATGTTTCCCAGCTAGCATAAGAAGCTTAGAGTCTAAACACGCCATGAGCTCAGACACTGCCCGACAAGAGTGCTGATACCACAGTGCACCACCTGGCAACCCCAACCCAGCGCTCATACCTAAGGAGGAGCACGGTTATGGTCAGCGTAAGTGCAGAAGCAAAGTATTTCAACATACACTTCTACTAGAGCTCACTCCCTGAAGCGCTTTACGAAGAGATGGGCCTTCAGTCTGCAAGAGACTCAGCTGTTCGGACAGCCAATGGGAGTTCATTCCACCATCTGATAGCCAGGACAGAGATGGCGGGTCGAGTTGAGCTTACTTGACAGCTCGAGGTACAGATCGACTCTTAACCATTGCCTTAAGTTAGGGAGGGTCCGGTCCATTCTTGGCTTTGTAGGCGAGCATCAGAGTTTTAAATCTGATGCAGGCAGCTACAGGAACCCTGTAAAGGGAGGGCCTCGATGGAGTGATGTAGGTGAACTTGGAAAGCTATAATGAAATACAGATTATCTTCAATTATAGATGCTTATAACTGCAATTTGGGGGTCGACATTACATTAAATTAATATTAGAGCATGTTAACAATAAAGTGCTTTGAGCTTTAGGAGGTATGGGCTGCAAAACAGTAACTTAAAGAAGTTAAGATAATAAAGATGTTTGGAAAATTACTTCAAGTTATTTAATAGCCAGTGACGTTTGTTAGAAAAATGGAGGTCAAAAATTCCAACTTAACTTTGATACCCTTTATGTCTTATATAAAAGTCACTGACGGTGTTGAAAGGGCACGCCAGTGTACGGGTGTAACCTGGAACACCACTTGATACAGATTTAACGCTGTATGGGCCTAGAACAATAAATGTGTTGCAGTAAAAATGCTGATCATGCTGTAAGAACTCGATGAGCCATCCACATGTCCACCAATCCAGTAGCACTGTGGGCGAGGCATTGTTGATTATTGTTGTGTCCGACATGCACATAACTACCAAGAGGCGCTTTTATCAGCAAGTAGAAAGTTCAATTGTAGATTCTCATAATCGGGAAATGCTCAATATCCCCGCTGATTATCGGGCGACCCCTACGGTAGTACTTGTGCATTTCAGTATTAGTTATGCAAATACATATTTAATTGTAAGTGACATCTTATTGCTTCTGATTGATTGAAATTTGAAGATCCGGCTTAACAACTGTGGGTTGTTTGTAGTTTTAGGAAAAAGTGGGAGGACTGGGAAAAAACAGTCTCTTGACATTTAGCAAGTGTTCTGCGAATGCCTCATAAGCGCCCGTGTGTTGCGTCAGTGTGTTGCACATGCTTGCTGAGCATATTTCAGCAAGCAACATGTGGGAGCAGGCACTGCTTAGATAGTACTGGCAAATATGAAGAGCAATGCGATCCAACAATTATACTTCTATAATCTGAATGTAAATCCATTTCTGTATCAGATATGTGTGTATGTGTGAGTGATAGACGCATGAGCGTATGTGCGGTCATCGAGCTCTGGAATGTGTACACACTTGGAGCACAGAACAACTGAAGCCTATTGTTGGGGTGTCAGCCCCCAGGGTGAATAACCAAATGAGTAACAGAGTTGCTCTGTGCTGCGTGAGGCGCTCTGTCATCGGGCCGTCGTGTGGAAGGTGCACATACAGTAAGCCGTTCTTTATTGCATCGCACTCGCGGGTTGGCATTCCATCCAGGTAGCTCATTAATGCCGGAGGCTTAATCTCGATGGTGGACTATAGAGGAAGAGGTGTGTGCGCGCATGTGTGTCTCCTGGCTCCGCCGTTTAAGACCCAGGTCACCTTGTCCACACTTGTTAGATTGACGAAACACACTGTGCTCTTTCTGCCTCGGCCCTACAGGTCAAAGGTGCAAACCTGATCGGTTTCAACAAGCATATTCACCTCTTCCCTCACCCTTTAGAGTACTTTTGGCCTGATACTTGGAACACCATGTACCGGGCCATCTTATTTCTATTAGGAGTTTTCCAGTGCTTGTGTCATTAGGGGTGATATATTTCAGCATAATGTTCTGTTCTGAGTATATGATGGGAGAAAGCATGGGTACAACTACATGTATCATAAAGGGACTAATTTTAGGCCACAGTTTAAAACCAATTATAGGGAGCAGCGTTTCCCCTACCATTAAATATGGCCTGCATGGCCAAACACACATGAGGATTGGATTGGATAAGACAGGGGTTAGTAACTCAAAGGTTAAGGAGAGCCATTTTATCCTGTAAAATCACATCTTCAACACCTTGTCTTTAAACATGGCTCAGTATGTGCTAATGTCCTACTATATCTTCGCTGTCCAATGAAAAACATGTATCTCCATTTTTGTCCATTTTGACTTTTATGCATAATTTGAAAACAGCTTCTGCCGTTTACACTGTGTGAGATTTGCATGATGAATGGACCAACTGAAATGGCCCAGAAGTGCTCTAAAGGAAGTCTGGTTCCATTGACTTACATTAAAATTGAATTAGGTTTTAGCATCTTCTGTAAAATTGCCATTTTTGAGGTACTTGTTTTTCTTTAGACAGCGACGATATGCTAAATATAATATCATATGATATAATATACTGTTGTTTTCATGGGATGTGGGATTGTAGTGCTGTTGGGAAGAAAGATGAAGTTTATCAGGATCAATAACTGATGATACATTTAGACTGATATGATCAATATTTATTGAGCTACACATACAGAAGTCTGTCTCTCAGTGAGGCATCAGCCAACCATGTTTGCTAACCCAACATGCCAGACGTCTCGGTATGGAGCTGTAGAGGTTCCTAATGGTGGCCTGTGATAATCCATCCCATGCAGCTTACTAGGATGACTCATGGAGGACATCACTGCTCGCTGCTTGCATGTCTCACAATGTCAAACCTACCCACCAAATTTCATTCCTGTTGATTGATTCCCTCTGGGTGCAACTAGTTATGCAACTATTCTTTTGATGATGAGGGTATAATAACAAGCTTATGTTTATTCCAGATGGTTTGTTCTTTTCCACTACTACTGTGGAGCCGTAAGGGTGACCGTAAAAGAGACGCATGTTGCCGAACCTCGCAATAGGAGGATTTAACTGGCAGACTAGTGTTTGCTTCATAATGGCATTAATTGTGACTCTGTGATTTTACTGATTTCTGCTTATTTAGAAAATTTTTACCACACAGTCATGGACTGACAAAGACTGTCCAAGCTTTTTGGTGAGAGATGAATTGATTTCATGCTAGTCTGTAGTGGGACTGGGGTTTGATGACTTGTGAACATGACCCAGTAAACATTTGGACCGTTGAAACGACGTTGAAATCATGTATCTGACTATATTTAAACACAGTTTAGACATCCATGAACGAACATTGCTTACTGGGTGGATCTGAACAAACAACAAAACTAGGATATAGCTCCATCACAGCATTTCCTAAACAACACTGGGAGGCGTGAACGCTCTGCTGGTGGTTGTTGTTTTTCTGCTGGCCATGCCATAGTCCGACACCTTTTTATCTCTTTTAGCTCTCGCCAGTGAATACAAGCCAGGCTTAGATTTACTCTCTTCCAGTCTCTTCGGTCAAACTTTTTCTCACTTCCTCCGACACATTCTTCTATCTCTTCTCATCCTCTGCCATGATGTCCATGCTGGGAATACCGAGATCGCTTCTTTTTGTAGCAAAGTGAGGACCCATCTTATAGCTATGGCAGATCTCATCTATCCCAACCTCCAAACGACTAAATGGGGCTAAATGTAAACATACATGTACTGCTGATAGACTCATTGGTGCCAACTGCACTTACCAGTTGCACCAGGACAATCTACCACCATACTGCACATCACATGCTGGAATGCTGCTCCACAGTGATAAACGGGACCCTTAGTGTTCAGGAGCTTTACCTTCTTCATCAATGCAGCCATATTATACTTTAGTGGAGAGGAGGATACCGGGCCTGAGGTGAGCTACCATGTTCTCTTATGACATAAATACAGAGATGCCAGGTTATGAGCATTTGTGTATCTGCAAAGCAGTGCTTTAGAATCAGTAGTAAAGGTAAAAGTGAAGGTTTGGTATGTCACTAAACAAGTATGTATTAAATATGTAACTTTTATAATAGTTGAGTACAGTACTGATACTGGATATTATTTTTAGAGTAACTGGTGTGTTCTGGAAATATGAGTCGTAAACAGACTATGTTTATAAAGGCTTTGATTCATAGTAGCAAATGTGTCCTCCTCAACGTCAAACTCACTCCTACGCTCTTGGAAATACTTACATAATGTTGCTTTGAATAATAATAAGCCACTGACTTAATTAAGCAAACAAAACATATCAGCAGTAGTTATAATGTTTCATAGACTGCTGCATTGCTGGTGCAGGTTATCTGTTCCAATTCAGTTTACAAAAAAAATAAATAAATAATAAATATGTAAAGAAATTATATTATGTTATATTGTTGGACCATCTTTAGATTCAGCATGTTTTGAGCAATCACTGGTCCTGGAGGTCCACTTTCCTGCCGGGTCTAGTTCCATCCACCATCTGCCACACCCGTTCCAGCAAATGTACTTCCCCAGAAGTCTTTGATTGACTGAATCCGGATGCTTTAGTCTTAGGTAAGTGGGTGGCAGCATGCAGGTCTGAGCCAAAGTAGATCTCAAGGAGGAGGTTTGGCCGTCATCACTTTATTTTAAAGGTGAGCATGAGTTTAGAACTGTGTACTAACAAGACAAATGGACTGCCTGAAAGAGTGTTGTGCAACTTAAATCCAAATAGCATGCAGATGTGGGCCACATCTGGCAAAGATGGAATTGGCAATCTGCTGTGAGCCAAAGGTGGCCCATATATTTCATACATGCATTTGGCCTACCTGTCCCAAAACAGATCTGATACACTTCTGGCACAGACAAGGCAGGGTTACCTACTTTTGGTTGCTGTATGGCCCTAATCTGGTGCACATGCCACAGTAGTGGTTATCCCAAGTGCCATTAACCCATGGGCCAGAGGAAAAGGAGGAATGTGGGCCAGATTTGAGCCAGAACAATTTTCCTATCTGGGAATGGTTCCTACAAGGCTGTGGATGCTATGGAGGAAACACGGAACACGGGATGAATAAACGACACACAGAGGACTGTGGTTCAGTATATCTGTGGATTAGAGTTTGGGGATCTGACCTGAGTTTGGTTTGGGTAGGGCTGAAAGGGAATGGGACTTTACAGGGGAAAGAAAGATGGGGGGATAAGACGAGTTGGGCTGGAACCAACATTGAATTTGGGCTTGGGGGCCTGTTATGAGATGGTGTATCAGAAACGTTGTCTCTGGGTCTAGCAGAAGTACAGTAGATGGGCTTGCACTTCATCCCAATCATTCTTAATGGAAAAAAGGAAGAAAAGAAAGAAGAGAAAGAATTTACCATGGGATAAAAATAAAGAATTCCCTTTTTACTATATTAACAAAACTCGGTTCCATTCTAAGTGTTGGAGCATGGTTGCCTATCCTGAGGGCAGCGGGCTGAAACCTGAGATGTAGTGCTATTAGCAAGAAGGGAGCTACATTCCTCCTACAGACTTCTGAAGTTGAGTCAGTGGTGGGGAACTAATAACTCAGCCCTGCCCTTGTTTTTTTTTTCCCTTTCAGTGTCTTCTGACACGCTACCAGGAGATCACATCATATCAGCATTCCCTTTCTCTCTTTCCCTCTCGCTCTCGCCCTCACCTTTTCTTTTGAAACATGATCCTTTGAATTACAAAGGAGCGCAGAAGGCCTGGTATCTCAGCCCTGGTGGGCCATCCTTTGTTATCTGCCCTCGGAGCATTTGTTCATTATCATTGGCCATTGATAAGCCTAGCTCCGTGCTCCTTTGGATGACAATGGCGAACGGACACCTACCTCAGTTGTTAACGCACTTCCCGGGCACCTGTTGCACCCTGTCAGACAATCTAAGCGAGGACCGTGGATGTGCTGTGTCTATTATTAGGAGGCAGACGTTCCAGCCTCGATGTTTAAAAAACCAACGCCACTCGTGAGCTCTGTAGGTCACCATCAGCCTTTTATAAGATCATGATAGAAATCTCAACCTGTCACATCCTGATTTTTATTTAGCTGTTCCTTCTCCCGTTTTATGTATTCAGCTTAGTTTTCATTTCGCCGAGGTGCGCTCATTTTCAGTCACACTCTTCGCCTCGTTCCTGCCGACGTGCCACTCTCTATTAGAGATCACATTTGCTCTCTGCTTGCATCTCGCTAGGCTCCTGCCAGCGCCTTTCCATGAGGTACTGTGACTCAATTCACACTATACCGCCTCGCTTCGCCTGCACCAGGCTGCCCCTGCTGATCAGGCCAGAAGGAAAAGGCCCAGGCGTTCAGACAGCCCAGGCCTATCCCGAACTCCACACTTGCTTAGTCCTGCTTAATTAGACACTTATGTGTGTATCCGAATTTTGGAAATATGCATATACACCTGTTAGGAAAGGTACGGAGGTGCATTGTGGTCACTATAGGACAAATTCATGTTACCTCGCAGAAGCAAGGAACCTACTTCCAGTACAACATGCTACAACATGATGTTGTACCAATCCGGAAAATCATTTACACAGGATACAGGAAACAAATATTCCCAGCTCGATAACTTCTCAATTCAGTGTGGTTACTGTTTCATGTAATCATGAATGAATTTGCACCAGCCAATAATTAAGAAATACCAGTAATTAAGAAATAATAAATATTAAATTAAGATGTTTTCCCACATAAACATTTAAAACATGAACCCACTGGACTTTACCATTTTAATATTATTATATTTTCCACCTGCTTGAGTGAAAGAATTATCAAAACCACCATGATTAACCACTTTTCTGATCTCTAACTAGGCTAATTTGCTAGCTAGCTAACTTGCTGTGTAGCTTATTGGCTGGAACTGATGTACTGCTCTACTCTGCACACACACTAGCACACGTGTCTATATTTGCGCAGAATTGTGTGGAAAATCAAACAATGCTTTTATTTTACTCTGTTAAGTGTATATGAGTTAATATGAGTACAAACACTCGTTCTGTGGTTGCTAGCATTAGCGCTAATAGTGTTAGCTACTACTAGCCGGTCTCTTGATGTAGTAATGCTCTCTACAGAGTAAGGACTCTAAATATATGGATCAGCACATCATCATACCATCCTAGTTTACACTCTGGAGCTCTTATTGGTGTATAATAATGATGGTGTAATTTCATCTTGATCTGGTGAATGAAGGATTCACTAAGTTGTATTTAGCCTCAGTTGCTAATGTTAGCAAATAGAGAGAATCTTCAGTGTTTAATACAGCAGCTTCCCCTTGTCTTAGTAAGCTAGACAACAGGAAAAAAAAGATTAGTAAATTAATGACATAAACTGGAATATCGTCGCTGTCCAATGAAAAACATGTATCTCCATTTTTGGTGATTTTGAATTTTATGCATCGTTTCCATTTATGTTGTGTGAAAGTTTTATGAGGAATGGACCAACAGAAATTGCTCACAACTGCTTGGATAAAAGTCTGGTTCCATTGATTTGCCTTCAAATTACTTTAGGTTTTTGTACATTACTTTTTTGTACTTCCATTTTGGAGATACCTGCTTTTCATTGGACAGCAACGGTATGTGACGAACCTTGCCATGGGCTTTCAGAAGCAACAGTTTAGTGTGTGTGTGTGTGTGTGGAGAAGGGAGGGGCAGCTAGGCGGGGGTCTCCCTCTCCCATCATGCACCACTGGTTTCCCGCTGCGCCTAAGTTGCAGTTATTACTGTACTTACTGTTTAATGTCACTGAATTACTACTGCTAGTCACTGTTTACGTACTGTTGTTGCATTTATGCCAGGTTTGGGGTAGTTTACACAGACTTCATACAGTTCACAGTGAAGCGGATTACTAGTGCTGATAGTCACCTCTCAGCTATCTTTCAGCTTTTGGTTGTAATTGGTTTTATTCACCAAGTGCATTTAAGTGCTGTTAGAGTACAATAAGCCACTAAGGAGCATTATTGTCTGATTGAACATGCTGCCTTCTGTCAAGCCTTCTTTATGTTACAGTATGTAACATTACACTCTTAAACTCAACCTACTTTTAAAGTTATTGACAAGGTTTTGTCTATTTGTACTGAATTTATTGTAAAGTGAGGAATAAATTGAGTTGTCTGAAACGCCTGAAGGAATTTCAGGCCTATGCTCTGTTACAAGGTGATGTCATCTTGTAATACAATCCTTACTGCCCTCATAAAAGCTAGCTTGGCATTCCCACACAGACACCTATAACAGTTCTGCTCCAGTCTAGCTTGCAAAGCTGGATCTACCAACTTGTCCTACTGGACTTTCAGGATTTGACTCTGGCTCAAACTGATCCAGCTAAACTGACACCACTATAAGAACAGCCACAGCGGTGTGGGGGCGGAACTTAGCGCTCTGGTGGTTGAACAATCAGCACAGAGTAGGTGGGCTACACAATTAGAGTACACCAGGATCTTCAGGAGAGGGGCTTAAATACACAGGAGCTCTAACAGACATACAGTGAAAGAAAAAAATTGTACTTTGAGAAAATTAAAGCATAATTTCCCCAAGAAGCATACGGAGGACTTTAGCTTCACATTGTTTGATCGCAAAAGGGACAAAAGGTGACTGGGTGACTAGATCGGAAGGTGACAGACCTGTTAGAAACTCATATAACATTATAAAATGATAATAATTTTGTTTTATTCTAGCATCTGCCAAAGGCTGTTCATGTGCAAATGGTGTGTAGAGCATGCACCTGCTTGCTAAATGCAGCTAGCCAGCATTTGGACTGAATAACTGGAGTAAGGAATTGCATATATACAGCACTCCCGACGGATAAAAGGAGTACTGAATTCCAGTTACATTCCACATCGAGTGTAACATTCTTCTTCTCACATGTAGAGCTCTAAAAGGCCTCGCTCCTCAGTACCTCAATGAACTTATCTTGTACTATGACCTGGCACATGAACTCAGAGCTCAGGTACAGACTCACTGTTAGTACCTGGAATTAATAACGGTACATCAAGAGGCAAAGCCTTTTCATACAGAGCCATCCAGCTTTGGAATAACCTTCCAGTTAAGGTTAGGGACAGCCCCACTCTGGTCTTGCCCCAAGACCTACCTGTTCAGTCCAGCCTTTGGTATTTAGTGTCCCTGCTAATCTGTCAGAACTAATTGTCTGTGTGTCTCGGTTCCTCTCGAGCTTTCTTCCTTTTGCTCTGAGGGAAGAGTTTGTCCTTGCCGCTGTTGCCTTTCGCTTCCCCACTGGGGGGCTTGGACCTGGATTCTTGGAACACCTGTTGTAAAAAGCACTATAAAAATTAACGACATGCATTTGACCATTTTTTGGAACGCCTCAGCCAATCCTAGGATACGATATATATATCAGAGGTTCAGGGGCATGTCTGTCTGTCTGTCTGTCTGTCTGTCTGGTCATGTCCATATGTCAATCAACGCCCCCTCTGGTTACACCAGGTTATTGCACTACTCTTCCTGCTCCACCCTGGCTCCACCCTCTCCCACACCTGATGCTAATCTGAACTCATTTGGATATCCATAGAGACCACTTTGTTTGCCCTGCTTATTGTGAAGTCTGTTTTCCCCTCGTGAGTCTTTCTGTTCTTGTTTTGTGTTTTGTTGAGGTTTGACCCTTGTTTTGTTCCTGGCTGTGTTTTGTTGATATCCACCTGTGTTTTGACCCGTCTCCCGGACAAACTTGAATAAAACCACTGTGCGTTTGCAACCTGCCTCAACCTCCACGTTACAGGCGGAGCATCTGAGGCTGAGACTACGGCAGCCTGAATGAATTCCATAGTTTCTATTCTTTACCTAGTGTTGCTGTTGATCTCAATTCTTCACACAAGGGCCCGCGGACTTAGGCTTCACCACAGCCAGCCCGCTCCAACACCTGCTTTATTTATGATATTCTTACAGAGGGGAAATGAATGTGGAGCGAGACAGCGAACGGATATCTTAGAGTGCAGAGACGTCCCATGTCCATGAAAGAAACCCTAAGCTGCTTTTAGCCGTCCTCCTCCTATCCCCCACCCCACACTTCGTCCTCACTATTTAAATATGTCATGTTAAATAGAGTCCATACCGTGCAGCATTTCTTTTTTTTTTTTTTTTCCAGCCTCTCAGATGGAGTCGAGCAGTGAAACCTCCAGCATTCCGTGACTCTCCCGTAACGTGACTCATGCGCCGGCTCTGCGCAAACTGTTTATGCCCAGTGCAGAGAGGTCGTTTGCTGACTATGGATGTCTGCGCGTAGCTGCAAGATGTTTTGATGAGTAGTCATTCAGACGCATGTGCTCAGTGATTCGGCAGAAGGCAGGGAGCAGCTTGGCCCTGTTCTGTGTGTCTAAACAAAAAGTCAAGGAAGGACCATTCTGGCTCAGCTCCTTTCGTTTTTGACCTATACTTAGTTGATTATCGCTCCTGTCTTTTCTCTCTCTCTCTCTCTCCCCCTCCCTCCCTCCCCGAGGCTATTGAGTTGAGGGCTGTAATTTTCCTGGTTTTCCCCGTTGAGAGGTGTTCATCAGCTGCACTTTATTTAATTTACCTTCTCCAGTCGCAGTGACCCAGTTAACCGGTTGCTTTGAACCATGCCCATGTCTCTCACTCAAAAAGTTATTCAGGGTCACTTGACTCACAAATCTTTCCCATTAATGGCACCCCTTCAAAGCCGTTTTGAATCTGCGCTGTGTGTAACGTGTGATAAGTAACTGGCAGACGTGGGCCGCACCGAAATTGGTGTTCTCACCGACCGGATAACGGCACCTTGTGTTCGCCTAAAGAAATTGTTTTTAGAGTCACAATTGACAGGCTCTTGGGAAGTGCAAACTCGGGGACACATGCACTTCATAGACATTATATGGCCAAAAGTATGTGGACACCCCTCCCAAGGCTGAGATAGAATCAAGAACATACCAATACAACCTCCACAGACCAACACGGGCAGTAGAATGGGAGTTCGGTATGTTCAGAGGATACCGTCTTTGTCATGAGTCAGTTTTGTATCCTTACTAAATCTGTCCTGGTCAAATGCATGTGCTATTGTTAGAGATTGAGCAATGCTCAACACCATTGTTATGAGTTATACTCCTTCTCTTCTAGTCCTGCATTTTTAAATATCGACACGGTTCACCTGCAGAACGTTGGGCCTGATCAGGAATGGTGTGCTTGTATACAGCTTTCTGATTCGATGTACAGTTTCAGTTTTCAAAAATCCAGCTAAATTCCAAAACATTTTTCCTTTCAGAAAGAATAGGGTGAAAAAGTGCACACCTCATAACCCCAGGCGTGAATTGGTCTGACCTGCACTCGTCTGTGTGCCTATTTTTCTCCATCCCTCGTTCTAGAAGCAACACTAGCTCAGCCACAAAACACTAGACACTAAGTGAGGTCACCATGTGCCAAGTATGGTCTATCCTCTGTTGCATCACTCACCACAATAGACTTTCCAAAACAGCTTTTGGAAGCAACATCAGATCATGATCTGTGCATCAGGAGCTTCATGAAATGGGTTTCCCTGACCGACCAGCTGCTCCCAAGCCAAAGATCACAATGTGCAATGCCAGGGATCAGCTGAAGTGGGGTAAAGCATGTCACCACTTGACTCTGGAACAATAAAAAAGACATATTCTCATCTGGAATTATGAGCCATGCTTCGCTAGCTGTCCTGATGGACCAGTCTGGGTTTGGCAGATGCCAGGAGACCTTTGATTCCAATTTCTTTGGCAATATTTTGGGTAGGCTGTTTCCTGTTCCAGCATGACTGTCCTCTTATAGTACAAAGCACAAGTCCATAAAGAAATGTTCTGGTGCCCATCCTTTTCTCAGCTAGCCTTTCTGATATCCTGCATCACACCAAAGCATAGCCTGTTTATAATCCCTTAATTATATATAATATCTATATCAAAATTCAGAGTGTCTGTAACCTGCAAGGTAGCATTTCATTGATTTAGTAAGAAATCAGCAGCCATTCTTTCCTTTTCACTTTTATTTGATCAAATAAACTTAGAATGGCAAAAGTAAAAATGTGCATGCAATGGATTTAGGTAAGTTGAGAATATATACTGGAGGCATACCTTAATATATACTGTATAAAATGCATAGAGAGTGCACAGAGAAATGCATAGAGAATGCTAGGCTAAATTCCTAGACTATCATACCCCTTTACCTTGCCCTTTCCCACTGTTCTCTAGCTTGCCGTGTCTGTAATGTATGTTGAATAACCAATGACACAAGCTAGAAACCAGCTTCAACTTGACCTTCCATATATTGTTCACACATGCACATACATGCTGATATGCTACATGAAAAAAGCTGGAAATATGAAGTGATCAGATCACTTTGACACATAAGTACACCATGCACATGCCAAAAAAGCTGGATTTGTTGATAAAGCATTAGCATGGCAAACCAGCAGTGGTCCATTTAGGCCCGAATGGGCTAAAACCCAGAAACCCATGTGAAATTAAGCCAATGAAATAAAAAAGCTGGAATTTCCAAATGTAATTTTGTATAGTGTTGGAACGCAGAGTGTAGATGTAATACTGAGTGCGTGGCTGTTCTCTAGCTTGACGTGTCTGTAATGTTAGATATTGTTAAAACCAATGACACAAGCTGAAAGACGCCTAAATGATGTTCTAGAGTACAGATGGGCCAACAACTGATAATTAATTCACCTCATAATCAGTTGTTCTAGTTCTGTTTTGGTTCCATGTAGTTTGCATAACTTACTTCTGGTGCATGGCTGCCTGTCATTTCTGCAGGAGGATGAGAAATCCGTCTAGTTACGGTTAACGCAAGCGCTCTTCCCCCATCTTCCATGCTAATTCATGCGTCTTGAGGGAATAGTTATTGCTGTACCTTGACCTCGCGGCAAATGAACGTTTTGATTTTCATTACTAGGATTCAATCCTTTTATTTTTTTGCCATCACATCAGGCCTGTTAGCACAATAACTTGATTTACGGATGCCAGGCACAGAACTAAAACGAATCCCAGCCGAGTAATTGCGCAATGTATGTAACCAAATAAATGTCAGAAATCTAGATTTAAGTCAATCGGAAATGAAAATCAATTAGGCGCAAACAAAAAAATGGCAAAAAGCCGTGAGAGAAACAGCAGGTCTGCTGAGGCACGGCATCCATGTGAAAAAAAAATTCATTAGTGGAGTTGCCACATGCTAAATTAGACTTTACAGGGCCTTATGGGATCATCCTACCATGCCAGAACCTCCATCGCTTTACCTCAGGGTGAAGGAGTCGACGTGCTATCCCTGGAATAATGACATGCTGCTTCATGCTAGTTTGTGCCAGCATACCATTTGGGTAACAGATGCATTTACAGAACCAGTTCCCTGCACCGCAACAAAATGATCTTGTATATAGTATCTTAAAATTCATATTTTTGTTTACTTCCTGCTCAGCTTTTTGGTAGAGGACATTATTACTCACTATATCTTAATAAAGAAAGTGTTGAACTTAACTCAACCTAATTACACCATCTCTACCAATCGGCAGAGCCTCTACTGTTCTCACCCACCTATATAGGAAACAAGCAACAAGCTAATCTCCCCACACATGTGGGTTGTTTTTGAATGTAAGCTTGTTATTCAGCGTATTACAGCTTTAGAGGTTTTGATGAACAGAATTATGTACATTTATGCAACAAAAAGGAGTTTAAAGAATAATAAAGAATAAAATAATGATGGTAAAATATGAGTTACCAAACGGTTCAGTTGTTTCTTTGTGCCAAAGGTGACTATGCTAAACTAGGGTAAAATCATTTTTGTAAGCCAAAATTGAAGAAATAATCTGCCAACATAATAAATTTTGGCTTTCAATAATCATGAAAACAAAATATCTGAAAATAAGTATATTGAATATTATTATAATATAAACAATTTCAATTTTAACATATTTTGTTTAGATAAATTAAAAGATAAGTTTAAGATACATCAACTAGATTTAAGATCCTTTTATTAGCCAAGTGATGATTTTTTTGCAGTGTGGTGTAAACAAGAGCCTAAGCAAAACAGGCAGGTCACATTGACATCCATGATAAGGCCCCTGGTGGATGATAAAACCTCCAGTTTTATAAAAAGTTCAACATGACCACACATAAGGCCTGCACCATACATCTGTTTGAATTATTCTTGTGGCATCGGTTGATATTGATGTTGCAGAAGTACAGTATACAGCGGAGTAGTCTGTAGAACATCCAGACCAATAACAGATGTTCTGTGGGTGGTTCTCACAGAAAACAATAATACATAATAAATAATTCCGGTGAAAATGACAATGCAACCCAAACCTTTACCGCATCACAGTGCCTCAAATGATATCTTGGCATGAAAATGACATCTGAGATGTATCAGTATATTTAATCTGTATCATTCCGTGGGAGTGATTATTCAGTCTAGTTGTTGCCAGCTTGTTTTAAGCAATCCACAGGAAGTGGCTTATTCTGCTGGCGGATCATTTTCCTTGTTTTAACACCTGATGCAGATAATAATGCTTGAGAGGAATAGACAAGGAGTAGACAAGTCAAGATATTTAGAAATAGATTAAACACTCTTATAATACTATTACAACGATCTCAGAATTAGATACAGAAGATATATCCACAGGGATGATTTCATTTGCCTATATAAACAAAAAAAAGACTCCCCTGTGACAAACATCTAATAGCGTGTATTACCTCCACTACCATAGATAACAGGTGTGATTGAATTTGGCATGGACTGGCCAAGTTTCTGGATGTAGGCCACATCAGTGTTTAGACAATCCTCCATCAAAGAATTGAGCAGTTGGGCCACAGTTCCATGGAGAGTTTCCTGTAGACTGGGACTTTAGCCACTGCTGGTAGACCCATATGACCGTATGCTTCCATACACCTGCAGATTCAGCTACTTCCTTCACACTATGGTCTTTGGCCACGCCCACATGCAGTCCCTCTTTTAGCCAATCATTATCATCTGCTCTGGAGCTGTTTTCCACACATGGAACGAGACATTCCCTGCACTGTACCACCTTTTCTCAATCTATGGATCCCGTCACTCACACCCCACAGGTATTTATAGCCTCATCGTCCTCGTGCATGAGCCTGAAGTTACTACCACCTTAGCCCTCAGGAAATGTGGGAAAATGTCTGAAAATTAAAACCCTAAAATCTAAAATCCTAACATCTTTTATAAAATCTTTGTATAAAATCTCCATTTATTATTTTTTTAGTCTTCAAAATTGTTGTATAACAAAAGTATTGGAAATTGGAGTGCTTAAAATTATTAGCCATGTGGACTCCTCAAGAAAATGCAGCCGATTGAAATTTCTAGCTTTCAGACCGAACCTGAACCCCATCTGACTTGACTGGCGCAATCAATCAGCATTGAACTCTACTAAATGGACTCCAGTGAACTGGACTAGTGGCACTTGAAGGCCAGATTGAGAGGCGCCACTCTTGCACTCTTTGTGAGAAGTAATTTCATGATGCCAAAAAAAGCGAAGAAATAAGTCTGGACCTCGGTAAGGAGGTAGTGGAGGTCCGTCTTACTGCCTACTATTTTCAAAAAGCATTTCACAGTGTCCAGAACAGCTGTATGTTTCACCTTCACAAAGTACAAGGAGACATGTTCTGTTAGAAACGACCCTGTTTGTGTTCAGATGCGCAAGACGGGGACGGCGGTGGGGTCATCAGAAACATCAACAGGAACCCACAGATCTCTACAAAGACAGACTGGCCTCTTTTGGCCTTATGTCCTGTAATATGATGGCCTTTGTGGTCAACTCCAAGTTCAGCTTCATGTTTATTACTATGCCTGGAATAATGGCTTGCTGCTTATCACTAGTGCAAGTCAATATATCGTGCGAGTAACTGAACCAGTCCCCTGCACTGCAAGAAAATGAGATATTGCCAACTCAAATGATCAAATATCTAGTTGAAATTCCTTAAATTTCTTATTTTGAGATTGTTGTAAGCTTAATTTAACTTATTGCACTTCCAGATACTTTCTTATTTGTTTTAATACATTTATTAAACTTGTTTTACTATATTTTGGTTGGTAACAGGCCAAATGCAACCTGATGCAACTGAGAAAAAAAAACACAACCACAAAAGAGTACAATATACACAGTGCAGGAAATGGGACACGGATAGTACACGTGGTTGAGAATATAAAGAGTTGTGCAAAGAAGAATAGAGCATACTGACATATTAGCTGATAGCCTAGCATATATGAACATATCCATCACTGAGGTAGCAGCCATAACAACAGTAGGAGAATACAGTACTTGGTTGATACAGTATTCCTCAAGGAAACCCCATTTGGAGACATGGACATGAGTTTTGGACGTCTGTTCTGTTGGTGTAATGAGACACACCTGGGGCTGTTTGGACACATGGATGTTGGATTTGATTGGCGAAGGAAAGGGATGTCTTTCAAGTCTAGAAGCACAAAGTTCAGCATATCTTAATTTTATATTTTATATTTACTTCATATTTTTTTTAATGCTGAATATTTCTATTGACTTTATACCTACTTCTAATTTTGAGATTGTTGTAATCTTATTATAGGCTTATTTCCCCTATTTCTAGTATTGTTTTTCTTGTTTTAATATTTAAATTAAAATTTATATATATATATATACAGGGGTTGGACAATGAAACTGAAACACCTGGTTTTAGACCACAATCATTTATTAGTATGGTGTAGGGCCTCCTTTTGCGGCCAATACAGCGTCAGTTGGTCTTGGGAATGACATATACTGCGTCCTGCACAGTGGTCAGAGGGATTTTAAGCCATTCTTCTTGCAGGATAGTGGCCAGGTCACTACGTGATGCTGGTGGAGGTTCGTCCTTCTTGGTGGTATGCTGGTGGTATTACCCTGGATACCGTGGCTCTTGATACATCACAAAGACTTGCTGTCTTGGTCACAGATGCGCCAGCAAGATGTGCACCAACAGTTTGTCCTCTTTTGAACTCTGGTATATCACCCATAATGCTGTGTGCATTGCAATATTTTGAGCAGAACTGTGCTCTTACCTGCTAACTGAACCTTCACACTCTGCTCTTACTGGTGCAATGTGCAGTTAATGAAGATTGGCCACCAGGCTGGTCCAATTTAGCCATGAGACCTCCCACACTAAAATGACAGGTGTTTCAGTTTCATTGTCCAACCCCTGTATATATATATATTTTTTTAGAAAGCCATATTATCACACTGCACTGGAAGATAACATAGCTTGTTTTCAACCATGCTTCTTAAAATGACCTTATATCTTTTTATATTTCCAATTTTAAGAAAGTTGTAATCTTTATCATACCATAATTTAACTTATTTCAAGACATATTTTACTTCACTTCTAATTCTAGTGAAATAATTTGGCCGACTAAAATTTGTAAAAATATGTCTCTTAAGTTAAATAATTATATAATAAAAATAAAAAATATATATTTATGTATATATAAATTCTATATAAATTATAACAATCTCAAAAATAGAAATATAAGGCTTATCCACCAGATAAGATATACGATCGTTTCACATGCTCTTCTGCAGCTCATATATACACTGTATGTGCAGCAGCAATGTTTTCCCTGATGCTAATGTGCCTGAGATGGCGGTCCCTGCTAGCCTCCCTCTGCTGCAGCTCTGCAGTAGATTTATGAGAGTGCGAGGCCAGACTGCAGTACCTGCTATGACATGCTTGATTGCTAATAGAGCTGGGATGGGTTGGAGATTGGGGGGCTGTCAGAGCGAGGGTCAGGGATTTCGGCCAAAGAAGCAATGACTGGAGGAGAGGAATCTAAATAGGCAGACCTAAAGATCTCTCCTGCCGCCAGAGAGCTAGCTGTTCTGCTGAAATAGGAACCGAATATGGAATTGTAATGATCAACTTAGTCATGCTGCTGCTATTCCAAGATTGGGATGTGCAGTAATTATCAGATACAGACATTTTCAATAAAACAGTTGCCCAAATAAGGAAAGAATCAACCCACAGGAATGAAACTTGGTGGGTAGGTTTGACATTGTGAGGCATGCGAATGATTCAAGTTTCACGCTCAGCCGCACATGTGACATCAGCAAGGACGGGCCTTATCGCTGTACCTGACTGACCCAACAGCCATGATGGTGGACATACAGTGAGCAGTGATGCCTCCATGAGTCATCCTGTTAGTGCCAGCATCATAGGCAGACTACATGCACCCAGACCTTTACAGCCCTTAACACCACGTCTATGCTGCCCAAGACTGCAGCGGCGTGGTGCCAAACTGTCATGGAGTGACTCAGAATGGCAGCGGGTCATCTCGGTGACGAGTCCTACTTTTGTCCTGGTGGAGACGCCCAACGAATCTGTGTTTGGAGGCACCGTGGTCATCACCAAGATGAATGGTTTGTTGTTACACATCCAGAAGGCCTGGTGTCACTCCACCTCCACCCCTACTGCACCATCTGCAGGAGCTGTGTGAGAATATTCAAGCTGCATGGGATGGATTATCACAGGACACCATTAGGAACCATACTGAGAGACAGACTTCTGTATGTGTAGCTCAATAAATATCGATCATATCAGTCTAAATGTATCATCAGTTATTGATCCTGGTAACCTTTATCTTCCCTCCCAACAGCACTGCAATCCTCCACTTCCTTGACGATAGACTTCTTGGATGCTCCGAGCTATTTCTGGATGTGTAAATAAACCACACAGTGTAGACCTTACAATGGTAAAGGAACAGAACAAGAAAAGATGTCTTCTGGGCAAACACCACATTAGTATGTTCTCCTCAATGGAGAGGACCCTGGGAACTCCTGTCCAAAGCAATGGATGATGCCTATCTGCAAGGGGCAGGTGGGTCAGCCCTTTGCATCTTTCATAGCTCTCATGATCCGGCTTTCAGAAAGGCCAAGAATACCAGCTATTGCATGCATAATAACGGAGGACACCGATCATAGGATTTCACCTAATTTGCTCCACAGCCGGAGCCCAGCGTTCCTAAGACAGCGCTCCCATGAGCTCATTTAAGTGTGATATAATAGGACCGAATCCAACACCAAGGCACGGACTCGGAAATCTCAAGGACACTGGTCCGAAATGCGAAATCATGCAATTGGCCCCTTGGGTAAAAGCAGAAGTGTTGCATTCATACATACCCAGACTCAGGATGTGCTGTTGTCATGACTGCGGATGCTAATTCCGACTTTTAGACATCGTTGAGTCACATGTGCCGGCTTTCCTGTTACTTTCACACGTGTATTTTTTTTTTTTTTAATGGCCAAAGACGTGCGGAAAGCTCGTTCCGGTTCGGCGCGTTGGTTAGCCGAGGGTTGTCTGGATGTTTCTGAGGCGGTGATATTTGGCTTATCTTCAATTGAAGCTCACCATACATCACACTGAGCTGCTTCTGTTTGTTGAACTCAGTTGCCGGTTGCTTGAAGACACCTTTCCCGGTGCATGTAATTATCTCCCTGGGCAGCTTTTTAATTGATCTGTAATTACATCTGTCTCAGTAAATGGGGTTCTCTCATCCAAACCCATACACTTAAGATTACGCTCATGTCTTCGCATTCTAGGCATGAGTTACAGGTCAGACTATAGTAGGGTATAGTTGCCCCAAGTAGTTGCCCTGAGCAGTTAGTTGCCCCTCTTCTCAATGAGGAAATCCCCCTAATTGACTTGGTACATAAACTTCGGCTGCGATGAGGCTCATATATAGCCCAAAGCTACAGGAATAAACAAATTAGCCTGCAACAGTACTTTTGATGAATTGTTGCAAACAGATTAGTTTAATCACTAAGCTATTTATTTGTCTTGGATAGAGCAGGGGAGTTTATTAAGACTACTCTGGGAAGAGGAACAGATATATTTTCTCTTTTGGTTCATTGGTTTAGCCGTTTTCTGAAAGTACGAATGAGCAGCATCATATAACAACGTCTCCTAAAGGTTAATGGAATTTTTATTGCAACTACCGAAGATTTTCATCAAGGCAGAGTGCAAGGAAATGCAAATTGACTGTCAAAACAGCCACCGTTTTGGCAAAGATACTAATCCTATCTTGCTTATATACAATGTCGTTCGCTTTGCTGGAACGCCCAGTGTCCATTCGGTTATGTCATCACTCATTTTAAGATGACCGTGTACTACACCCCTTTACCGCGGTCTCTCTGGGGTCTTTATATAACCACAGCTCTGTTCAGAGCAGCTGGTTTGAAAGCCTGTTCCTTTAAATGGTAATGAGCCCCCTAACCCCTTCCACAGGGGGCGTGTCCTGAAGCCAGTACATGTTCACCAGTATAACTCACACCGTTTTCACCTGTCGATCACATGAAGTTCATCTTACGGACATTTAGCTAACAAACTAATAGCGTTATGGTTACTGTGGATCCTGCAGTGCCAATGTGGCAAGGGCTATCTAGAACATTACATCTGTGTTAATAAGCTCACCAGACAAAAAGTAAGTCCCATGTGACGGAAATGTACCTAATACCGGGTAAGACCTCTATGAGCACCAATAGCAGCTGTGATTGGATTGGGCATGTACTGGACAGGTTTCTGGATGTAGGCCACATCACACTTAACAACACCTCTTCTCAATCTATGGATCCCTTCACTCACATCCTGCAGGTGTTTATAACTCGATCTTCCTCACGCAGTGCCACCTGCAGGAGCCTGAAGTTACTACCAGCTGAAATACATATGGTGACTTTTTTTGCAGCCAGGTATAGCAGTTGCATGAGGAAACAGGATGTAGTTGGAATATATAAAACCTTGTCCACTCTGCATTTATGCATCTACATATACTGTCAACCATGGACAGTCACTTTACATATTCATAACTTATTTATTTATTTTTATATTGCAACTGTTGCAATAGTTTACTCCCTATCTCCCATTGAGTGCACATATGGAAATGTCTTATCTATCTATCTATCTATCTATCTATCTATCTATCTATCTATCTATCTATCTATCTATCTATCTACAGTGTATATATACAGGGGTTGGACAATGATACTGAAACGGCTGGTTTTAGACCACAATCATTTATTAGTATGGTGTAGGGCCTCCTTTTGCGACCAATACAGCGTCAGCTTGTCTTGGGAATGACACATACAAGTCCTGCACAGTGGTCAGAGGGAGTTTAAGCCATTCTTCTTGCAGGATAGTGGCCAGGTCACTACGTGATGCTGGTGGAGGTTGGTCCTTCTTGGTGGTATGCTGACATTACCCTGGATACCGTGGCTCTTGATACATCACAAAGACTTGCTGTCTTGGTCACAGATGCGCCAGCAAGACGTGCACCAACCATTTGTCCTCTTTTGAACTCTGGTATGTCTCCCATAATGCTGTGTGCATTGCAGTATTTTGAGCAGAACTGTGCTCTTACCTGCTAACTGAACCTTCACACTCTGCTCTTACTGGTGCAATGTGCAGTTAATGAAGACTGACCACCAGGCTGGTCCAATTTAGCCATGAGGCCTCCTACACTAAAATGACAGGTGTTTCAGTTTCATTGTCCAACCCCTGTACCATGATATATACCATGACTGTCTATTGACTGAACACACAGCTTATGCTGTACATGGGCTGTGTTCAACACCACCTTAGTTTGTAACGGTCACTTAAAGGGTCAGATGCATGTGCAGAGTGTACAGTGAGAGGGGGAGATAGTGTACGGTTGTAGCCTGTATGTTCTATCGCACTGCTGCTACCCTGGATAGTGATGAATGAACTGCGGGTGCTCCCCTGCCCAATAAATGGCCCCCATTACACTGCACTAGCTGTCTTCTCCATGCTTTCTCTATGGAGGACAGGGCAAGCAGCTATCCACCGGTTTGGTATCGGACAGGTAGAACTCTGTACCATCCCTAGTTTGTTCTGAAGGCGTTTGGGCCTGTTTCCACCCCTGTGTGTATGCGGGAACTGACTTTTATGAAGTAGGTCTTTTATTAAAAGGCTCCAAATGAGCAGCTTGCATAAAGTTGTGGAGTGTTAAGAGCAATCGATGGAAGATTGGTGCATACACGCTGGCCGGGTCAACTTTCAAGGCTAGACTTTTTAAGTATCGACCGCTTCTAAGAGCCGAGGTTAATAATTCACATGTGGTTTTTCTTTTTCACCGGTGGCAAGAAATATCATGCAAGAATAAGCAATCACTTATTGCCAAAGAGGGGGATGGGTGAGGAGGGGGTGAAGGAGAGCCGGCATTTTTTGGGTGAATGGTTTTAGCTTGTGGTCTTCAGAGAAGCGAATTCATTGTGGAGTAGAAGGCACTGGCCTTGGCACCAATACATGAAGGTTGACCATTTTAGCTAGTTCTGTTTTCTCTCAAATCAGTCTGCTTAATGGAAATGTGGGTCGCCCTGCTCAATTTTCCTTTCGTATTGCCGCCTGCTTTGTAATAGGGTTCTACCTGTCGCTTTTGAAGGACGTAGTGGGAGAAAAGGGATGTCTCACTGGAAAGAGTCTGTGTCCTGCCCAGGATAAGGGCTTCTCACATACAGTGTAAAACATTAGGACAGTGCCCTCCAGCAGAGAAGATCCCATCTCCACACATGCAAAGAAATGGGCCAAGCCCAAAATACTACTACTGGTTTTGGCCTGGTCGGAGTCCAGATTTAAACCCTGTAAAGATTGGTTAGTCTGACATCTCACCTTGCACTTTCAGTTCAAACTTAAACAGAGACAAGTTCACTGTACTTCAGTGTTACAGTAACGGTCAGGTTAGCTTTCTATCGGTCTGTTCATCATGAATATTCACTAAATGAAAGAGGAAATAGAGCTTTTAAAGTTCTGTCTGCAAACAAACGGAAGGAAGGAGGTGTGGGATTGCAGTGCTGTTGGGAAGGAAGATAAAGGTGACCAGGATCAATAACTGATGATAAATTTAGACTGATATGATCAATATTTATTGAGCTACACATACAGAAGTCTGTCTCTCAGTATGGCGTTGGGCCGCCATGTTTGCTAACTCAACACGCCAGACGTCTCGGCATGGAGTTGTAGAGGTTCCTAATAGTGATAATCCTGTGATAATCCATCCGATGCAGCTTGAACATCCTCACACAGTTCCTGCAGATGGTGCGGTAGGGGTGGAGGTGGAGTGACACCAGGTCTTCTGGACGTGTGACAACAAACCGCTCATCTTGGTGCTGACCACGGTGCCTCCACACACGGATTCGTTGGGCGTCTCCACCAAGACTAAAGTGCGACGTGTCAATGAAGTTGACCCGCTGCCATTCTGAGTTGCTCCATGACAGTCCGGTCCGACACCATAGCAGTCTTTGGTGACATTGATGTGGTAATTTCACACAAAACTCCAAAAATGGGCCGGACAAAATTATTACCACCCTCAACTTAATATGTGTGCCATATTGGGCCAATGTAGGGCCCAGTGTCAGAAAGCTGGGTTTGCGTCCTAGGTCATGGGTCTTCCAGCAGGACAATGACCCCAAACATACTTCAAAAAGCACCCAGAAATGGATGGAAACAAAGCGCTGGAGAGTTCTAAAGTGGCCAGCAATGAGTCCGGATCCAAATCCCATTGAACACCTGTGGAGAGATCTTGAAATTGCTGTTGGGAGAAGGCACCCTTCAAATATGAGAGACTTGGAGAAGTTTGCAAAAGAAGAGTGGTCCAAAATTCCAGTTGAGAGGCTGAAGAAGCTTGTATAACAAAACATGTGTGCTTGCAATAATTTTCTGGGAGAAATACTTCACTTTCTGGAAAAAAATTCAGGGGTGCCAACACTTTCGGCCATGACTGTATGTGACTCACCAAGACAGGACCCATGTATGTCTACCACACTCTGTGAAATAAAGTGATTCTGATTCCGATCAGACACAAAATAATTTGGCAGTTGTTTTCCAGCTCTTTGAAGTCATCTGTGCCGAGTGGAATAATATTGACTCTTCTATTTGTAGAAGATTGTTTGCAAGTTTACCCACAGGACTTGAACATTTAAAGAAATTTAAGTGAAGAGCTCCCATACAAAGTTGCTTTATCTGATCATTTAATTCCTGTTAATTTACCAGCTAATGATTTGTTGTTATGACTATTAAGACTGTACTGTAGATACAGAGCCTTGCCTTGGTGTTTTGTTGAATTATAATTTGGAATTAAAATGGATTTTGGGGGAGCTGTATCATTTGTTTCACACAACATGCCTCCCACTATGATGGTACCAAAATTTGTGTCGCATAAACGATAATTAAGGCTAATTAAGGCTAGAAGATTTTACTGTAAACAAATGTGGGCAAGTCTTTTTGGGTATCTGTTTAGCTTAGCGTATGTAGCCACTGAGACTTTTGTCCATTCTTCAAGGAAACAAAACTGATAGATATTGGGGTACAGGAAGTCATATCTTCACATCATACCACAGACTGTAAATTTGGACTAAGGCTTGCACTTTGAAGTGTCTATTCTAAGACATATACTGCAAATGTCTCCCCGTAAACCACTGCAGTGTAGCTTTAGCAGTATGTTTAGGGTCATTGTCCTGCTGGAATGTGTACCCCCATCACTCAAATCGCTGGTAGACTGAACAAGGTTGTCCTCAAGAATTGCCTAGTTTTCAAAGCCATCCTTCTTTCCTTCGATCCTAACCAGTTTTCCAGTCCCTGCTTATAAACAGCATCCCTAAGGCATGATGCTGCCACCACCATGCTTCACTGTGGGAACGGTGTTCCCAGGTTGATGGGAAGTCTTGGGTTTGCACCTCACATTGCATTTCCCATGATGGCCAAAAAGCTCAGCTATAGTCTTATTTGACCAGAGAACCTTCTTCCATGCATTCGGGGAGTCTACCACAAGCTGTTTGGTGAACTCCAACATGTGTACAGTTGTAGACGGATACTCCCATCTCCTGCTTGGACCTTTGTGGCTTCTTTAGTGTCACCTTTGGTGTCTTTGTTTAATCTCAGAATTGATGCTCTCTCCCTTGATTGTTGGTGGGTGGTCCCTTCTTGTCATGTTTATAGTTTTGCCACCGTTTTGTTATAATTGATTTGATGGGGCCCTGATCTATACTTCTCTATGACTTGGTCTCAGTCAGACTCAGGGGCCTTTTGCTCATTCATGTTTTAAGCCACTTATCCTTCTGGGTCATGGGTGGGTGGGTGGGGTACTGGAGCCTATGCCAAGGTTCGTTGGGTGGAAGGCAGGCAACACCCTGGACAGGCTGCCTGTCTTTCGCAGGGCAGACACACAGACATGCACACTCACTCACACCTACGGGGTCAAATTAGCATTTTACTGCATGTCTTTGGACAGTGGGAAGACACCCACACAGACACAGGAAGGACATGCAACCTCCACAAAGAGAGGACCCCAGATAGGAATCCATCCCAGGCCTACGAGTTGTAAGGCAACCGTGCTACCCAATGCATCACTGTGCCACCCAGGGGCTTTTCCCTATAGGTATATTGATGCTAACATCATGTGACACTTCGATTACACACAGGTGGACCTTAATCAGCTACTTATGTGGCTTTTGGAGTTCACTCGTTGGATCAGAGCTTAAATAGGGCTTCCATAGTAACATGCACTCACTACATTCCAGTTTTTTAATTTCTTTGTAAATAAGGTTTTTGATTCATTCCACTTCAGCAATTTGGACGACTTTGACTATATAGGACCTATGCATAAAATCAATTTTCATTCCAGGTAGTAATGCAAAGCAGACAAATAGGAAAAACATTAAAGGGGGAGGGGCTCGTGGATACGTTCGCACGGCACTGTACTGTACAGATTGTGCCTTGTCCACTTCCTGATCATGGCTCAAAGCGATGTCTTACTAACATCACTGTTAGGCCTTAGCTGATTGCTGAACAAAGCACATATGCTTCCTGAAGCTGTTACTTGAGCCCATGTTCCATTACCACCCATCAGATTCCACAATATGGATATGCGTTGGCTTTATGTCAGTTCCATTTGTGCTGTCGGTTGTTGGTGGGTGCTTTCCATACTGACGCAGCCACTGATGCACTAATATATGCTAGGGTTGTACTCCAGGGCAGCTTTGAATGATGCCTTTGGATGGGTGTACTCAAGTGACAGGGCAGAAAGTCCCGTTCATTTACCATGGATTACAATACATGAATTATTTCTGACAGCCTCTCAGATTTAACCAGTGCTCTCATGACAATGTGCAGTAATCAGCACCAGCGACAGCGTTTAACCCCATTCGGAAAATACGCTATTGTGTCATATCTCATTGGCAGTCATGACTGACTCCCCTTTATTTTGTCTCCAGGCCTGTGAGGCGCGCAGATCGAGTTCTCAGTGTTCCATTCAAATAACGGCAGTACGGCACAGGCACATAGGATCTCATAGAAACCTGGCCTTATTTCTTCAAAGAGCATCTTTAAGGCTGCTTTCATCTTCTTCTGCGCTCCGTATCCTCCTTATCTTCCCTATACCTCTGCGGAGGAGGTGATGGAGCTGGCAGGACTCAGGTGAATCCCATAACCCCTGACCTAAATATTTAGACGGCTGTCATGCGTCTCTCGTTTTTTGGACCGTTCTTTATTTATTTCTTCACTGACAGCCCCAAAAAAAAAAAACTCCTACCCCACACAATGGTACCATCCACTCCGAATGACTGACAAGCCCTGGATAGGGAAATGTGTATCAACTTTCCCCTCCTCCCACAACCTCCCTTTTTTGGGAGTAGGAAGAACAGGAAAAAAAGAGGAGGACCGGCCTTATCTCCGCCAAACACCTGTGCACAGCTTACTTTGGCATTCAAGGGTTCGCACATAAATATGTGACAATGCTATTTGTTGTGCTTTTAGGGCCGTTACAGACTTTAGATACAAACCGCTTTTGGCATTGTGCCGCACTTTTTACCGTCCTCCTCTTTTTCTCCTCCGAGATTACTTCTTATCTGCCGCACTGTTTCTGCTCATATTTTATGCAGCGCTTGGCCTTCTTCTGGCACGGAACTGGTTTTTAAATACTGAGCTAGCATGCCCGAGTCGAGGGTCAAAGCCTTTTGGTGCACCGTTTTTTTAAATAAGCCCTAGAAGCGCCACATCATCGATCACAAAGGCTTAGCGTCCTTAAGGCCTGTGATACAAAAACAATAGAAATATGGATGTGCTCTGCACGTTGGTGTTTATGTAATCTGATCATTCCTGTATTGTTTTCATAAGCTCTAAGATGCGACTTAAGACATCATGGTAAAATATAGCAGAACCTGGTTCCATGGATATTGGAGAGGAGCTCTCGAGTGTTGTCAGTTGCTTTGGTAATGAGTACAGTGAGTCGCTGTTCTACATAATCAGTACTGTAAAATGTTGGAGCATGCTCCATTTAGTCTACCAGATGCTTCATTCGGCATTCATAAGCTTCATCCAGATAAGTTTAACTGACGTTTGGAGAAGCAGAAATAGGACTGAGTCATTTGCCGTTCATTTCACTCTCATCTTTAATCTTTTTGCCACCAAAAGTCTACAAATGTCATCCAACCGTATATGTTGCTTGGTTATTTAGTTCTACAGTGTTCTAAATGAAATTTAATTTGACATGACGTCATGTGTTTAAACTTGAAAAATTATGCTGCATAAACTTTCAAGCCCAAGTTCTTACTCCCATAAATGTCCAGTGGGGTAGGACTTTTATTTTGACTTGTTTTTAGGAAAGAGGGGCCGGGCTATGTCAGCGGTTATGCCACAGATATTGTAAACAATTTTTTTTGTCACCTTGGTTAGAGTTTACCATGTCAGGTGGTACAACCTCCTTAGGACAACCATGATTCCAATCATGAATCTAATAATATTATAATGAATATAATAATAAAAATAATAATAATAATAATAATAATGTTGGTGTTGTTGTTTTGTTGTTGTTTTGTTGTTGTTGTTATTGTTGTTTTGTTGTTTTGTTATTATTATTATTATTATTATTATTATTATTATTATTATTATTATTATTGACAACAACAACAACAACAACACCAACATTATTATAATACCAATAATAATAATAATAATAATAATAATAATGTTGTTGTTGTTGTTGTTGTTATTGTTATTGTTATTGTTATTGTTATTGTTATTATTATTATTATTATTATTATTATTAGTAGTAGTAGTAGTAGTAGTAGTAGTAGTATTGCTGTTGTTGTATTATATTTTGATAATAATAATAATAATAATAATAATAATAATAATTATTATTATTATTATTATTATTATTATTATTATTATTATTATTATTATTATATTACTTGTATGTGACAGAAATGTGTGTTTGTTTTTGATACATACTTTTATTAATCTAAATTTATTATAAATATTTGTAATATTACAACATTTGTATACTATTACTTGACTTACTTACTATAATAAAATTGATTTAATACAAATAATAGATATAATAGTATGCTAATATATCATTATTAAAATGTTTTTATATTTTTAAAAATATATACAGTTATAAATGTATTTTGTAAATAATGTACATACATATATGGTAATATTATAATTATTATAGGCCATTACAAGCTTTGATAACGTCAGATGTTTTGGTGGTCTACATCAGCTTTGTTGTTTGATGCGCTGAACACTACAATGTAGGACGCTGTACGAAGGATGCTAGATAGGGCCACTCAACAGTAGAATAAATAGCTGGAACACAGGTGCTAGATAACCATTTAGTGTCGTGAGAAGTAAGAGAACCCAAATGATGAAAAATGGAAACTAGAACTTAAATAACTGAAATCTAAGAAGAGAAAACATGAAGAAACCAAAGGCACTAGGACAACCTGACACCCACCGCAGGTTCTGGTATTGGTTCTGGTCTGTGTCTGCAGGATGCATTCAGAGGCACATGGAAATGGTGGAACATCTGCATTATTATTGCACCGATCTGAATATCATCACTGAAATAACCCACACCCTCCCATGCCTCCCATGCGCCTCTTATTAAGTGATCTCCTGCAGGAGTCCTCTCCCCTCGCTGCATCCCTGCAGTTACCTCTTCTCTCCTCCCGTCTGCCAATGTTCTGATAGATGGCTACTGTGTCAACCCTCGAGTCTGCCAAGAGTGACATGCACACTCTCTGACCCTCTGAATGTCCAGGCTGCTCATTGCTATTCCATGACCCTGGCCCCCTCTGTTCTCTGGCAAGCCGGTAAAGCTAAAACTGCAAGCCAGGCTTGGCACCTCGTAGTAGCCGGCTGTTACATGGGTCTTTAACTTCCGAAATGTATCTTGTTGCAATATGGTTTTATTAGTTTAATGTGGGCGGCTGACATTAAATGCTATCTGCAGGTAAATCAAGCGATGATGTGAACCAAATGACGGTAAAAAGTAAGACACTTTCATTTGCTTTAGAAGAACATCGCTGAACTGTGCTTCATAAAGGAGAGGGCCGGATGTCCAGAGGACCAGGGCTTGAAAGGCCGGTCCAGGCACGGCTTTGGTCTCTGTTGGGTTTAGTCATGATCAGGCATCGCTTCTTAAATGGAGATACATGTTTTCCGAAACGGAAGGCAATACAATGGAGGTCCAGAACGGTGGTAGCAGAGATCAAGAGAACCGCTCGGTACGCTAACTGGGTTTAGCAATACTTCACAAAGTGGATGTGGGTGTGAGGGGTTTAGACAGCGACTGAGACATGAGGTGCAGGTGGCCAATCAAAACTCTGGTGACCTAGAGCTCGGAAGTGGAGTATGAATGGATGGTTCAGGGCATGTGACAGTGACGTCATCGAGGAGGGCGCATTCTGGGAGCAATATGGTCCCACTGTAAAGAAACCAGAGTCAATAAGTTTCCCCTAAATGAACCATTTTCCATGAATCCGTTTCTGGGTTCGATTCCCCGGGCTAGGCAACCAAGGACCTTTCTGTGTGGAGCATGCAAGTTCTCCCAGTGTCTGGTGGGTTCTTGTAGGTCCCCAATTTTTTTTCCCCACAGTCCAAACTCGTGCAGTGAGGCGAGCTGGAGATACCACATTGCCCCGAGGTGGGAGTGGGTGTGACTGTCAGTTCTCTGTGATGGACTAGCAGCCTGTCCAGGGTGTTTCCTGCCTTCCGCCCAATGAGTACTGGGAGAGGTTCCAGTATCCCACTGAGACCCAAGAAGATAAGTGGCTTGGATGATGACTGAATTAATGTTCTATGGAACCTTTGGGACAGGGAACCACCCTACAGTAGTTTGGTTTGCACACAGGGCCCTACTCTAGAACTTTTTGGACCCATCTACTTGAATCAAGCGACCAGTTTCTTGATTGTTCCAGTCTAGAACTAGACATGAGCTTTTGTTCTTTTCTTAAACCTGGGTTAACAAGTGTCCAAGTCCATATACACAGTTTTGGAAACCCCCTCAAGTCCACACTTAGCCTACCGGGTCAGCCATGTAACTGTTCTATGTCCAGCATTTGGCTAACTGAGACGGGGTAACCTTAAACAAGGGCAGAGAGTTAAAGGAAGTGTCACCTTTGACCCAATCAAAGGCAGTCTAGCCTCGCCGGCTTTCCTCCGAACGGAGACCCTAGCGGCCCAGCGTTTGTTAAGACACCTCAAGCTCTTAATCCATCCCTTCACGTAGAGCCTTATCTTGGCGCAGTTCTGCTTAATGAAATTACAGAGGGCCAAGCTGATGGACTAACACGATAGAACGGCCTCTCCTCTCGTCTCTTTCATCCCTCTTTCATCAGTCCTGCGAGCAGTTGCGTGCCGCCGCAGCCGGAGTACCCCGCGGGGTACAGCGCAAAATATGATACCAGTGACAGTTGCGCCTGTAAGCAGCTCCATGCGCGCTCTGCATCGACAATAAGGTGGAGCGAGTGATTAAAGTGGCTCGTGGTGGGGCTGCGATATGCCCTGGGAAGGCATTAATCTTGCGGGTTCCTGGCCCTTCCCTAAAGAGTCCTGATCAAAGTGCAGCACCCGGGCTCAAGGACGGCGGAGGACTTTCGGTAGAGTGTGGGGTGCGGGGTGCCGGGTGGGGGAGGCCGGGACGAGGCAGCTAGGAGCAGATGGAAAGTTCAGACCTCGGCTTGTTTCGACGAAATGTCAGGACTGTAAAAAAGGTTTCATAAACCATCAATCATACGCGGCCGCCACGCCCGAAATAGTCAGGAGGTGACGGAAATTAGACCTCTCTGGTGAACTGTGGAGGTAATTACTGGAGCTTGGCTTGTGTGACTTCCTTTTTAGGCTAGCAGAGGGCTGGCAAAGCCGCTTTCAAAGTTACATCAAACCGGGACCCCGGAATGGCAGGTGTGTGTGTGTGTGTGCGGCGCCAGGCAAGGAGACTCGCTTCATTCCGTGACATCTGACAGACTGTGTGTGTTTGTGTTTGCCTGGTGTGCCTATGTGTGTCCCGGTGTCTCAGTCTAGTGTTGCTTTCAAGCCGCCCCGCTCCCGCCTCCACCCATCTTGAGGGGGATGCACATTTGGGTGTATGAGCAAGCGGGAGAAATTGGCTGTTATTCTATTGGCAGAATATGTTCCGATTTTTGGCGGGTGCACATTCTGCCACATATACGGGGGCCGGCAATTTACTGCTCAATCAATCCCACCAAGTTATTGAGAACATGGTATACCTTTGTGATTGAAGGAATGGCTTTATTGTGGGAGTTATTTTTATTTCACCAGGGAATAAAATTTTATTTGACATGCAGAGTGTTCTCCGGGCTTGCCTCGCGAGGCGGAATATTTTACCTTGACTTTGCAAAACTGTAACACTATCATCTTTTATTAGCGGTTTGTGCTTAGGTTGATTAAGAAGGAGATCATCACGAGTGATGTATGGCTGCGGAATTAGATGCTGAGGTTGTGGCTTTGATTTAACATTCGCCGGAGCTCCTGGCCGCTTGTAAACGGGAAATATTTTCACTCCCCTTGTGAAGTTTATTGGGATTGTTTGCGGTTTATGGAAATTGTGGAACCGCATCCATCTACCCTACCTTTCCCTTCATTTGCCCATCCGTCAGTCTATTTATAGTCCCCCCGTGATCCGTGCACAGTTCCGTGTTCAAACTTCAAGCTTTTGACTGTCTTAACTGGTTTGTTAGCGCGTTCATGTGCGCACGCACACGCCTGTTAGCGCATTAGCATTGCTAATATGCCGTAGTGGCTCGAGATAACTTTGTTTCCGGTAAGCACGTGTTCCACAAAGAGCAGGTGGGCATGTTAAGGGAAATGAATGTGCTAAATGACCTTCACGCTCTAATGCCATTGTTGGGAAAGTTCGTAGTGCGAGGAAGGCTGTGTTCCCTTTTTGATAAAGTCGGAAATTAAGTTAGGACATTATGCAGTCGGAACAACGCGTCAGGCCAGCATGCGAAAGGTCTCCAGCTTTATAAAGGGACTCTGGGCGATTTCCCAGGCCTTTAAATGCTGGAAATCTGCTGAAACACCAGCGTTAATTAGACGTCTTCTTCAAAGTTGTGTCTGGAACATAACACAGGGATTCAAAACTCAAGTAGACCAGCTTGGGAGGCATGCACCCTACTGCTCAGAGCTACTGACCATACTATAGGAATTTAGTTCAAGTCAAATAACACAGACCTGGGTACAAGCTGGAGTTAGGGTTGGCCAATATGACAATATTCATTGTTATCATGACAAATTACTCCATTATAGCCTGGTTTGCATTCAAACATTTGGCAATGTAATTTATAATTTTTCTAATTGTTTAACTGAATTGTTGGAAAAAAATAATATAATGTATTTAACTGTTTAATTTGAATAATTTTATTAAATAAAAATATTATTTTTTATTTTTATAATTATTTAATTATAACATTACTGCTGTACAATATATTATACATTTATGTAAATAATTTTGACATTTATTTTTTTGCTGTTTTTATTTTTTGTATTTTGGAAATATACAGATTAAGTTGTGTTTCCATTCACTTCAATTCTTTGACAAAATTTTACCTCAAGGGATCAAGGGATGCATAAAAAAATGCAAGGCAGAAAGGTTTACCTCAGTGTTGCAGAATTATCTTCACAGAGCTTCACCATCTTCTTATGCCCATGCAGCTGAAATTCACTTTACACCTGGGAACACAAACACACCAGAGAATTCTGGGAGCA